>JARFJB010001996.1:272500-587500 GCA_036346205.1 Vesta saturnalis
TCGTGTTAGTGTGTTTTTCTCTTTGCGTGTTTTCGTGTTTGCGTTTTCGTTTTGTGTGTTTTCGTGTTTGTATGTTTTCGCGTTTGCGTGTTTTCGTGTTTTTGCCTTAGCGTGTTTTCGTGTTTGCATGTATTCGCGTTTGCGTGTTTTCGTGTTTTCGTTTGTGTTTTAGCGTTAGCGTGTTTTCGTTTGTGTGATTTCGTGTTTGCGTTTTTTTGCGTTAGCGTGTTTTCGTGTTAGCGTGTTTTCGTTTGATCCTCGTGCTAAAACATTGATAGTTGATTTTATGTAGTTGTAGGCAATATTGTGTTTACTAAAAACTATAACTGGAAACGCTGTTTGCGATGTCCAGTCCGCGGAACTATGTTTAATTAGCTTTTTGACAGACGTATTTACGATAAGATCAGGCTTGCATGTAAAATAATAAAGAGGTGAAACTAGCTAGCTAACGTGGTTGCTGCTACATGCAACACAATATTGAAGATCCTGTTTATGTATTAGAAAACGTACTACAGTCTCGAAATAGAATGCAGATAAAATTCAAGGAAATGAACACGGTACAGCTTTTGAAAACGAACTGAAAGATTTGAAGAGTGTGCAGCATTTCCAGAGCTGTGCTGAAACCAGTTAATCTTTTTATGACAGGATGCAGGCCTTCTTCAATCAGAGCATAGGCTCAAGAAAACAGAATAGTCTATAATTACCAAAAATAGCAGTCACCCTGATCCAACCCAAAGATCAGCTCCAAGTCCAAGGCCAACTCCAACACCAAAATCCTAGTTCAATCTCAAGACCTAATATACACCCCTCATTCCCATCTTAAACAGTCTTACACGATCCTGCCCGATCTTATCCAAGCATATCCGAATGTGCTCGATCTTTATCCGAGCATATCCGAGCGTATCCTATCCGATTCGAGCATATCCGAATGTGCCCGATCTTTAACCGAGCATATCTGAACGTACCCGATCTTTATCCGAGCATATCCGAACGTACCCGATCTTTACCCGAGCATATCCGAACGTATCCGAGTATCAAAAATACGTCCACCACGTGGCTGCCAGGGTCGAATCTCGTCATCGGAAATCCCCAAGGTCAAATGACGTCACAAAAATGAAAGGCGAGGTGTCGGGGTCCTACTTATAAGTCTCTAGGAAGATATTTTTTAGAAAAACCTAAACCGACGAAAAAAGGTTAATCCGAATGTGCCCGATCTTTAACCGAGCATATCCGAACGTACCCGATCTTTATCCGAGCATATCCAAACGTACCCAATCTTTACCCAAGCATATCCGAACGTACCCAATCTTTACCCAAGCATATCCGAACGTATCCGAGTGTCAAAAATACGTCCACCACGTGGTTGCCAGGTTCGAATCACGTCATCGGAAATCCCCAAGGTCAAATGACGTCACAAAAGTGAAAGGCGAGGTGTCGGGGTTCTACTTATAAGTCTCTAGGAAGATATATTTTGTCTTAGAAAAACCTTCTAAACCGACGAAAAAAGGGTAAAATTGCACGATACATTTTGTCACTTTTTTTTTCGAAAACAAGTTAATATATTTTAACGGAAAAGTTATGGTAAGTTACGGGTAACTTTTTGCTATTATTTAAACAAATCATTAACCGATTCCGATCTACCAGATCTCAAATTGACTTTTTTTAGTCAGCTAAAAATGAAAAAAATTTGAAACTCCTATTTATTTTTATAGTTTCCGAGTTGCGTTTGATAAATCCATTTTTTACCGATTTTTCATTTGGCCGCTGTTTAAACAATGTTCCCAGTTGATAAAATGGGATTCACTTGAATGTCACATTTTTTATCACTAAAACAAGCAATTTTTCCACATGGCTATCTGCTCTTAATTACGATAAGTTTTACGCCTTTTTTGACTAATTCCACTAGGCTAGTAGGACATCCATCGCTTCGTGGTGTTTCTTTGATTTCATGTAACCGGGTGAATTATATTAGCGCGATCGTTACTTAATTGAAGATTCCGAGATTTTGGTACCCAATACAAGACGATACATGTATATTTTATTTGCAATTTAAAGATATCGTAGGGAGATCATTTATAACAATCGTATAATGGAACTGATTATGGATAACAATTTAACCATAGATATTTTAAAGTAAGATATCTAGGAATTTAACGCAATAAAAAGGTAACAGAAATCACGATATCTCAAGCATCTCTAGAGAATATTGTTTACAAGTACGCATATTATTCAACAAGTAATGTTTAAAAAACTGATAAGACCGTTATCATATGAAAAGTTCAAGACAACTTTAATGTTATCTAATTAACACTAAAACAAATTACGTATTTTTCAATATTTTCAATATATACATATTTTACACTCCCTTCAATTATCAAAGAGATGTATTCATTCGCAAAAAAAAAGTAGAACATTTATAGCTTATTGATATAAATAAGCCTATATTGCAGATTTCAAATTAGTTTAATTGTGATTACTAAGTTGCTCCACATCATCCATATATAGAAAGTAATCAAGTGTGGCACAAATAATACTTCCTGTTTGATATCAATAAAGATCAAATAAATAAATACAAAACCTTCTAAAGAAGACCACTACTGCCCCAATTTAATCTCTCAAATATGCGATAAGATTTCAAAATATTTCTTCATATTAGGCAGTCACATTATGATCTTCCACTAACACGTATTGCAACTTATTTTGCAATATAATGAATAAAACTGGGTGTTTAAAAATTATCCACATTTAAAAACGATTAAAAAAAATCAATAAGCAGAATAAAGAATATAGTATTGTGAATTACAAATTAAGAAAATAAAACCAACATAACTATTTTACTAATTAATAAAATTGATGGCTCTTGGGTGTGCTCTGGATCACATACCATTATAGTTTGTCTCATGCCTATTTTACTTTTTAACCGTCGATAGTTTATATGAATTCACTTTCAAAAAATGAAGGTTTATGTATATTTTCACAATATTTGGCGACTATTTTTTACCACGTTTTATATAAAAAAAATGTGACAACAATCAAATGAACCTAACCGAATGAACTTTCGAATTGCAAGAACATCGTCATCGTTATTATTTTAATAATCCAACTGGTATGTACATACTGTACTGCATAACTTAATAAAAATCATAATTCATACTATCAGTATATCAGTAATACCTTTACTACTTAATATTTATAGATGGAAAACTTTTTGGCGTATTAATAAAAATTAAAATAAATTTATATATATATATATATATATATATATATATATATATATATATATATATATCCATACATCGTTCGTGTGCGCTCCCCGTGGCGCGGTGTGACCTCGTGACGCGTTATCTACATGTCAGAGTTCACCAGGACAAACAAGGCAGGTTCTATGACGTTTCTAGTCGTCATCCAACAAAATATGCTTAGGGAACGTATGTACATTTTATTTTTAGTTATTAAGATTAACCACAATCAGTAAATAGTAAAAAAAGCAACTATCCTTATAAGTAATTGCGATATACTTTGATAAACTAATCAATCATCACCAAATTATAAAATTTACTGTTGAAATAAATTAAAAATAATTTATTTTGAATAACTTGATCGTTAAATTTGTAAATAAAATTATAAATATAAGAAAATGGAATTTTATTTATTTACATATAGTATAGGCATTTTCGAACGCAAACTTCATATTCTTATCAAATGTTTTAGAATGGCATGGAAATTAAATCAACAAATGTTGTTTGTTGTTATACAATATTTAATAACTCCTGCTGCATGAAAATAAACATAGAGATAAAACTTTTATTGTACTCACTCATACTGTGTACCTACAGAGCATTAGTAGCATATGAACAAGTGAAATGTTTGTCTTAACGGAAAGGTTCAGACACTAAGCTTCCGTGTAGTTCGTATCCTAACAATCTTAGAGATAGATAGATACCAAATGTTATCAAGAAAGACATTCCAGAAAGTAGAATATCAATATAATATGAGCAAGATCAAAAATAAATGTAATTGCACGAAAACT
Organism: Vesta saturnalis; assembly: GCA_036346205.1. NCBI lineage: Eukaryota > Metazoa > Arthropoda > Insecta > Coleoptera > Lampyridae > Vesta > Vesta saturnalis. The sequence continues at coordinate 276,531 of JARFJB010001996.1, forward strand.
TTGTTCTGATCCAACCAATATCTATTTTGAATAATATCACCTCCTCCCAAGCTTTCTTTAAAATGCTGTTTCGTATAGTTACCCCTTCTTCAGTTAATTTGACTTTGAATAATTCGGATTGCACGTTATTTTATAAAAGCTGATTTTTAATTTTCCCACCTAAACGGAAAGTAATCGGTCAAATAATCGCGTGGGTCCGCGTGCGTGCGCGTGCGTGTGTGCGCGCGCGTGTGTGTGACAGCTACATGTGCGCAAATTTCTTTCCGTAACATTCAGTAAATTTCAAGTCCATTTGTCCTTGAGCATACATCGAATTTGTCATTGTACAATATCGTCATTTATACAAACAAAATATGCATACATATTTTTCCACTCCGCTTTAATACAATATCAACATATCATAAATTCACACGCTACACACTTACAGCAATTTTAAACTCTACATTACTTAAAATATAGTAATATTCATTATCGTCTCAACAGGGGCGTTACTAAAACATTATTTCTTATTCAAATTTATTACTTCGGCCTCATAAATATTTATGCCAGATTGTACATAATACTCGAACACTTTACTAAAAATTTCAGTGCCGTGGCATCTACACAAACTTACATTATGTACACACAAAAAATTTCTCCTGTAAAGTTACGTTCATATATTATCAAAAATACGTCCGATGCACAACACAAGAGTGCACATATGCAGTACGTAAAAATCTCACTGATTTTTATTTATTATGGTGTACTTTTTGTTGTAGCGGTATTAAAATTTAAAAATACACTTTTCTGGGTGATTTTGATTTTTGAGATGATCACAATACTTTCTCTTATATATAATATATATGAGAAAATAATGTGAAGACATTCTGGCTTTTCATTTGAATTTAGTTTATAAAAACAGAAAACCGTACCATTCGCTACTGAATATGTGTAAGTGGAATTTCGTTCCAACCTTTTCGTAATCTTTACCATATGAATTCCCTTTTTTTCTGTTTATTTAAATGTTTTGCGTATAAAAAATTACCAACAAAAAAAGTTTTACACAAGATATATGATCCTACAAAAAGAAAACAACCTTTAAAAAAATTGATAAGAAGTTGTTTATCAAACAAGTATATTATTTATAAATATATCAAATTTAGCGTATAAAAAACATCATTTTAATATCAGTATGTTCTAAATACCGACTATTTATGTTAATAATTAGGTATTTATTATGTTACTATTAAAAGTTCCTAGGAACAACAGAAATTAAAATTAAGTACCATTTTTTCATTTTAAATGGATTTTAGAGAAAGGATAAAATAAATCCTCTGATTGTCACCGTACATTGAATCATAAATTAAATTACACCATTTTTCCCAAATAACGCGTTACTTAACGCGTTACTTAACACGTTGAATGGTGCAAGGTTTAATTCTGATAATAAAAAAGTTATTCCTTTCATTAATACAAAAAATGTTGCTGGACGACGCGAAGCAGAGTCCAACAATCCTCAAGAGTCTCGAAAATCCGTTTTTTGTACGAATAAACACAAAAATTATTCTCCGGCCACTTTACCTTTATATTTACTCATTTATTTGCAGTTCACTACGTGTTTGGAAACCCCTTAATTATGTCGCTATCAGTATCAGACATTAATAACCCTCATTTTATACAAAATGAGTATTATCCTACTTTTAATAAAATAAACTTACCGTGTAGTTTTTAATTAACATTCATTGGATTTTTACCTCTATAAATTTGATTCAAATGTGATATGTTAATGAAATAAGATGAAAATAGATGGCGCCACCGGCGACAGTAAATGTGGACTTCTGTTCAAAAGAGATATTCACTCAGACATTTAAATAAACTTATACTTGCTTAAAACGAAAATATAAGGCAACATTATATTAAATAACAATAGCTATGTATGACTGAAAACGTTGTTTGTGGTGAACTCGCGTTTATTAAAGTAATGACATCCCATGAACGTCATTCAAATAAAGTTGATGTTCAGTAAAGGTTAAATTACTTTTTGTACAGTTACCATACAGACACCGAAGAATCCCGAAATCAGCCTTTTTTGGTACGAAATACTGTCACAATATAGCGTGTTATTTAGGTGGTTATAGTAAAAGTATCATGTTTTAGTGCATAGCCTAGCACTTTCTGCAAGGTGTATATATATATATATATATATATATATATATATATATATATATATATATATATATATTGTACAACCAAATTGGAACAACATAAAATATAGGTACCTATAACTTCAGTTATAGGTTTGGGGCGAAATTATTTGTTTTACACGTGTTTCAGGTTCAAATAGCTTATCAATTAGTAACAAAAATTTTCAGTTCATTTGATAGTTACGGTTTGTATCTCAGAAATCTTTATCCTGAAATTTTTGAGATGAAACGTATACGCTCTTGCTATTAGCAGACCAATAAAAAGAATTGGCTTTAATAAGGAGTTTCGTTCGAGACTTGGGCTGTAGAAATATATTCAACTAGAACAATTTATTTGGTGTCTAAGCAAGCTTAAGGTTTTTGTGGCACTCTTATGAACACATATCCAAATGGCAATTTAATAGTTGTTAGAACTTGCACTAATATATGAATTTATAATTTAGCAATCATCGTGATTAGTTAACTTATTTTACTTATGTTAGTGAGATAAGATTTAAAAGAAATAATTTTATTATTATATTTCAAATTCTGTCGGTAGCACTGAACATCAACGTGTCAAAAGGCGCTAATATGCATGACAGCTAAAAATTTTAACGTTTAGCCGGCCTCGGCCAGATACAAAGAGAGTCTAAACTATTTTCAGGGTTGGAAAGTCAGTGTTGCCATAGGAAGCAGAAAGAGTGTTAACAATTTTTATTGAAAATTTGTAATTAGCCAAATTGTCAGTTCAAGAAATGGCACTTAAATCAACGAAGGGTTAATACAGATTGAGTAATCTCCCAGAAAACCATGAAATGGAGAAGTGTGATGGGCCTTTTGAACACTTCGGTTAAAGGCGTGAATATAGTGGAAGAAGAAGCACGAGGTATAACCTTATAGTTGTGTAGAATCTGATTTGTAAAATCTCACGATAATATCTGTGAAAGTCATCAAACTTACAGTGAATGAACGGTAACAAAAATCTAAATCTTCGTTAACAAATGGTAGTATTAGTTACAAGACTGAAATATGAAAGCTTGAAAAGTTACAATGCAAACTAAAATTAATTCGGAAACGGAAATTATAGCGTCGCTCTATAAAAAAACCTTGACTAAATACTATCTAAATATGTCTGGTGTGTAAAAGGAACTAAGACAATTAAACAGTGCCAGTACTAATAAAATATGAGTCCATATAAGAGGTGAAACATGAAGTGTGCAACGATATCTGAGCCACGGCGAGATAACTCCTCAAGTATGTCCACAAACTGCAGATAGCAGTAAAAAAAACTAACTTACATTATCAACCATTATTGAATGGAGATGTGAAAGGTGACAAAACTAAAGCAACCTATGGTTTCAGAGAAATACAAAATAGTCATGCAAGTGCTAAGAAAGGTTTTTTTGTTCAAATATGTACCGGTCATATAACAATAGATAGATAGAAGGGTCGAAGTAAACCTTTTATACTAGTTACTACATTCGGGGGTGAGAGTGCAGTACAGCGCTCATGGCAAACAGCGCCAGCGATGCCATGTCTCCGCAAACGTGTGCAAATATGCACCGGTCACAAACAAATCCGGCTATTGTAATACAGCATTGTGACAATTGAGTTTTCAAAGAAAATTTAGAAGAAAAAAACAACAGTTTATAGATATAATATAATAGAATCCTTTGTGACATTAAAAATATAAAAAAAAACTTGCAAAAGGATGTAAACTTAGAAAAAAAAAAGGCAGAAATATAATTAAGTTTTGTTATTATCGCAATAAAATAGGGTGAATTGACATTTATAGTCTGTGTTTAATAAAAAAAAGGTTAATTTAATTTTTTGTACTTAATCAAATTCAGTCGCAACAATAAATCGTGACAAAGGTTAAAACTGGCTTACCAAAATTGGGTCAAGACTAAGGACACCGTACGCACTTCAGCTTAATGTTAATTAATGACGCCGGCCAGACAATTAAAAGGTACGCACCTTTTCTAAATAAAAACGGAATCGGTTCCGAAAATTTTTACTGTCGTTTTGCTATTTGCTCCTTCCTTGCATCCCCCACCGCTTTTGCCAGATAATTCCGTTGTCACCAATAGGCACGCGTAACGAAAAGACGCGGAAAGTGCGAAGTCTTATTTGCTTCAGTTTGCATGAATTACTAAATTATAACTTAATCGTAGAGAACGAAAATTAACTACTAATAAGGACGAAACAGTCTGTCTGTATTGTCACTATCACTATCACCATCACTACCACTATCTGAATTATTTATATTTATAATGATTGGTTCAATATCATCTAACAAATTATCGACTTCCCACATTTTCTGTCCCGTTGTTAATACTCATGCAGTATGTGAAACAGTGTGGTGCGAGAAAAATTAGGCAAATTTTCATAACCATTTACTACAACTAACACAGAATTTAGTGCAGGCGGTATATTTTCCCAATAAAACTGGTGCGCTGTTTCCATCCTGAACACTTCGTTGTATTTATTTTCACAACAATTTTGTGTTTTTTGGGTTTTCCTTTTGGAGGAAGTAGTCCACCTGGTAAAGCGTATTCTTGTTGCACGGTGTAAACCGTCTTTTCGCCCACGCCACTCATTTCATATACATTTTTTATTATGTTGGACATCGAATCGTTAGTTTTGTTTAAATGGTAATTGACAAGATTTCTTAGTATTTGCTTTTCTGAATCTTGCAAAGATTGGCCAGGCTTCCGTTTACCAATTTCTTCCATTTCCAACAATCAAAGCAATAATAATAAATCAAAGTATCGACCGCAATATACACTGCACTGAAAACTACAAACACACTTCGCGAAAAGATAAAGAATAAACATATTTTGTACAAAAATTACTTTAAGGTATTTAGATATTTAGCATTAGAAAGTTGTAGTTAGGAATCAGTCAAATTTACAAAATAAATCAATCACAAATGTAATTACCGTAAACTGGGTAAAATTGTGCCCACAGTGGTGTAAATGTGCCACAATGTTTTTCTATACATTTTTGAATGTAGTGCCTTGGAAAAGTTATTGTCGAAAAAACCGACATTTACTACGAAAATAATACCAGTTGCGACATCTTATGGCGCCATTTAGAAGTGCGCGACCGCTGCCAGTTGTTCATACGGTAGTGTTGAATCGTGAGACATGTTTTGAAAAATTCCAATTATTCTGTATAATTTATATTAGTGTGAAGTTTCTGTTAGAGATTGAGATATTCAGGTAAAGCAATTCGATTAATAATTTATTTAGCTGGCCCTTTATACAGATTTGTTGATTAGATGCAACATAGATACAAGTTTTCGGTATTTATTTCAGAATGCTGCGTCAATACGTTAGAAAACTAGGAACAAGGCATTACCGAAACTATAATTCAGAGACACTGCAACGAATTTTAAATGAAATTAGAGCAAAAAAGATATCTGTTCGCGAGACAGCTAAGAAATATGGTATACAATGAAACGTACTCAGTAATAAATTAAAAGGCCAAGCTTCTAAGAAGAGTGGAGGGCAGACCGCTTTCAGTGAGGATGAGGAATCGGTGATCGTGGCACACGTTGGCACTCTATCCAGTTATGGGTTCCCTGTAAATAAACGAGAATTGCGATTCATTGTCAAGAGTTTTTTGGATAAGCGAGGCAGGACAGTCGAGAATTTCTAAAATAATTTGCTTGGTATTGGAGCCAATTCTTTTGTTAACAGGCGTGAACAGCACATTTCTAATCGGACCGCCAGAAATATTACTTACAGCCGAGCTGCTGTTAATGAGGACGTAGTAAATGAGTTCTTTAATAACCTAGAAAAATAAAATGAAGGTGTTCCTATATCCAATATTTAGAACTATAACGAAACATGTCTAGTAGACGACCCAGGCATGTCTACACTACTCGTTAAACGAGGTTGTAAATACCCTGAAAATATAAAAAATTCTTCAAAATCGAATACATCCACAATGATGTGTGGAAGTGCAAATGGTGAATTGGCACCTTGTTTATGTTGTATATAAAGCTGAAAAGATGTGGGAAAGTTGGACCGAGGGTGGCCCTGAGAAATGTCGCTACAACCGCACAAAATCAGGTTGGTTTCACTTTCAGTGTTTTGAAGACTGGTTTGTGAGTCTAATGCTACCGCTTGAAAAAAATAAGCAGGAAGGAAAATTCTACTCGGTGACAACTTAAGTTCCCACATAAATGCTAAAGTGTTTAATCTTTGCCACGAAAATGACATTTCCTTTATTGATTTGCCCCCTACGCTACCCACATGTTGCAACCATTGGATGTAGCATTTTTCAGCCCTGTTAAGATTGTCTGGCGAAAGGTTTTGAATGAATGGAAAGAAAATGTTCGCAATAGTCGCTGTATGACAGTACCCAAAGATGAATTTCCGGGGCTTTTAAAAAACTTCTAGATGGTTTAAAGGAAAATTGTGCTAAAAATCTTAAAGCTGGCTTTCAAAAATGTGGTATTGCTGCTGTAAATCGTCGTGAAGTATTAAAAAGACTACCCACTTATAATATAGAGGCCCTACCTGAGGTAAAGGCACTACTTAGTGAGAACTTTATTTAAAACCTCAATTTGAAGAGGCAGATCAGCACATCCACAAGAACAATCAAAAGAAGAAGAAAAGTTAACGTTCCTCCAGTAAAAAGTATCACATCTTCTGATATCAACCCGTAAGATAATCATGACACACCAATAAGCTTGGAACAAGCTGCAACTTCATCAGGGTAGACCCATAAGCAATTCAATATTGCTCGGAGAGTAGTGAGACTCGATGATGAATCTGACAGCGACGGTGAAAGCGTAGGACATGTTTCTTATGCTGAAAGTGACCAAAGCCCCTATTCACCTTATGAGGAATCTGATACAGATATGGTACCCATTGAGACACTTGACACAAACGTGCAGAAAGTTGAAGTTAATGCTGGTGACTACGTACTCGTTCTGTACGAACATAACTGTATCCAGGTCAAGTGCAACAAGTGGCAAATAATACAGCTTTAATTTCGGCAATGGAAAAGTGTGGTGGCAATTGGAAGTGGGCTGCAAAACCCCATTCAATGTAGTATTTTTATGATGACATTAAAAGAAAAGAATTAATAAGCCCACTCAAATATCTAAGAGGGAAATTTTCAAACTCCCTGAATTATTTTAGTTTTTTTTCTATCACTTCTTATAACTCGAATTTGATGTTTGTTGTGTTAAATATTTTGTTTGTCAGTCACTTCCCTTTTATATTTAATAAAATAACTTTTCGTACACTTAGTTGCTTAAATTTATTTAGCACAAGACTTATTCTTTCAAAATACTAAGGTTAAAATGTGCCAAGTGCTTTGTTTAATATACTTTGCGTTGAAAACTAATGTGGCACATACTCACCTCAAAGGCGGGGGTAAGTATATGCCACAAAAATGTCAGTTTTGGGAAAAATCTTAAATTATATTGACATATTTATATACTGTGCTACACTTACAAACTATTTGACATTCTATTTTCAGTCATGTAATTAAAATATTTCTAACAATTTTTTCAGAACATTATAAAAACCTTAAAAAGTGACACATTTTCACCTCAGTTTACGGTACTTAACAATAATCATCGTATATAGGGTGTTTCATAGGTAAACCGACATACATTACCCGCAAATAAAGGGCTTTTGAGTAATTCGAAATAACCTAGGTTTACTGGGTCTAACGCTTTTAATAACCGAGATATAGGGTGTTTTATCAATTTAGTCCCATACTTTTATAAGCCATTACTTTGGAACCGCCCAGTAGATTTTATCATATTTGGTACAGGTATATGGCTTCAAAATCCCAATCGTCCACAGTAAAAATTTGAGTCAAAATCCAGGTCCGTCTTTAGGAAATTTTTTAAAATTTAATAATTCCCAAAACAACACCCTAATATACAAATAAGTAATAAAAAATAAGTTACATTGAAATATTTTTATAAGTGCGCATTTCATTCTACTAATAAAATTTTTGAAGCCAAAATTCAATAAATAGATTATTAACATTTTCCGAAGCCCTAACTTTAGAAGCGTCCGGTAGATTTCTTTCATATTTGGTGTAGGTGTATAACTGTAAAAGCCCAGTCGGCTACTATGAAAATTTAAGTTAAAATCCAGGACATTTTTACAAGTGCAGATTATATTCTACTACTACAATTATTAAAGCCAAAATTTATTAAATGCGTTATTGTCATTTTCCTGCGCCATAACTTTAGAACCATCCTATAGATTGTAAGTGCATAAGCTAAATTCCAGAATTGTCCTAAAAAAATTGTACCCAAAATAACACCCTGTATGTTAAAATATTAAAAATTGGACCGTATATTTAGAAAAACTAAAAAAAACTCACTAATATTTCACGAATATTTGTAACAGCGTACATTTTACGCTACATATTATTACAATTTTAAATTAAAATTCGTTACAACCAATAGTTATCATTTTTTTTAAAGGCATAACTTTAGAACCGCTTATAGTGGTCTCTTATACATATTTTGAAATATTTGGAAAGAACAGTAAAACTGGTTACACTAAAATATTTTGCATTTCTTCCATTAACATTTTTAAATTATCCAATTTTTCTAGAAAATTCGTATAGTACATACAAAACTCACTGGGTTATAAAATCAGCTTAGACTAAGATGTCGTTTTATTATAAATAATTTATGACAGATCAATTTATAATAAACAATTAAATAAATAATAAATTTAAAGACTAATTACACTTCATCTGTAAGGTAAATTTGTAGTACATACAAAACTTATTAAATTATCAAGTAGGCTAGGCTAACATGACAACTCTGACACTTAGTTTTGTTATAAATATTATATTTTATAACAGCGTAATTTATTCAATAATAATAAATATAAATAATAATATGCCACATCAATTCTCAAAGGAAGAATATGCAGACATAGTTTTTGTTTACGGTTTTTGCAACGGAATCGGTAGAGAAGCAGCAAGGGAGTATGAAATGCGGTTCCCTAATCGTCGAACGCCGTATCATGATAGTTTTGCACAAGTTTTTCGTTATCTTCGACAACATGGTAGATTTCCTGCAGCAAAAGCCAATAATTGCCATGAAAGACAACATTTGGACATCGAAGATGACATATTAGGTTAATTGAAGATTTATTTTAATAGTAGATAACTCTAGTCAATGATAAAAGTAAATTCCATTTCGTTCACCATACCATGGGTAAATTTTTTGAATTAATATTAATAAAATGTGAGTAATTAGATAGGTACCTAAATAAAAAATAAATAATTAAATAAATAAATGGATACATAAATAAATAAATGCATAAAAAAATTAATAAGTAAATAAATTATTTTATTTTATTTTAGATGTGGTTGAAAACAACCCAGAAATCAATACAAAGCGCATTGGACATTCATTAAATGTACCCCATACTATCGTTTGGAGAAGATTAAAAAAATTTAGTTTACACCCAGTCACATTCAAGAGGTGCAGAGCATGGAACCTCGTGATTTTGAATTAAGGTTAAATTTTAATCGGTGGATACTAAGAATGAAAAGAATAATTAGTTAGGTGCTTATGCACCAATGAAACCATATTTACCAGGGATGGTGTTTTGAATCTTAGAAACTCTCATATTTGGGCTGACGAAAATCCTTTTGCTACCAGACAAACACATTCACAATATAAATTTTCGGTTAATGCATGATGTGGTGTTTTAGACAATCGTCTTATTGGACCATATGCCATACCTCGTACTTTAAATTGGGAATACTATCCGGATTTTTTGCAGAATATGTTACCGGTGTTGTTAGAAGATACAGATGCTGATATTGGAGGAATGGTGGTGGTGCATTTCCGACTAATTGTGAGAAATTTTCTTAACGAAAATTTCAGAAATAAGTGGATAGGTAGGGGTGGGCCCCATGCCTGGCCTACTCGTTCACCAGACTTCAACCCAGTGGATTACCACGTTTGGGGAGATCTGAAATCGAAAGTATACGCATCGGAGATCAATAGCAGAGAAGAACTTGTTAACAGAATAAATAATGCTTGTGAGGAAATCAGAAATGCTACTCAGAACATACTTATGAGAGCTCGAAAGTATATTGAACAAAACGGTGGACATTTTGAACATCTATTAAAATAAGTTTTTTATATGTATGCGCTTTTCTTTTAAATGTAGTTTTTTTTCGAAAATATATTCAGTTAAATGTTTTTCATTTTTTCAACAACTTAATCTTTACATTTTAATAAAATTAACATAATAAAATTATCATCAGATACTTAAGCATATTTTTAAAGCTCCGCATAAAAAAAACTCTACACATATATTTTAAATTTTCCCTTTGTTTTAGTTGTAAATATTTAAATATCGATAAGTGTAAGCAATAATAATCCATTTATTGAATTGAATGCACACTTATAAAAATATTTCAGTGAAACTTATTTCTTTTCGTACTTTTAAAATATTCGGTCCAATTTTAAAAATCTGATATACCGGGTGTTGTTTTGGGAATTATCAAATTAAAAAATTTTTCCTAAAGGCAGGCCTGGATTTTGACTCAAATTTTTGCTGTGGACGATTGGGTCTTTGAAGTCATATACCTGTACCAAATATGAAAAAAATCTTTAGGGTGGTCCCAAAGTCATGGATTATAAAAGTATCCGACTAAATTGATAAAACACCCTATATCTCAGTTATTAAAAGCGTTAGACCCAGTAAACCTAGGTTATTTCGAATCACCCAAGTGCCCTTTATTTGCGGGTAACGTATGTCGGTTTGCCTATGAAACACCCTGTATAATAAGACAGGTCATTAACTGACATTAGCAGATAAAGAGTAAACATGTAAAAATGTAATTAAATCATCGTACAATAAGACAGGTCATTACCAGGATAAAATTAAAAAAATTTTTTTTTTAAATACGTAAAAAAGTTTCAAAATTACATCAAATATTACATGGTAATTTATTTAAGAACTCTTGTTGTTTCAATGAGCTTATACGAGTACTATCGCCCGTTGTATACAATCGGGAACGTCGAAGCAAAATTCTCATAATCATAACGAAAACTTTACCTATCTTCGCCACACTGTAATCTCACCCCCGAACGTAGAATAACCAAATGGACTGGGGCTACACAGATGTGAACCTGACATCCTGAAAGTATTAAAACGCGCGCACTGCATGCGCGCGCGCGCGTGTGTGTAAATTTTTTTAAGTGATTTTACATAGTATAGGTTTAATAAAGTTAATGCATGTTTAGCATTAACTAACAAATACAATCCTTTACTGTAACACTACTTTCGTTAAAAACATATGATCACTGTAGTAGCACCGATATACAAAAATTAACTTTGACTGTATTAAATACACATGTATTGTATTATAATAAATGTTAATTGCACAAAAGTGTACGGTCACAGCATATTAAAATACATTATTCTAGAGATAAATGATAGGTAGCAATACATTTTAGTTGTTTAGTGTTCTAAATTAAGCTTTGATTATTAATCAGTATTATTGTTACAAAACTTTTTAATTACAAACATTTCTATATATAATTAATTGCTTTATAAGATGAAACTAATTGCAAAAATTATTTACCTGTATTTTTAAATAAGTATATCTTTTTTATTACAAATACTTAATATACCAATTTGTTATACTGTTTTGATTAATAAATATTATAGTCTTTAATTAAAGAAATATTTTCATTGTGTATATAGGAAGTTTATTTCTCAGAGTTCAAAATGAAACTAACGTCTTTGAAACTAGAACAGATTTTTCCGTGTAAGCATAAGTAATCAATCATATTTGAATTAATAATTTTTATACTACCTACAACCTTCTAAGAGTAGATATGGCTCTGTCGTCATCGCGTTGCCATAATTAAACAAAATTGCAATTAAAATTTCCCAAAAAATAGCATTGTATATAGTTGATTGTGTTCGAATTAACGGGTTTATTTAAAACGAGCTACCAAATTTATCCAGTTTATTATTCATTATAAATAAAGGTAGGAATTATACATTATTTTCAACCAAAGGTACCCGTTGTTTTCGTTTGAAACTGAAATGCAAAACTGAAGGTGATATGTAATTAAGACTATTCGATGTTCACTGGTATGTTGTTTGTAACTTATTTAATGCATTTTCTAAATTTGAAAGAATTAGGATTTTTATGACTTTTTAGGTAGGATTTTGCATCAAATTCAATTGTTTACGAAATATTTAAGTAATTACAATTTGTACTAACGGTAATTACCTTAATTGAACTAATAGTAAAATTGTGTACGCTTGTAATCAATAAAACAGAAACATTTTGCCCACATTAAGCAATGTTTAGGCTGGTGTTAACAGTTGAATAAACTGCATCATACGCAAACGCAAACTTTTGGGCATGTAATGGTATATTTGGATTAATATTTCATCAGTTTGAACCGTTTCGATAACAATTACAGTTATCGTCCCCTATAAAGGATAATAGTTTAAAAAAAAGTAATAAATAAATATATGAAATCTGAAAACGTAAATATAAGCCGGTATGGGACGTTTCGCCGCGACCAAATTCGCGCCACCGGTTCGCCGCGGGCGTGTGAAGTTAGCACCCCGACAAAGAATTCTAATAGTTCTAATTAGTGTTCTAGCTTCCGTCTAAGAGTTTAGAAGTACTTTATAAAAAATAAGTTCCGCTCATTAACGGTTCCAAATTTTAATATGAAAAATGGAGTACTAACTTCACATCGAAAATCGAGATCCAGTAGTTCTGAGAAGCTAAATTATTGTATTTTGCAAAGTTCTAGAGTTCCCGATATGAAAAAAATTTTTTTTAAATTAAAAAAAAATTTGAAAATTCAATCTTGACATGCAACCGTTCCAATCAACTTTTGATGTTCTTTTATTCATCTCCTAAGATTTCTCGCTAATTAAAGAAAAATTATAATCAACAATGAAACGGTTACAGCCATTTTACTTAATAAAAGACAAAAATGTTTTAAAGAGTTCTAATAGTTCTCGTAGCAGATTTGGATAGTATTCGAAAAGTTCTGAAAGAAATTCTAATGTTCGAAAGCGATCTAATTAATATTTATAGAATTATTCGATTTTAACAAATCGCATAGCTTACATTTTCTAAGCATCGACGATAAATATTTGAAGAGTTGCGATAATTCCCAAATAGTTCTCGTGTAATTCTAGACATGCACAACCCCTTCCCAAAGAGTTTCGGTGCTAAAATTAATTATATAATTTTTTTAAAAATGAATTTATCCGAAAAATGGACTATTTTTTACTAATTGTTTAAAATATTATCTAATTAATTTTATCATCGGAACTCTTTATAAATGCATTGTGTATGCTCAGAAAGTCAGAACTATAGGAGAATTGTTTTAGAATAATCAGAACTCTTGACAATCCACCAGCGTCTCATCTATACCCCCATAAATTTTCCAAGTATCGATAAACAACATTTTGAAGGGTTCCAATAGTTTCCGCAGTAGATTTGAATAGTACTCAGAAAGTAATAAAAGTGATTCTAATGACTAGAAGCAATCCGATCAATAATTCATGTGTTAAATTATTATAAGTTTTGTTATAAACGAATAAGTTCAAAAGTAATAATTTTTAATTAATGTGTTACACAAAAAAGTTTGGATTTAGCACCAAAGTTAAAGACTTAGAATCATTAAAAAAATATTTTTTTCTCATAGAAGTTTTCAGCTGTTTCAGTGTAAATAATTTTTCAATTATTAAATATAATTAATAGCATTTTAATAGCATTTTTATTAGGATAATTTGCAACCTCTTTTAAAATAGGTTAATTACAAAAATAGGCAACATTGTAAAAATAAAAACAAAATCTATGTCAAACAGACGTTTAAAACTTTATGTCAGACAGAGGTTAATGGACATCTAGATGCTAACTTAAAAAATTGAACGAAATGAAATATTTTTTTGCGAAAGCGTAAGTAGAACTGAGTTTCTCTGTTGTCAAAATCGTGACAGAAATAGAACAGTTTCTCCCCAGGGAGCACATATGTCACATTATCTCCCTAAGAAGCTTATTTTACATGTTTTGACAGTTTCAAATACAGAGTACAAATATAAGCACAAGAACTGAAGAGCTAACTTATTTATTTGCGTTTACAGTAAATGACGCAGGCCCACAATTATTGAAATTATTCACAATCTTCAGTTTTTTTTTTAAAACAGTTTTCTGACACTAGGTATGGTTATTAAGGTACGAGTCCTAAAGGCCACTAATTATTACATACGGATTTGACGAAACCATTACTAATTCACTTTTGTTATGCAATAGTTCCAATCAACTTTTGATGTTCTTTCATTCATTCCTAAGAGTTCTCCCTAATTAAAAAAAAATTATAATAAAAAATAAAAAAGCTACAGTCCTTTTACTTAAAAAAAAATGTTAACAAAAAATATTTTGAAGAGTTTTAATAGTTCTCGCGGCAGATTTGGATAGTTATCTAAAAGTTCTAAAAGAAATTCTAATGATCGAAAGCGATCCTATTAATATTTATGTAATTATTCTACTTTAAAAAATCGTATAGCTTAAATTTTCTATCTACGATAAATCTTTTGAACTTCCTATAGTTTAAAAGTAGTTCTCGATAGACACAATGTTTGCATAAGTTTCGATGCAAAAATGATAATATAATTAAAAAAAATAATAATATATCCGAAAAATGGGCTATTTTTTACTAATTGTTAAAAAAATTATCTAATTGATTTTATCATTGGAACTCTTTGGAAAGACATTGTGCATGTCGAGAACTATTTTGGAACTATTGGAAATCTTCAAAATATTTTTCGTCGATATTTGGAGAATTTAAGCTATGCGATTTTAAAAGTCGAATCATTCTATAAATATTGATCTGCTGCGAGAACTATTAGAACTCCTTAAAATATTTTATGTTAACATTTTCTTTTTTTAAGTAAAATGGCTGTAACTTTTCATTGTTGATTATATTTTTTGTTAATTAGCGGGAACTCAGGAATGAATAAAAGAACATCCAATGTTGAGTGGATCTATTGCACGTCAAAATTAATTTTTCAAAAATTTTTAATTTTTCTGATTTTCAAAATAACGTTTTTTCATATCAGGAACCTTACAAAATATAGTAATTTAGCTAGCCAGAACTACTGGATCTAGATTTTCGATGTGAAGTTAACACCCAATTTTTCAAATTAAAATTTGGAACCGTTAATAAGCGGAACTCTTCTTATTTTTTATAAAATACTTCTAAACTCTTTAAAAGGAAGCTAGAACTCTAATCAAAACTATTGAAACTCTATTTCGGGGCGCTATGCCCGTTCGCCGAGGCCGTTTCGGCGATAACCGTTTCGCCGTCGGTCCAGTTCGTCGCAAGAACAATTTTAATATTTGGAATAACATATACACCCATTACAAAGCTTTCTCTGTGCGCATTCAAAAACAGCATGAATTTGTAATCCTTTTAGAGAAATATTTTGTAACGCTTATTTTGCTCTTCTAGATAATTAATATGGTAACGCTTAATAAATAAAAATATATTACTAGTATATAAATTCTTATTTGGAAATTTTATTATTACCCATTATCGGAGAACGTATCAATAAGCACAAAAATTCTAAAATAAGTTCTTGAAAAGCTCGGTATTTTGTAAGAAAGAGTTTAAAAACAAGCAACGATATGAACAAAATAGCATTAAAAATAAGTTCTAGAAAAATATGTTGCTAAAAGCATTCAAAAAGAATGTTGAAAATATACTAGTAGAACCCCGACACCTCGCCTTTCACTTTTGTGACGTCATTTGACCTTGGGATTCCCCACGGTCGCCCACGTAGGAAACCATATTTTCCACCCCTATTTTTGACGACTTTTTTTCGGAGGCCTTTTTCAACCCCTTTTCATCCCTAATTATTTTTGTTTTTTACTCGCCCTCGTGTAGGACGTGTCTTTTCACCCCTATTTTATGGCCGCCCACGTGTGAGCTGGTATTTTCACCCCCATGGTTTCTTTTTGAGGGCCAGCCCTTGATGGAATTTTCAACCCTAATTTGTCTTTTTGACAAGAATTTTTGGACTTGTTCACGCGAGGGGCATATGCAGGTCTTGGGTTTGGTCTTGGACATGGGGTTGGTCTTGGACCAGGAGTTGGTTTTAGGGTTATTTTTGATGGACATCTTTAACCCTAATTAAGGTCCTTTTGGTTGTATTAAGAGCAGTACCCATGGAGGTTAGGCAAACGCACACGCATACAACGTTGGAAATTGCATAAATACCCTAATAGGATATTATGATTAAAATTATCGATCCTATTGTTTTAAAATGGTCATATGCTACTGGGTACGTTCGGATGATCTTTTACCTATACGAGAAATTTATTTATACGTTGTATTTCTAATAAAGAGGTTCTTGTAAAACACTTGTAGGGCTTCGCAACTTGTTCTCGGGCCTTCGCCCCCTGGCTGGAGATGGTATGGGAACCCTAATCTTGTAAGACAAGTGTAGAGCTTAGCCCCTACCGTGGCCCCCTTGGTGCAATTGTATGTAGGTTCTAACTTAATCTTACAGCTGTAGGTCTTCGCCCTGTCATACAAAATTGTATTCTAATAAGGAGGTCCTAGCCTTGTAAGACAGGACTTGTATCAGGGTCTGAGCGCTGGCCCCTTTGAGTTAAAATTGATTTTAGTGCCATCTAGTGGCGTATAGACTAATGAACATTTTTTATAATAGAAGTTGATAATGCACACGCACTTATTCTAGTTATTAGTAATACTTTTCGTTCTGTGACTAATCTATCAAGACATTGGGAGTTATCACAATCCGGGGCAGAAAGGAATTTAGTATTTGGCAACATTTTGTAAAAAAGAAAGTGGTTGGCAAACTAGGTTGAAGAGCAGTGTGTACAAAGTGTGGTAAAGAATTGCAAGGTCAAGTGGACAGACAAAAAGCCACTGGGAAATCTGTGAAAGTAAAACTAGTGATATAATTGATGTTGAAACTCTTCATGGTGATTGTCAGTCACAGCCAGAATGACATTATCCAGTTGCAAAAGAAACAGAGAAGCGAGAACTGTGAAAAGGGAAGTGTAGGTGAAAGTGAAAATCGTGGAAGTAGCGGTCATTTGGGTTCTTTTGCTGTGCGAACTGGACAAGATAAGTAGAAAGAATTGGACAGACAAATAGCTAAAGCCCTTTGCAGTTTTAGAGCGATAGAAAATAAGGAAATTCGAAAAGCCATAGAAATGCCAAGACCCGGTTGCGTTCCTCCATCTAGATTTCGTCAACGCTCCTGAATGAAATATTTGAGGAAGACAAATCTAAATGTTTTAAGACGTTTTCTGGACAGTCTGTTTGCACGTCCTTAAATGGATGGTACAATGTACATAATGAGCCGATAATCTGTGTCGTGATAGAAGAGGAAGGAAACAGTGTTCTCTTGGAAAGCATAGAAACATACGGTCATCCCCATATAGCTGACTATCTTGCTGAGTTAGCTATTAACTCTATAAATAACTGTAAAAATGAATATAAGTGTAAAGTTATCAGTACTGAGACAGATAATGCGGCCAACATGGTCAGTATGAATAAAAAAAATTCCGAGTGATTCAGTTATCTTATAATTACATATGTTCGATGTACTTGCTTAGTTTGCTCTCCAAAGATTTAGAAGCATCGCAAGTAAAAGAACATGTAATAAAAATTGTGAAATACTTCAGAAATGCCAATTTGCCAAATGTATAAAGAAAAAGGGGACAAGAAATTGGTCTTACCTCAAGATGTTCGATGGAATACACTTTCAGATTGTTTTGTGATCTATGTAAATGAATGGCCGAAATTGTTATTAATATGTGAAGAGCGTAAAGAAGAAATTGATCCAGTGATTTTTGAAAAAGTTTCAGATATCTATATTAAAAGGATGGCTGAAGATTTTCTACAGTTGCTAAAACCAATTTCTATAGCATTTGACGTAATATAACAAAAAGGTGCATTTTTATCCCGAGCAGTTTACATAATGGAGAAAGTGAATGGCTATTTTTGACACTAACAGTTTTGTGGAATAAAGTAGCTTGCGTCTGTAACAAATATTTAATAAAAGATGCGTTTAAGCTCTAACTTCCTTTCACTTTTTGGCATATATTTGGAACCTACAATAAATATAAACAAAGAATATCCATTACTAGCTGAAGAAAAGAGAGATGCTTTAGATATTGTTTCCCAATATTTTGCAGAAACAGGATTATTACTATTACTAATTAAGTTGGAAACCAAGTCAGACCATTTTCACAAAACTATGTTTTCGGATGAAACAATAAAAAATGTAACAGCAGCATAGTGGTGGAGATCCCAAGATGTTCCAGCAATTAAGCACGTGCTGCCTGTAGATCTTCACTTCGAGTCATATTTTAATTCGTCTCATACAGGGTCTTTAAAAAATGCAGATACTTTGTTCATATGAAAAAAGGAGTGGAAGTCAATTTGTTCAAATGGAACACCCTGTATATTTACACATTTTTGAGCTCCACATCCAATTTTAGATTGACTTTAATCAGATAATGCTATTTCGATTTCGAACCGTTTTCGAGATAACTGTTTCAAACAGAAACTGACGTGGTTTCCTTGTATTCATCACTAATTTTGATTCGTGAGGTATGATTCAACTAGTCTTAAGGCAGTTGTATTGATTTACTTTTGCGATTAGAAGGCCTGAATTTACATAATCCAAGACTTTAGTAAGGTCCCACAAAGTACTTTTGCAGTATAGTTTCGAAGCAGTCAAATATTGAGTTCACGTAATTTGTTAGAGCTAAGATAGTAGAATGATTTCTTCAGAACTCGTATTGATTTTTATGGAAAATATTATTAGAGGTTTAAAGTATTGAACTATTTGTTTTTTGAGCAAAGTCTCAAATATTTTTGAAATCACGAGTATAATAGAAATAGGTCGATAATTGCATGCGTCAGTTTCTATTCCTGACTTATATTTGAATGACTGCCGCAATCTTCAAATATTCTGGATAAACTCCTGATCTTATTGACTCATTTATAAGATTAGTAATAGGTATTACGATCTCGTTTGCTACAGATTTTATTATTTTTGAGTTTAATGAACAATAGTCTAATGAGTTACTGCTCGTTAAGACTAATGATGTTTCTGACTTCGTTTATCGTTACTTGATTGAACTGAAACTTTAGACCGTCAGAAACTCTGATGTTGATCAAACTTATTTAAAACTTATATGATTTTTTTCCATACCAGAATGTATGCCTTTGGCTACATTAGCGAAAAATGCGTTAAATTCCTCTGCTGTAAGGTTCGACTTATGAGCATTAGTCAAAGAATTACAAATATGTTTAATAATACTCCAGCGTGCTTTACCCTCCGATAGGGGACAAGTCTGCGAGCGGTAAACTAGGGAACAAGGTCCCTAGGGACCTTTAAAGAAAGATGTCGAGGTGACATGGATTTTCAGTATGCAAGTGTGCTCAATATATGTCTGCATCATTTTGTATATGTAGCTCATGGTTTTTAAAGTGTCTAAATGTATGTAGACGTATAAAAGCTATAATAAGGAGTTTTCCAATAAGAGGTGTTATTTTGAATAGCCCGCTATTTCGGTAGATGTCACTTTTGAAGCTGTCATTTATTGACATTTGACAAGTAAAAACTACGCGATTAATAAAAATGGAACGATACAGGCTTCAACAACGCATTGAAATTATTAAAATTCACTATAAAAATGGTGAAAACTTGGCAGAGACGGTTCGTAAAACTAAAACATTTTTGGGTCGTCGTGAAGCACCTTGTCGGGCCGCAATACAGAAATTGGTGAACAAATTCGAGCTGTTGGGACAAGTTAATGATGTGAAGAATAAAACCCGTGCACGTCGCTCAAGAACAACTGAGAATATTGCTGCTGTAGCCCAAAGTGTTGAAGAAAACCCAGGTTTGTCCATTCCTCGTCGTTCTTTGGAATTGGGCATTCCACAAACGTCATTACACCGTATTTTGCATAAAGACTTGGGTCTTAAGGCTTATAAAGTTCAGTTAACACAAGAACTCAAGCCGGCCCATCATCAACAACGTCGTGTCTTTGCTGATTGGGTCGTTGAAATGCATGAAAATGATCCGGAATTCCATCGAAAATCATCTTGACTGATGAGGCCCATTCCCACCTCGGTGGGTACGTCAACAGGCAAAATTGTCGCATCTGGGGCTTGGAAAACCCAAAAGTTATTGTTGAAAAGCCTCTCCATCCTCAACGTGTGTCTGTTTGGTGCGGTTTATGGTCTGGCGGGGTCATTGGACCGTACTTTTTCGAAAATGAGGCTGGAGCAACAGTTACGGTGAATGGATTGCGCTATCGAGAGATGATATGGCCGGAATTGGATGGTATTGATCTGGACAACGTTTACTTTCAACAAGACGGCGCTACGTGCCACACAAGCAACGAAACCATTGATCTTTTACGGGAAAAGTTTCCGGACCGTGTTATCTCTCGAAGAGGTGATCACAATTGGCCACCGAGATCTTGTGATTTAACACCTTGCGACTTCTTCCTTTGGGGCCACGTGAAAGATAGGGTCTACGCCAACAGCCCAACGTCGATTCAAGACCTCAAAGATGGAATCCGTGAGGCTATCGATGACATAGGGCAGCCACTTTGCGATTTGGTTATGGAAAATTTCATGAAAAGGATATGGTCCTGTAAGCGTGGTCGTGGTAGCCATTTAGCTGATATTGTTTGCCATTATTAACGGCATACCTTCCTCTTTATAATGAAATAAACATCCGATCAATTATCTCAAAAAATTTCATTTTTCTTTGAATATCAAAATAACACCTCTTATTGGAAAACCCTTTATAATGATTGGAATGGAAAAAAACAATATAACATTTTAATTTATACAAAGTATTTCTGGTATATTTGGCCACAAAGGCAGTAAAACGAATGAAAAAAAGTACATAGATTATATTGGTACTCTATGTAGATGTTGATGGTAGAGCTGCCGCTTGGCAAATAGCACAACGAGCCAATTGATGCGAGTGCTCAGTACAAACCAGTAATTGGCAGGTAAAACATTTGAATCGGATTTTACACTGGCGATGATATTGCGAACGACATAAATGATAAGACGAACGATTAGTCCTAGGTGCAAATTCAGGCTTAGCTCCCTGCAGTGGTCTTAGCAATACCTGAAATGGTAAAAAACACAAGGAATGGATATTGTTTATTTTTAGTGTGTTTTATTTCAACCTACCACAACATCAAATGCTTCCATAGCATTTCGTAATTTGGGATAGCACGTTATGCGTGGATTGGTTCCTCAATGTTTGGCACTGCTAATTGTTTTGTCAAAAATTCCAAAAACGAACGTCGTTTAACTGACTTTCGGAGAGAATTCATTTCATCATATATTATGAAGGAAGCCAATGCAGCAATATCAACCATGTTGTAGAACATTGCAAAGTGGCCAACGGTTTGTCGAACATTTGCATGTATAAGTGCCAAGCATTGGAACCATTGTATCCACCTCCGATTTATGGGAATTGTAGTCCAGAATTGCCATTGGTGTTTGCTTGTTTTGATTATCTACCTTAGAAGTGTAATGGACAGTAGAGAGGAATGGTAGCGATTTATTCTTCTTCGACACATATGAACACAATGAAACATTCCCATTGTGGAAACCAAACAATGAGCTCAACAAAGGACATGCAGGAAAAATTCCAGTGGAACGAAAGTTTTGTTTTCTCGCACCGTTCCAACAAACGTAGTTTTTTAAGCCTTCAACAATGTCGCCACTAAATCAAGAATGATTTTCTGACCTTGATTGACCTCGCGTTCGCGACCTGGCACCTTTCCACCATAAATTATACCCTTGAGGGGATAGAACGATATTGAGTCACACAACCAGCATACTTTTATTTCATATTTGGAAGGTTTAGAAGGAATATACTTTGTAAAACGTGCGCGGTCTCGATATCGAAATAATTGTTCGTCCACACTTAGTGAACTGTGCGTCAACTGTGAGTCAAAGCTTTCCATTGCTTCTGCTTGGTTGGATTTTCTTGGTTGGCATTGCGGTTCGTTTCGAGAATGATGATGCGAGCGATATCTTCTGTGAAGAAACATTGACAGTGGATCATAAATCATCTTATTCGATGGCCCCGGTTTGTTTTGTTTGCAGTCGATGATGTTATGAGCACGTATACGGCTACTTAGCGGGTCATCTTAGTACCGTTTCGTCCCATTTTTAGACATAAAGTAAACAGCATCAAACCCAACTTAAGGAATAGCAGGAATGGCTTCTTCACGAATCATATCCACTTGATCATCGTCGTCTTCATCGAATTGGTTTCCACAATTGATTCGCTTTCTACATCATCATATTCTGGGCGGTACGTAAGGTCAGTGTCATCACCACCGTCGACACAAGGATCCTCATTGTCGCTCATTTCTGCTTCTTTAGAAGCCCGACATTTTGCATCGGTCTTGCGTTTCTCCTCCGCAGTCAAACGTTGGTAGCATGTTTTGTAATTGACAACCATATTTACAAAAGAAAAAAACAAACAAACACAAATAATTATATACCGGAATAAAAAACAAACCGAATTACCTTATAAACCGAAAAAAAAATTTTCAAGAAACAAAATTATACACTTGAAAAAATTAAACACTAAACTTACAAAAGAGCAAACATACGCTTCACTTGTCAAACGTTAGTGTCACATTGGTTGGCGGGTGGCTCAAAAACACATTACAAGTTTTGTAGAAACTGTCCTAATTGATTCAGAATATCGTTTTCATGGAATAAATGTATCGCATTATAACAAAAAATTATAAACACATAAAGGTCCCTGTGGACCGATCGGAGGGTTAATTAGATCTTTAATAGATTAAATATTATTAAACCGCCTTGAAAATGATAAATCACAACGACCTTAACGGACGAAGGCTCACAATGAAAAATGTCAGTCAAAAAAAAAAATTTGCAAAATCTAATCAAATTATAACTTCAGCCTAAGGTTGTGAAAAACTAATTGGAAAATGGTAAAAGTATTTATAAGTAAAAAGTTTAACATACCAGTTATATATCGTTTTTATAACAATTAGTTTCAATAATTTAGAAAAAAATGAAATTTATTAATTTACTTATACAGGGTGTGGAGCGCAGAGTTTTGATTAAAAGTAATGGCAGATACAGTTATGTTAAAAATCTGAAATTACGAAGCTGTAGGTTTTGGATGGCGCTGAGGTCAAATATAATATTGTCCTGAATGTGGCACTTTCGGTTATACCGGAAGTAAACGTCAACTTTGTTATTTTAAATGGAACCTAATATTTTTTATTTTATTTTCGAATTCTACATGAAATTGTGCACAACGTCATATACCAAAAATGAAGTATTTTCTAGATATTTCGATTTTTTTTAATTTTGAAAAATCCTAGTCCACATTGAATAATGATATCTCCATTAATAACGAAGCTAGTGACGTGAAATTGTAACCAATAAACAACAACCTAAATCCAACCACTTTTGAGATATTTCATTATCTTAGTTAAAACATAATAACACTTAATTATTTCAACATTAGTAAAGGGTAGGCCATGTTTTCCATTATTTAAGGTGATATTTTGTTATTTTTTCATAAGTTATTAATTCTGAAAAGTAAGCAATAGCCTGAAAGGATTACTAATTGTGGATATCAATAAAAACGTTGACTAGGTATTTTGTATTAATTTAATTAGATAACTTGCAAACAAAAATAACTAAATGTAATATTAAACAAATAAATTTTTATAATAAGTGTTCAAAATTAGCACCATCTACTTCTAAACATTTATGAATCCTTTTCATTAAGTTATGTCTTGTAATTCTGGAAATATGGTCGGGTGTTAGAGAATTAAAAGCAAGTAAGTCTCTCTGCATCATATCTCCCTTTGTCGTAACATTTTCCGCTATATTTTTTTAAGCCAATTCGTTTGGAATCTGTATTCCCTATACCTAAATACAACCATTTTTGAGATATTTCATTATCTTAGTTAAAACATAACAACACTTAATTATTTCAACATTAGTAAAGGGTAGGCCATGGCTGTCAAAGATTTGATAGTTAGAACGTTAATTGTTTATCTTGTTTTGACAGTTTTCTTTACCAATTTGTATTTCATAGTAAATAATGGCAAATGTAGGATTTACTAATGATGATTTTCTAATCTTATTATTTACGGCGAGTGTAATAGAATTATTGAATGGACTTGCCGTGTTTTTGCAGAAAGATATCCAAATCGAACAAATGCAACTGGTGATATTGTAAGAACTGCCGTCAGTTTGGTCAATTTAAGACAAAAATTAATACAAATAAACCACTAGTGGACAGTGACATAAACGAAATTAATGTTTTGGGTTATTTTACGGCCTCTCCAAATGCCTCCATTAGAGATAGATCTTACTTTGTCAACGAGAACAATTCATCGCATTTAAAAAAAACACAAATGGAAACCATTTTCATATCATTTGGTGCAACACTTACAATTAGGTGATCTTCCTCGAAGGACAGAATTCTGTGAATAGTTTTTAATGAAGACCCAAGAGGATGAAAACTTCATAAAAAAAGTTATATGGTGTGATGAAGCAGAGTTTAGCAAAAATGGATTATTTAATCGACATAATTCCCATTTTTGGTCTAATGAAAATCCACGTGTTAGTAGAGAACGTTATTTCCAAGATAGTTGGAGTTTTAATGTTTTTTGTGCAATAAATGACGATAAAATTTTAGCATTAAAATTTTATGATGAAAATTTAAATGATACAAGATATTGCCACATTTTAGAAGAAGCCATACGACCGGCGTTACATACTTTAAGAAATGGAGAAGCGGCTTCAGCTTGGTATCAGCAAAATGGAGCACCTCCTCATAACTTTGGGTCAGCATCTTTACGACATGTTTGATGATAGATGGATTGCCAATCAGGGTCCGTTTCGTTGGCCAGCTCGCTCTCCTAATTTGGCTCCTCTAGATTTTGGTATTTGGGGTTACATTAAAAATCAGGTATTTTCCAAACCTGTTACGACAAAGGAAGACATGATGCAGAGAGTCTTACTTGCTTTTAATTCTCTAACACCCGACCATATTTCCAGAATTACAAGACATAACTTAATGAAAAGGATTCATAAATGTTTAGAAGTAGATGGTGCTAATTTTGAACACTTATTATAAAACTTTATTTGTTTAATATTACATTTAGTTATTTTTGTTTGTAAGTTATCTAATTAAATTAATATAAAATACCTAGTCAACGTTTTTAATGATATCCACAATTAATAATCCTTTCAGGCTATTGGCTACTTTTCAGAATTAATAACTTATGAAAAAATAACTAAATATCACCTTAAATAATGGAAATCATGGCCTACCCTTTACTAATGTTGAAATAATTAAGTGTTATTATGTTTTAACTAAGATAATGAAATATCTCAAAAGTGGTTGGATTTAGGTATAGGGAATATTGATAACAAACGAATTGGCTTAAAAAAATACAGCGGAAAATGTAATAAAATACAGGGTGTTCTATTTAAAGTAAGCAACTTATAAATGATTTAAATTGTGCATGTTGGCGGCTAAGTTTAAAACACCCTGTATGAAATATCAATGAGATGGATATATGGAATTAACGGGCAAGCGCTTGTTGTTTATTGGTTACAATTTCACTTCACTAGCTTCGTTATTAATGGAGATATCGTTATTCAATGTGGACTAGGATTTTTTCAAAATTAAAAAAAAATCGAAATATCTAGAAAATACTTCATTTTTGGTATAGGACGTTGTGCACAAATTTTATCTAGAATTTCATGTAGAATTCGAAAATAAAATAAAAAATATTAGGTTCCATTCAAAATAACAAAGTTGACGTCTACTTCCGGTATAACCGAAAGTGCCACATTCAGGACAATATTATATTTGAACTAGCGTCATCCAAAACCTACAGCTTCGTAATTTCAGATTTTTAACATAACTGTATCCGCCATTACTTTTAATCAAAACTCTTCGCGCCACACCCTGTATACTCTTTAGTAAATAAGTAGCTTGTGAACAATTTAATAAATTACAAAAATAACATTTTTAAGTCAATCTTTGAATTTTTATAAAAGAAATCGATAACGATGAAATTTTATTGATGATTCTCCCGCCAAACTATATCAATATTTTTTCGAAAACATTTGATATTTTTATAAGTAATCTTTGATATAATTTTCAAATAAAAACAAAAAATTATAAAAGATTTACTATGTTCTGAATTCACTATGCTACAGAAAGTTACAATAAAATCAATCAAATGTGTAAAAGCACATTTACCCAATCTGAAGTGTGCTAAAGATATCCAAAGTAAGTAAATCACACTTTATGTAAATAAGTTTAAATTATAAAAAAAATAAATTAAAACTTATAATAGCAGTTAAAGAGTAGTTGACAAAAATTAAAAGCTGGTAGAAGTGTAGAAATCACAAGCGGCGATTTTTAAAAATATATTTGGTATTGAACCATTAGAAACGACTT
The DNA here is from genome assembly GCA_036346205.1 of Vesta saturnalis. Taxonomy (NCBI): domain Eukaryota; kingdom Metazoa; phylum Arthropoda; class Insecta; order Coleoptera; family Lampyridae; genus Vesta; species Vesta saturnalis. The sequence goes on from JARFJB010001996.1 coordinate 303,256, forward strand.
CAAATATATTTACAGGGTGATTGATTTATTAAGAAATTCGCATACGTTAGTGATAGATAGGGGACACCGAATCGGTTTTAAATATCCTATTCTTAATAGGTTTCAAATTCTTTTTAATATAGATGCACGGTGATTGGTCTATTTTACCCAATTGTTTAATTGTTAACAACGTACAAACCACGCTGTGTCTTTTTTCATGTGTACTAACTATATGTATAAATAAAAATTAGACTCCAGCTCCGGCCTTTAAAAAAATTAACAAATCTGATTCACTTCAAAACAACAACTGTGTATCAGAATTTAGAAAATTTTTATGCATATTTGAAAAAAGCAGAAATTATCTCGGACATTTCCGAAAACAACAATCAAATTATTTGGGAGAAAATGCTAACTTCAATGACAAACGATTATTAAATATGTTAAAATTTTAAACAAATAATAGAGAGATAATCTCCAATTTCGGAATCTTCAACTTTGCAATATTTCTAATAAACGTATGCATCATGTGTTAAAAGAGAAAAACTAGAAACCGAAAATGAAATACAGCACTAAAAAACTTGAAAACTATAACAATTGCCCAAGGTGACGATTATTCTGTTTAACGTATTTCCGTGCTCTTTGAGTAAGATTTCGAGTTGATCTTGTATCCCCCCAAACATTGTGTTAAACCGAATGAATGCACGTCAGCTATGAAATCCAGCTCTGCTTATTCAATGCTTTAGAAAGTTTTGATTAAAAAGTTCCCTCACTATTACCCTGAAATTATATGACGACATACCATGTTGGACATGTATACCTCCAACACTAACACCTAGTCATCTAGAAAGATGGATAAAACATGATTGAAAGAAGCCCACTGTTCAGTAGATGTGGTAAAAACGTAATAAGCGCATAACATTTCTTCTAGAACGGCAAGAAACATTTGGATTTACTGTACTCTATCCACGTTAGATATTTTTATACTAGTCAACACGAGAGTTGCGAATTTATTAATTTTCACGCTAAATATTTGGTGTACAACCCGGTGAAGCATTTCTTTAAATATAGTGTAATAAGGTCGGATATCCTTATAACTGACGTAATTTTAAAACGGGAGCTTTGAAAATTTTTATTCGCCTTACATGATTGTTAGTGAACCTTTTTAGCATTAGAAATTAAAGAAATGAGAATATTTGTTGTACAATAGGGTTCAACATCCCTTTCAATACGGTGGTGGTGCATAAAATTACGTAATTTCAAAAGGGGAAGTATGTACAGTTTTTTTATTTCCCCCCTAGATTTGGGGAGTTTTATTATTACACCAAAAGTTAATTTACCTATGGACGCTTGCCGGGCCGCGTTGGTAGTTTATTTTTTGAATATATAATTTGCCAAAAGTTATTCACGTGTATAACTATATAATACTATATAATAAATATTTATATTATGTGTATATATATCTATATGGTTATAACAAGTTTATGGGGGGGGGGGGTATTAATATTATGTGTATATGTAACGTGATATCTATATGGTTATAACATGTTTATACTGGGGGCCCCATTTGTGAAGCCGCCAGGGGACCCAGATGTCCTAAATCCGGCCCTGCCAAAAGTATGCTGGTGCTCTCACTAACCTCAAATCTGATTAGGTATATGTCAAAATTAGTTTAACAGTTGCCACACAATAGAAAGAGCCTATTGAATTTTGAGTGAAGAAGTAGGGTTCCGCCGTTTGATACAACTAAAAAACATTTATTTTCAACAATATTAAAAACTAAATACAAATAAATACAGGAATCACACTGCTTTGTCGTTTACTGTGAAAATAAATTAATTAAATTTGACGTTAGCGAAAAATATTATACCAACTTTGTAAAAATGACTCCGAAATCTAGGGGGCATATATAAAAAAAAATAGAGTTTACATTTTTATTCCCTAGTGAATGCTAGTGAGCCCTTTGAAAATAAAAAATTAAACAAATAAAAATATTTAATGTACAACCGGGTTCAACACTCCTTTCAATACGGTGATGGTGGACGAAGAGAACCTTTTCTTAAAAATTGCGTAATTTCAAAACGGGAGTTATGTACATTATTGTTAGCGAGTATATTATTGATAGTGAACCCTTTAAACACAAAAGAATTAAAAAAACAAAACTATTTGATGTAAAACAGGGTTCAACACCCCCATCAATACGATGAATGTGAATTAAGAGCGCGTTTTCTGAAATATTACCTAATTTCAAAACAGGAGGTATATACACATTTATTCGCTCTTATACGATTGCTAGTGAACCTTTTTAACATAAAAAATTAAAGAAATAACAATATTTGATGTACAACAGTATTCAATAATTATAAAATATCTGGCGTGGAACACAATACGACCTTCCAACCTACAAAATGGAAATTAAAAGAAATGAAATAGTTTTAGTAACATTTTTTTAGGATAATTATGAACATCTTTTATAAGAAGTTTATTACAAAAATACGCAACATTGTAAACGCAAAAACAATAATATATGTCAAACAGACGTTTAAAACTTCATGACAGATAGAGGTTAATAGGCATCTAGATCCTAACTTAAAAGAAATGAAATAATTTTAATTTCAATTTCTTTAGGATAACTATGCAACCTCTTTTTCATACGTTCATAACTAAAACAGGTAACATTGTAAAAACAAAAACAATAATCTAGGCGCACACTCGCACACACCCCCCACACCCACCCACGCACACGCACACGCACACGGCACACACACACACACACACACACACACACACACACACACACACACACACACACACATCCAGATACGATGGCCGATCATGGCGAAACTTGGTCAAAAGTTGTAAAATGAGCTAATAAATCGATTTAGCAATAGTGAAAAAAAAAGTCGATTGCATAACCTCCATACCAACATATGTACAGGGTGTTTCTAAATTCATGCGAAAAAATGTAGGAGGTAATTGCCCGTATGAAATTATGATGAGTCTTTCGTATAACAAAATTTCGTCAGCCCACCCCCTTCGGAGATTACCCCTAAAAGTTTCTCAAATTTAAGTAAAGATAGAAACTTGAAAGTTTGTAATTTCTGTGCACTCACAAAGAACTAACCGCCGGTATTTTTCAACATTCCTGTTACATTATGAGGGGATGGAATTAGCAACCGTTACTTTATTTAATATCAAACCTTTTTTTCAAGATTGAGTTTTGTGAAATAAAAATGTTACTTAAAATCCTTGTTTATTTAAAAACATTTCTTAATCTTAAAGTTTTTCCTAGAACCAATAGATTCGAAGAAAAAAAAAAAAAATACAAAACCATGAATTTTATTCTTTATTAAATAATAAACTACGTAGTGAGAGTGTAAAACAGTAAAGATGTAAAATGCAAGAATAAAATACGATTCATAATAAATGTTGAAAAAATACCGGTGGTAGTCCTTTGTGAGTGCACGGAAATTACAAAATTTCAAGTTTCTTTACGTAATTTGAGAAAAAAAAAATAAAAACTCAATTTAACTCACCACTTTTTAGGGCTGATATCTCGGAAGGGGGTGGGCTGAGGAAATTTTGTTATAGGAAAGACCCATCATAATATTATACGGACAATCATAGAATTTTTTCGCATGAATTTAGAAACGCCCTGTATATAGGTAGGTTGGAAGTTATTAATAACACCACAATAAAAACATTAAAAGAAAACTTGATTTGTGTCGTTATGGCGAACGAATTTTGTTGGGCTCAAACATGAGGATTTCTTAAATTATTCACATTTTTAAGATTTTTCTCTTTTAACACTAATACATAATATTTTAAATAATTATTGCATTGTTGTAAGTTTATATAAATGAATTTCAACTTTTTCAAAATATAAAGTTTCGCTCTTTCTTAATTGTTTAAAATTTAACATTTTAACAGACGTCATATTTTCGTACACATACAGGTCTCGTTTAAGAGTGTTTTCTCCCAAATATGTTTTGCATTAAGTTTGTCACGCATAAATTAAATAAAAATAAAAGTATTAATAACTGTATTGTAATAAAATTTTATGTGGAAATAAGACACATTCAAAGCAACTTGATTTTTGCTGCTCTTTACAAACGCAAACAAATTTTCAAATTTTCAAATTTTGAAATACAAAGTGTCGTTTTCAAGTGAATTGGATTTGTTAATGTTTGTTTAGGTCCGGTTCCGGATTTCCTTTATGATTTCTACGCTATTCGGGCCCATATTGAACGAAGAATATATGAAGTAAATATTGAAAAAAATGTGGTTCGTAAGTTATGAATAAGGTCATGATCAATAAAAAAAATTAAGCAAAATGAACCTCATCGATGTAGCCTACCTATCCCTAACGTATTCGCATTTTTTTTCCAATTTTGAAATGTTAGCAAATTTACCTAAATTCATTTTCACAGGAAGGTGCAAAAATTACTGTTGGAAGCATATTTGGCAGTTCCCTTCCTTTAAAACACATTGAAGAGAAAAACTGGTGCTTTCAGTTTGGAGTATAACAGTAGAACCCCGGACCTCCCGCCATCTTGGGTTTTGACGTCACATGGCCTGCCACGTGAGAGACCGTATTTTTCACCCTTATTTTATGATTTCTTTTCGGAGGCCTTTTTCAACCCCTTGATGGAATTTTCATCCCTAATTATGGTCTTTTTGACAGCAATTTTTTGTCGGGCTTATTTTATGGTATCTTTTCGGAGGCCTTTTTCAGCCCTTGATGGAATTTTCAACCTTTTTTGTTGTACTAAGAGCCTTTTTAACAGCCATGCCTTTTTGTACTTGCTCACGTGAGGGGTCTTGGGGTAGGTCTTGGGCTTGGGGTTGGTCTTGGACTTGGGGTTGGTCCAGGCGTTGGTCTTGGATTTGGGCGCTGGGGTTAGGTGACGGCTTCTTTTCGGGGGGCCTTTTTCAACCCTAATTAAGGTCCTTTTGGTAATATTAAGAGCAGTACAACCCCAGGAGGTTAGGCAATTGCACGTGTTCTGATTGAAAAAGATTTTTATTTAAGCTGTGTTTAATAATATGTATTAGGACCCATTTTTATTTTATCAAATGAGATTGCATAGTTGTATTTCTTTTCATTCCTATCTACAGATTGTAATCTTTTACCTATACGAAAATTTATTTATACATTGGGGTTGTATTCTAACAATTAAATTTCACTGTCATTTTAAATTAATCTCAACACGCAATGCAAAAAATTATTTAAAAGTTAAAGGGCACAGTAATCAGAATATTGTTTTTCTAAACGAATATTAAAACTGATTGCTTACCTATCTTTTAATCACCATCCTTTCGTTAAAATTGTTGTATATACATAGGTCCTCGGTATCCAAACACTTAATATTTTTGAAAAAGATATGTTGTTTGCACTAGCTGTAATTAAATCTGTGCAACTAGATAAATAAATAAAGGTTATAACTACCGTTTTCTGCTGCACATATAGGCACACTAATGCCACTTTCTATGTTTTGACTTATGCTTAATTGATATAAAACTGGTTATCGAGTAAATGCAATTTTTGGAATGTAAATAAAATATTACATGCTGTACATACACACAAAATTGTTTTATAGAACAAGAATTCATTATACAATCCTCATCCTCAATATAACATTGAGTTAATTACAATTGGTGTAATTATATAATACCAATATTGAGTAGCATACTTTGTTTAATAATAAATGCTAAAAATCATAAATTTTTATAAAACGGTTAAAAGAAAGAAATGACAGAAGGTATTACGTAACGCTTAATTAAAAAACAAAGTAATAATAGTATATTATTTTGTAAGGAGCTAAAGTGAAACTTTTTGTGGCGAATCTGTAGGTTTGACAGATGAGCCACAAAAAGTCACTTTGCTCCGCATAAAATATACTATTTTTTCTTCAGACGTTTTTTACACTTAAATGTGAAATAAGGAAAAATAATTAGTAAACAGTAGACGTTGCTAGGTTTCGTTGAAAACAATGCATTAAACAAGTTGAAAAATGGTGAAGATTCTCTGTGTTATTGTAAGTATTTTACTAAACTATTTGTTCCTATTTGGATAAAATAAAATATTACATTATTAGGAGTATGATGGATTTGGGGAACTACACGCCGTCAGAAATGAGTGAAGCGGCTAATACAGCAATAAGTGATCTATTACCTACAAGATTGAGCAAAATCTTTGAACGCGCTTTTCAGCAATTTATAAAATGGTGCGATGAAAAAAATATTAAAATCTACTCTGAAACCGTAATGTTAGCTTATTTTGCCGAATTAGCAACAAAAATGAAAATTAAAAGCTCGACAACGTGGTCCCAATATTCGATGATAAAATCATTATTGAGCATTCGACATGGCGTAGATTATTTACAAAAGACCAATTTAACAAATTTTTATCGGAAGCGTCGGACGACACACTTGGCAATGAAGGTAAGTTTAAGAAATAGAATGAAAACAAGTCTATATTTTTTATTTTTTTTAGATAGTTTTGATTATTGGTATCTCAGGGGCATGTCGTTGCGATGAATTGGTGAAGATGAAGGTAGACGACATTGAGAACCTGAAAACTCTGCTACATATTAAAATTCCAGATAGCAAAACAAAAAAAATTAAATCATTTACAGTTGTAGGGGAACCTTTCCTAAATTTATATGACAAACATGTTGATTTGCGCCCACGAGATATGAATGATCGCCGATTTTTTTTTGAAATATGGAAATGGTAAATGCTTAAGAGCGGTGATGGGAATCCATAAAATAAGTAGTGTTCCTAGGGAGGTAGCCTTTTTCTTAAAATTAGCGAACTATACAGAATACACAGAGCATTGTCTAAGAAGAACCACAGCTACACTGTTGGTGGACGGCGGTGCAGATTTAATGTGCTTGAAGCGCCATGTTGGCTGGAAATCCAGCACTGTAGCCGAGCGCTATATTGAAGACTCTCTAGCAACAAAAAAAGAGGGAGCCTTGAAAATTTTTGCAACTAGTGCAAGCGCTACAAGTACAGAAGTTCATGTAGAAGAGGAAGAATTAAAGACCATTTCCTTAGAACGCAGCGAACCTCCACTGTTACCTCTGGCGGATTTTATTTTGGAGAAAATGTTAGTTTTAATCATTGTACTTTTAATCTTTATAACTCTAAACACTAAATTTGTTTTCGTTGTTTTCCAAATTGGGTGTTTGAGTTATTAACATTACTTTTGCATCCGCTTGCGAGGGGATGCAAAAGACTTTTGCAGCTGCCGGTGAAAATGTCAAACTTTAACGTTGTCAGGTGAAGTTTAAAATGTCATTTTTTATTGACGTCTGAAGAAAAAATCTCTTTTTTATTTATCAGACTAGAATAGTAGGAAAACAAAAATTGTACAATAATTTGATTATCTCGTCATTTAAGATTAAAGATACAGTGAAAAACTTATTTACAAAATCAAACATAGGTAAATTATGTAATCTAAAATATAGAAACATTAACGTATATAGTCCACACAATTCGAATGGTAATCTTGCAGTATTATTTTATTGTATAAGAAGCATCTGGAATGTTTCTCTAGGAAACGCAAATGATATCCTTGCGGTGGCCGTCTAAAGGAATCAAAATATTCCCCATTACCATTCTCGTCAATGTAGATAGCGGTCCAATTCTGAACTGGTTGGTTTACAGGATCCGTGTTTACGAAAATTGCACACGGTCTAGGTGCGTGCCTCGGTAGTTGATTAGAAGCACATACAAGTCGAAACACATTCTTCTTGTGGCCGGGGATCGATTTCAAGCATCTCACCACCTGTACCGCATACATCTTTGGAATTGGTATGCGTCCAGTCTTGCAATATTAAGGCGTTTTCTAGTGCACATAGGTTCAGCGATGTTATGGTTTAAACAGCTATATGCTTTTGCTTCCTTTTTCAATTTTTTAAGCGACGGACAACCACTCTCGTCAAAGTTTATTATAGTTTGTTAAGAAACATTACAAACTGTTGATTTTCACCTACCGTTAACGTGAATTTTGTTAAATGGTCGCAACACTCTCATCAGCTCCTCACGGAAATTGTTGTAGTGTACATGACCTGACCACCATTTTAGTCCGTGATAATTATCCTCCAAAAACTTTATCTGTTGTGACATGGATCTTGATATAAAGTAACCTCGAGGTGGTTTTATTAGTATCAGCGATAAACATCCATGATCTGTAACCACGGCAATCTCTTTCGGTATGAATTCGTTGTTAACACCACTAAACCCTTGTACGTCCAAGTATGCGTCCATCTTCTTTCACGTTGCTGCTGGATACTGATGCTTTGGATCTAGAGTTACTTCACCGTGTGCGCTTTAGTGTGCGCAATTAGAATAGTCGGATTGATTCGCATACGTCTCACCAGTAAGGTAGCGTCCATAATTCGCGTCTTGTAAGTTGAAGCGCGTGCAGCCATTAGACTAAAAGTATCTCTTGATCGTACAAATTTGGTCTTTAGCTCAACACCGCTTACGAGAAACTTTTCTTGATTAAACTACTCCGAGTGCACGTGACCGATCATCTCAATCTGAGTGCTGGTCGCCGCAAGTGCTTGACGTTTTGAGGACCCGTTATTTCCGTTTCCCAGTGTATTCACCTGATCGGCTGTGTCATTGTGCCATAAGGTACAACCTAGATGCGAACTATTGGGCTCATTTCCATAATTTAGCAACGTTTCGATATAAGAGCGGTAGGCGTAAGTGTTGTTTGGTTGTGACACCATCTTCTGATTTAAGTAAACCTCCACTTGTGAGAAAAGCTAATGCATCCAATTGTTTACCGGTGCTACATCTGCATCAGTAAGTGCTGTATTGTCTTGCTTTAGAACTTGAGCTGTGATGTATAACATGGTCTAGCTTAAATCTATGTAATCGTTTCCATTTTCGGGTACTACAAACTCTATTGGGGCATCATCACTCAGAGCTGATAAGGGTTTGTAAAATATCCATTCACCACTCTCTATACTTGTCTGCGTCGACGGTAAAGCGAAAAAATCCAATTCGAACTTGACGGCATTCACACGATTGGGTATGTAGAAAAGCCATTACCTTGAAAATATATCGTCGTAAGTAGGCGTCTTCTTCTTCTTAGCAACAGCTCTCGGTAGAGACTGGTTATTATCGGACAGGCGTACTCTTTTATACCCCGAACCCTCCATCATTTCATCGATTTTCTCGTCGGCTTTACGCTTAAGATAGCTACCTGCCTCGTGAAAACTGTCTTGAAACGAATCCTTAATAGGTCGATCCTCTATGACGTCACCAAGAATATTGGTACCCGTTCTGAAAGCTTCTTTCCCGATAGCCTTTGCACCATACTTAAATAACGGTATTATACTTCTAAATATACCACCTAACGAACTTCCTATTCCGTGACCACGTTGATACGGCGCACCTCTGTAGATTGATCCAATGCCGTTACTCGCCTGATTCATGTAATATTGCTGATAAGGGCAAAGCATTATTGTACTTTCTTAAAGTGTAGCTTCAGGCACGACGTCCCAAATTCGAATGGCATTGCTGCACCCGTATCTGTTTTTATATTAATCTCGATGGTTTCAAATTCCCGTGTCATCACCGGTATGTAGTGTGCAGGCGAAAAAACCACATCTTTATGACTTCCGTAATCATAGTTTTCTGAAGTAATATTTATTATACGCATAAGTTGAGATAAAACATCACCCACAATTTGCGGTTCAACGATGTCGCAATAAACAAACGTCTGAGTCGGTAAACCCATCCATATACTAGCGGTATGCGGAGGTATTGACTCCATAGCTATGTTCTGACGCGGCCGATAACCCAAGTGTAAGGCTAGACGTTGTGAGAACCCGAATACTGAGAACGAGGTTTTTAATTTCGTAGTGACGCGCTTAGTTAGATTATGGTATTCGATTGTCAGCAATTTACTTATTAACACATGGTTATTTAGTTCGCTGGTAATTTCTTCTATGTCGGCATAATTTCCCGAAGCGAAACGTATCACATACCAGCCATTCTCAATATAAATGGTTTTCTCATTGTCGCGTTGAAAATATTCTGTGGCTTTTTTTTTTAAATCGCCTCTAGCACATTCCCTTCAGGTGGCTTAATCTATAATATATTAAATTGCCCGTCGCACTTACAGCGGCAAAAGAACAAGGGTACTGAATTTCCGATATGCCCATAACCCATGATCCTGTTAATCTTATTCGTTTTGGTAGCTGCGTAATAAAACTTGAAGTCATATTGTCAGGAAAATACGTCATAGAGCTATTACTCAATAAGGTAAGAAAACTTCATCTGTATATATTGCTCAACTGCGATGCTAGTATCCAGCTATTAAATTTGTCGCTGTATCCACGCCACTTGACCAGATCTTGTTTATATCGTCCGCTACCCTTCTCTGCTAAAATCTTCTCGACTTTGAACAAAGCGTCCTTATCGACCGTAACAACTTGAAATTCTTCTTCGTAAAAGGTACTTTCAACAGAATCGTTATTAAGATCGATTATCCGGTAAACTGGTGGTCTTCTTGTTATCACTGCACTAATTGTAAAAACTTCATCGCTCCAATTCGTTTCATATCCCTTTTCAAAGGTGTACTTAGTTCTGGCGACTCTGACATGCTGACCGACCTTATATTTAGGATGACGTGCAGTGCCTAAACCTTTCCCGTACAGGTTATTCCACACATCTAAAATGTTTTCATCGTTTACAGCCGCAGGGGCCATCTTTATACTTGAATGAGGGCTATTGTTGTAAGCAGTCACCAGTTTTTGAAGTACATCGATATACCATTAGGAATTGTTGTAAGTGAAATAACGCCACATCCTTGTTTTCAATGTTTTATTAAATATTTCAACTACAGATGCTTTTACATCAGGGTTATTTGTTACATAGAAATTGATAGTTTGTTTCTTGAAAAAGTTTTGTACACTGCCCGCCACAAACTCTTTGCCTTCATTCGGCTGTAGATTTGCCGGGGTATTATCACTTCCCTTAAAAATATCCGCGAATGCTTCAATTACAGATGCAGCTGTCTTCGTTTTAAGTGTTCTCGCCCAGGCTCTCTCGCTAAACACAACAATTACCGTTAGTATGTAGTTGAACCACTATTGTGTTTACTTAAATTTCGCATATCACAAAGATCCGCTTGCCACAATTCGTAAAGGTTACTCACAATATATTTATTTCGTGGAAACTTTTTTCTGATAGGTTTATGCATCGTATAAGCTTCTTGCGATTGCAGCCAATTTTTCACTTCACCATATTTTTTATCTTTTACAACATTAGCTAAAGGTGTTATACCTGCAAACCCCGCCGGATGAAAGGGATCATAGTATATAGCATCCATATTATGTTCGCCACGAATCCCAATCTAGTGAAATTCCTCTTCTTTGAGATTCTTCTCGGTGTTTCCCGCACCGCCTTTCTGTACAAGAAACTGTTTCTTCATTCACCTCTCCTTGCCAAACGTCTTAACGTCTGCTTATGATGAGAAAGTCGCTGCTTCTGATCAACTGACAGAGGTACACGACCTTTTAAAATGTTATGTGCACACTCGCAAATACATTCCACCTGCCTACTACCCAGACATTTCAATAAAGTGTCACGTTGACTTTTACTTAATCTGGCTAATGCACGCAGGATATCGGTGTTTTCGCTTAAAAAATCAACCATCATATATGATGTAATCTTTTAATCTTTATGACTGTGAGACTTAAACCCTTTTTCGCTATATATACCTGGCAAATACCTTGAGGCCCGAATATGTTTGTTCTATAACGTAGCACATCCGGTGTATTCTGTTTTAAATCGAATAATAAATATCCGTGTGGGTTTGAAGTGGCACCTTGGTACACTGCCTCTAAAAATTTCGGGCTGTCCGGTGAAATCTGTCTTGCTAAATGCTGTATCTGAGCTCTGTCAAGTGGGTTTTTAAATAAAATTATGTAGTGTGCATTGAGAGAAATATACCGCTGTCCGCGTCCTTGATGAAATATGTTTTGAGTTAAGAAAAACACACTTAGGTTTCTATGATGACAGCCCTTTGCAAAAATATCAACCACTGAAACGTTAGTTTCGCACATTAGATCATCAACTATTATTAAGACCGGTTTTTCGCCGTCAAACTGCTCCATATCAGGTAAACCCTTTTGAAATTCCACAGAGAGATCTTTGAACAACGGCTGCCACTCGCTGTAAAACTAGATAATTTTTATCAAAAGCTGTATCGCAGGCAGTTTCGATAATTTTTAGAAAATCTACAATGAAATACGATTTCCCACAACCAGATGGCCCCGCTACTATTGCCGAAAAGGTGTGCTTAAACTGACTCTCCATCTTGCATCGCTAAACGATACTGAAGCGTCTCTGTCATCATCTTCATTTAAATACCAAGCGGTCTGCGACACCGTTATATTTTACTTCTTAATTAAGCGTTAGGTAATACCTACTGTTTTTTTCGTGATTTTAATCGTTCTATAAAAAATTACGATTTTTAGCATTTATTATTAAACAAAGTATGCTACTCAATATTGGTATTGTATAATTACACCAACTATAATTAACTCTATGTTATATTTGAATGAGGGTTTTATAATGAATTCGTTTTCTATAAAACAATTTTGTGCGTATGTACAACATGTAATATTTTATTTACCTTCCAAAAATTACTTTTACTTGATAACCAGTTTATATCAATTAAGCATAAGTCAAAACATATAAAGTGGTATTAGTGTGCCTATACGTGCAGCAGAAAACGGTAGTTATAACCTTAATTTATTTATTTAGTTGCACACATTTAATTACAGCTAGTGCAAACAACATATCTTTTTTAAAAATATTAAGTGTTTGGATACCGAGGACCTGTGTATATACAACAATTTTAATGAGAGGATGCTGATTATAGATATTTCAAAGGTAAGCAACCAGTTTTAATATTCGTTTAGAAAAACAATATTCTGATTACCGTGTCGTGTAATTAACTTTCAATAATTTTTTACATTGCGTGTTGAGATTAATTTAAAATGACAGTGAAATTTAATTATTAGAATACAACCCCAATGTATAAATAAATTTTCGTATAGGTAAAAGATCACAATCTGTAGATAGGAATTAAAAGAAATACAATTATGCAATCTCATTTGATAAAATAAAAATGGGTCCTAATACATATTAGTAAACACAGCTTAAATAAAAATCTTTTTCAATCAGAACACGTGCTATTACCTAACCTCCAGGGGTTGTACTGCTCTTACCAAAAGGACCTTAATTAGGGTTGAAAAAAGCCCCCGAAAAGAAGCCGTCGCCCAGCCCCAGCCCCTAAATCCAAGACCAACGCCTGGACCAACCCCAAGTCCAAGTCCAAGACCAACCCCAAGACTAACCCCAAGACCAAACCCTAAATACACCCCTCACGTGAGCAAGTACAAAAAGGCATGGTTGTCAAAAAGGCTCTTAGTACAACAAAAAGGGTTGAAAATTCCATCAAGGGCTGAAAAAGGCCTTCGAAAAGAAACCATAAAATAAAGCCGATAAAAAAATTGCTGTCAAAAAGACCATAATTAGGGATGAAAATTCCATCAAGGGGTTGAAAAAGGCCTCCGAAAAGAAACTATAAAATACGGGTGACAATTACGGTTTCCCACATGGCCGGCCTTGTGACGTCAAAACCCAAGATGGCGGGAGGTGCCGGGATTCTACTTATAACTCAATACAAAGATAAAAATATCATGGTTGTTTACATATAGTACATATACCTAAACAATAAGGTTATTCTTGCACTCTTTTAATTTAAAAGCTCCAAGTTGTTGTAACGTAAGGTTTCACGATCAAGTATGATCTTTGTTGCTTCGAGCCAGAAGTTGTTTATGAAAACTGAATTCTATTTTCCAACCCTTACTTGAAATAAAACTAAATGCAACGACTTCATCATCGGTTAGAAAAAAATTTTCCGAAAGGTACATGTACCGACTTGGAAAATTGAAAACCATTATTAAATTCTATTTATCATTTTATTTAACATTCGCCTTGCAAATTCATGTAAAAAGCATTATTAGTTTCAATTAAACACATTTCTGGTGAGAACCGATTATGTAAAATTTTATGTTTTCAACAAAGTTGACAGTTTCCTCCGCTTATACACCAATATTAAAAAAAATCCTGTTTTATGTAGTTATACTTTATGAAGCTCTTTGGAGCTTCATTATGTGCATTACTATAAACCCAAATTTTAAATAAAATATATTATATAAAAGATAACATTAATGAACAGTTGGATTATTGTCACCAATAGTAAACAAAATCAATACGAAAATGTAACTTCTGGATCCGTATCCTAAATACTGTGACGTTACACTCGTTTGGCATTTTATTCAAGACATATTTTCGCTTCTCGAGAATCACTGTTCGAATGATACATTTGTGTTGATTAGCCATTGATTACTTTCTTCTGTTTCTCACACAATTCTAGGAAACGCTTCCACTTGTCGAAAATAGTCTGTGTTATCTGTGACAATTCTCTGAACCTTCTGATTAACATTTAAGATGTATTCAAAACATTTTGGAATAGGCCCACCTCCGTTTATTCGCAGTAATGTTATTATATCTACTACTCGGGTGCAATTCCCTACAATTGTACAGTTTGGTTCTTGAGTGTATGTTATCACAAATATTAAAAAAAGTTCAGCTTTAAACATATTTGAAATTTCACAAAAAAATTACGTAAGCGGGCAAGGGCTCTTCTTGTTTTTAATATAATTTCTGCGAATCACAGTGAAATACTGGTAGAAATTGTATGAAATATTTGCAGCTAGTTAATGATCCATTTCGATCATTACTATAATGTCTTCATACTTTCTAGAAAATTTAAGTCATATAGTTACCAATGTTTCAAATTGTTAATATCAAATAATTATAATTATATAATAATAGATGATTAATTACGCAGAGTATTCAATATAAATTTGGTGTCGTTAGTTCTAATGAAATCAAAGTAGGCGGCGCCGATTGGTATATATAATGGCAAAACGTTTGTGATTTAGCTAGTTGTATAGTACTAACTTCTGACGTTGTGTACTGAGAGCTGTTGATTGCAGATACTGGAAGTTGTTCGAGTCCTAACCCCTAGAACATGGAACTTCTGGGATACTATTGCATGTTTTGGGTTATTATTTACTGCTGATCATTTGAACAATAATGACACAAATTACGATACTTTGTGGAATTCGCTGTATCTATCTCCAATTGCTCTGTTGACCATATGCCTGAAACGATTCAAAAGCTTACTCGTTATTCAGATTTCTAAGATTCAATGCCAAGGACACTAGATCGGAGAAGTGCAACCCTGACAAGTTGACGTTCATACGCGGGATGCTATCAATGCAAATTTTAGAAAGTATTATCTACCAGGAGCTAATATCACGATAGGTGAACAGCTGTTCTCGTATCGAGGAGTTGTCCTTTTAGACAGTATCTGTCTTCCAAACCTGATAAGTGTGGGATGGAGATATGGGGGGGCGAGTGATTCGGATATCATGCACTGGGTGGTATTCCTTATACTGGAAAGGAAGGGAATTCCGTAGCAATGGACTCGCCAGTTAAGTGGTTGAACAATTAGCGCAACCGTGTTATAATACCAATCGAAATGTGATCTGTGACAATTACTTTACTAGTCAGTAGTAATAACTGTAAAAAAAAGAACAAAACGTTTTTGTCCCCTGAATGTTTACTATAAAAGGCCCAACGGGCCCCGTGTTCCCGATTGCGTTACAATCTCGGCCTTCCGAGAGTAGGGTTAAATAAATTGTTATAATTAATTTGATATAACTGGCATTATAGAAGTATGGTATAAACTGTGTTTAACCTAATAAATAATAAGCCAATAAACAATTTATGTAAATGGTATTCGGACAGTTATTTAAAATTAAAATAGTGGAAACAGACATCTACTTAAATCTTACATTACACCTGAAAAGTGAAGACAGGAGTGTAACAGTTATGGTGTCATTAAAGAGTTTAAAACGTGCTCTAATTATAAAAAGGGAAAAAATCTATTTTCAAAACATTTTTCCACATCGTCTTCTTTTGGGATACATCACAAGTGTAACAGTGACGTGTTGTCCATTCAAAAGACAAAACTTAATACTGTATTACTATTTACTATCAACTAAGAGATTTTTTTTATAATTTTGAAATGGTCGCGTGTTGAATTGATAGTTATAATGTGTTACAATAAGACAAGGTATGCCTATGCGCATCTGTTCGTGGTGTCATTGGGATAATCGGGCTCTACCGCTCAATAAAGTAATGGGCGTTTGTGTAATCCTACCACTTAATAAACGTGTATGGCTTTAATTTTGAATATATTTATATTTAAAGAGATGGATATGATAAATATTTGTTCAACCTATGTAGTATGGAGACTTTTTTAACAGACGGGGAGCTATTTTACGAATTTTGAAGCTAATTGGATTCCACAAGTATGATTTCGTTCAACGAATGTTGATAACAAATATGTTTTACTTACCTATAATATAAAATGAATCGGTTAATTCACTAGAGATTTGTATTATAAACTTAACACTTAAAAATATCTACTAATAACAGTGTACATCACTTTGAATCTCGCTTTACTTTAAACGCAGTAAAATATACACTTATACGCTACTAAATACTTAGTAATTATGCAACAGTTTCGGATCCAAATATTTTAAAGATTAGAAAAGCGAAAGACAAAGGACAAAATACAATGGAATTAATTAATTACAAAACAAAATAACATATTGCATGAAACGTATGTCGTGTTCAATCTTGACGGTGATTCTTGTAACGTCATTCGGATAAATACGTTATCTGCGCGAATTTGAGGAATTTGCGATCTCTTATAGGCATACCTTGTCTTTTTGTACCGTGATACTATACACGTATCCGAAACCATATGTGAAAGAGAGATTGAGAAGACAATTAGATTAAGCTTACAAGTTTTTAATTACAAAGTTGTGTTATATGTTTAAATGTTACTTGTTGTGTTGTAAGTTACAAGAGAACTTGATAATGAATGACATATTGTTTGTGGACATGGTCTTTGATAAACAAAAATGTTGTTAAGATTACCTTTGGCATCAAATCGGCATCAAATGAGGCATTCTAAAAAAAATGAATTATGATATATTTAGTAGTATACAAGGTGACGATTTGTAATTTGATGATTTGATCATAAGCGGTTCGTCTGAAATAGACCATGATCAAAACATGACGGCAGTACTGGACCGCACGCAAAATATACTATTAAATTCAATAAATCCAAACTATAATTCAGGTCAGAAAATTTCTTGGACAGATTTTTAGTAGCAAAGGTATAGAACCAAGTCAAAAACATGCCATTGTCCATATGTCCAATGTTGGCATTTTTTGACCCATCAGCTCCAATAGAAATAGATACTGATGCTAGTCTAGTAAGGATTTGGATGCAAAAAGGACAACCGATTTCTTAAGAGTCCAGAAGCTTAAATAAGCATGAAACCAAATATGCTCAGATTGAAAAGGAGATGACTGCGATTGTTTTTGTGTGTCAAAAATAACATTACTACATACACTGTTTCAAATGAAATGCACCACTTAGAAATAATAATGCAATGACCACCGTGGTGTGGTCTCGATTAAGTCTTCTGCCGATTTCCCGAAATGACAAACCGGCTTCTTTCATGCCGATAATTCTACCCCTGTCAAAATCTGAAACTTGGGCAAAGTTTCGTCGTTGTCTTACTGGGGGCAAATACCGCATAACTTCTCTTAGTGAAAAAAAAGCCTACCAGAAAATAACATTGAGCATGCATTTGTAAATTATTTACCAATCTTAGAGGAAAGGCGCAATGAACTGAAAACAGCAGACTAAAAATAGTGAACAAGCACAAATAATAATGAATTATACGAGGAACGGTTGGTTTAAACAAAATAAATTTAAAATAATTTTAAATGTGCTCATATGGCAAGTAATTCCTCATTTGAAAGCTCGTTCCAAGTCCTTTTCAATGACATCAACATTAGAATATTAGTAGGTACTGATTCATGAGTTTCAACACAAAAACGTCAATTAGTGTTTTAAGGTTTTTGGGTTGAGACTCATAAATCGGTAGTTAATATTTTAATGTCGTTCAAAAGGACTTTAAACCATTCAAAATTATTTTACAAAATAACCGCCATTTAGTAAAATAATTTTAAATGGGATCATATGTCAAGTAATACCTCATTTGAAATCTCATTCCAAGCCCTTTTCAGCGACATCAACAACATTAAAATGTTAATACTGATTGCACCCAAAAACACCAATTAATGTTTTGAGGTTTTTGGGTTGAAATTCATAAATCAGTAGTAATATTTTAATGTTGTTGGTGTCGTTGAAACGGACTGGAAACGAGCTTTCAAATGACGTATTACTTGCCATATGATCCCATTCACAGTTATTGTACAAAATGGCGGCTGTCCGCCATTTTTAACGATTACGTCACTGAATACCATCAAAAACCTTGTATATATGCCTTGGTTCGGTTTTACAAAATTTTATTAAAAACACTCATGATTCACATAATAAGTTTGAGGGGGGGGGGGGAGGGGATTATACGGGCTCTGTATAAATCATTGGTGCAATATCGAAACTCTCCGTTACAATATATTGAATATTTCCGTGCACAATAGTTAAAGAATAGAATTCGTAAAACAAAATTGCCAATATTAGCAGACCTATTCAATCCCGCTGTGTACGAAAACGTTAAAAATAGTATAGGCTGTCACTTTATGTTAAGCAATTTAATCAACATAAAATGATCCTCCCGGAATTAGGGATGGATGAAGAAGTAACTGTATATACCTAACCATATAACTAAAACTTGGGAACGGGTTAAAATCGTAAAGCACTACTGTGTCTATCGGCCACATGTTATTAAAGACCACAAAGACTGTTAGGCGCAAGAGAATTGACTCAAGAAAATCCCTAAACCCTTATTATAATTCAAGAAATTCAGAAGTTGACATACCTATTATAGAAAGAAAATATAGCATTTGACAAACTTTCCAATACTAATGTCACATGTAATATTGAACGTACCTCGAAGATTAGATGATACTATACATGTAACCAAAACCAGATATGGAAGAGAGATTGCGAAGCCAATTAGATTAGACTTTACAGGTTAACCATATAGTTATATCAATATTTTACATTGGAAATAAGTATTTACTTATTTATTATTCAATACATTACAAAATGATGTCCATTATGATGGCCAAAGGTTTGACATTTTAACGTTTATTTTGAACTCGGGAACACACCTCATATAGTGCCGTGTAATTCCGGAACACGCTACAATGTATGTTGTAGTAACGTACAGGGTGGCCAACTAAGAATGCGAGATACTGTATCTGGGAAACTATCCATCGTAGAGGCTTGCGCAAAAAAAAAGTTATTACTGAAACGGTCAATACAAAAACCTGGAAAATATTTTCAAGTTTCTGAAATGGCCGCTAGGGGGCGTAACTGCAAACTTGAATCTAAAAAAGTGATGTTTCTGTGAATTCTGCTATATTAACCTAATAAAAAAATAACTGATCTTTAAAGTCGAGGATAATCTGAACTTTTTTTGTTTGGTACTTTTGACGTATGTCTAAAAATAAAGTGGTGGGGGTATTCAAATGTTTCCTTAAATAACCTGTATCTTCGAAACGGCTTAGCCGATTTTAACACACTTGGGCGCGTTGAAATGAGCTATTCTTGGGCTAAAAATGTTATAATATTTGAAATTTTGTTAGTTTCACATGTCGTCGCTAGAGGGCTTTGTTCGACATTCCGACAGAAACAAGTAGCTAGATGATGCCTAAACAAGCTCGGGAAAACCGAATCTCGATTTCTTGTTCCTAACCTAAAATATCGGCCAAAGAAAACTTTATACGAAAATCCCTTAAATTTGTATTTTTTTTAACTATATTTTTCTGGAATTGTTTCTATTATGTAAGTTGTGGCCCTAAAAAGGACCGATTTAAAGGAGGAAGGTTTTTAATGCCCCGTAAATGCTCAAAATGCTGACCATCACGCTCTATGCATTGCTGAAGCCTCTCATGACTAGACAAAGCTGCAGCTTCAATTGCAGCTCTCGGTATGTTACGTATTGCGTTACGAATCCGGTTTTCCATATCTTTTCTAGTAGTAGGTTGAGTCTGAAACACGTTGTCCTTTAAGCGCCCCCATAAAAAAAAATCGAGGCAAGTTAAGTCTGGTGATCGCGGAGGCAATGGAAACACTTCCTCTTCCAATCCACCGCTGTTGAAATACTGCATTAATATGATCTCGCACATTAATAGCAAAACGTGCTGGGCAACCATCCAACTGCAAAAACAATTTTTGCCTTGTTTCCAGAGGCACATCTTCCAACAACAACGGTAACTGATTGGCCAAAAAGTCAAGAAATACATTGCCATGTAACCCCTACATGGCAATGTATTTCTTGACTCGAAAAATATGACCCAATAATTCTGCCTCCCAGTATGCCACACCATACATTTAAACTCCAACATCCTTGGCGCTGAACTTCACGCAACCAATGGGGATTTTCTGCAGACCAATAATGCATATTGTGCAGATTGACTCTCCCGTCACTACTGAAGGTGGCTTCATCGGTCCAAAGAATTTGAAATAAAAATTCTCCATTTTTGCGTATCATGCCTAACATCCAATGGCAATAGTCTAAGCTTGATCAAAATCTTCCTCTTTCAAGGCCTGATGCAAAACGACATGATATGGGTGCATTCTTAAAGTAATTTAAAAAAGTTTAAACGAATACCTATATATTTTGATGGCCATTAGAACTTACCTATGGTCCTTCAAAATATTTTGAACCGTTGTCCGTGATATGCCCAACTCAGTGGATAACGCTCTTGTGCTAACATGAGGATTTCCTTCAATATAGCCCAGTACACGGTTAATACTTTCTTGTGTTCTTCCAATTCTTTGCCGTTGAAACGTAGGCCGAAAACTACCATTGGCTCGTAAGCTCACCACTAATCGGGGAAAAACTCTTACATCGCAAGGACGCCGATTTGGATATCGAGCCGCGTAAACTCTTTTAGCTACTGCGGCATTCTGAAGACATTCAAAATAAACCGCAAGCATATCAACAGCTTCGTTATTCGTAAAACGCATTTTGGAAGCACTAAAATTACTCAAAGTAACGCGAAAGTATTGACAACTATTGACAATTTGAGGATTATGTATGTTTTGTTTAGGTATCTGTTTCCATTTCCTGCTTCTATACAGGGTGTCTCAGAAACATGTTGCCAAACTTTAGGGGGTTATAAAGGCCGATGAATTAAGTACTTTTGCCTTATAAACGTATGTCCGGAAATGAGTCGTTAAGGCACTAGACGAAGAAGTGTTAAAAAATTGCAGAATGTTCGCATTTACGACTTTTTGTATTTTTTAATATTTATTAAATAAGAAAAATAATAAAACATTATATTAGTTGTTCAAAATTGCGGCCATCGACTTGCTGACATGCGGTCGTACGTCGAACCATTGATTGGCGAACTCGATAAAGGATGTGCGGATCTTCCTGAACAACTTGACTCGCAGCCATTACCCTTCCAATCAATTCTTCTTCTGTAGTTACAGGTGTTTCATACACTAATGATTTGAGGTAACTCCAGAAGAAAAAATCGACAGGTGTCAGATCTGGGCTTCGGGCTGGCCAGTTAACAGGTCCACCTCGTCCAATCCACCTCTCAGGAAAGTTAGGTGGTCCCGCACGTTGCCAGTAAAATGCGCCGGAGCTCCGTCGTGCTGATACCACATTCTACGACGAATGTCCAATGGAACATTTTCAAGCAACTCAGGGAGAACTTCTTGTAGGAATGTTAGGTAGATTTGACCATTTAAACGTGGAGGTAGTAGGTACGGTCCAATAATATGATCTCCTACTATGCCAGCCCACACGTTAATAGAGAACTGATACTGGTTAGACTTCTGAAATGTTCCACGAGGATTTTGGTCGCTCCAAATGTGACTATTACGGCTATTGAAGTAACCTTCTCTAGTAAAGCAAGCTTCATCGCTAAATAGAATAACTGAGCTAAAATCGAACTGTCGAGCGCATTTTCCAAATACCAGCGACAAAAGTTTACTCTTGGACCGTAATCCCGTTGGGTCAAACTGTGTACTTTTTGAAGATGATAAGGGTATAGCAATTGTTCATGAAGTACACGCCATACTGATGCCCTTGTATTTCCAGTTTGATTTGCTATTGCTCGCACACTAGTGGAGGGTTTTCTTCCACTCGTCGCAATACTTCTTCTTCCATCTCCACCGAACGAGCCGTTCTTTGCTGACCCGTGCCTCCATTTCGTTTAAAATTTCCTTTTTCTCTTAAACGAAGGTGTAATGAAACGAATAATCTGCGAGATGGATGGCGACGATTGGGAAACCGACCAGCGTAGATCCGTGCAGCTTCCCTGCTATTGCATCTTGCTTCTCCATAAATCAGATGCATATCAGCCATTTCCTCAAAACTAAAATGTTCCATAGTAAAAGAATTCTTCTTTACTTAAATTATCACTTTAAAATAACAACTATTTGAAATTTACAAAATCAAAGTGACATTCAAAACGTCATTCAAAATTTGAACAATTTTTGATAATTGAAGAAAAAGTTCTTTTGCTATGAAACATTTCAGTTTTGAGGAAATGGAAAAAGGAAATTTTAAACCAAATGTAGGTACAAGTCAGCAAAGAACGACTCGATCAGTGGAGATGGAAGAAAAAACAAAATTTAAAGAAGCTTATCAATGAAGCTTGTTTTACTAGAGACAGTTACTTCAAAGACCGCAATACTCATATTTGGAGCAACCAAAATCGTGTCGATGGCCGCAATTTTGAACAACTAATATAATGTTTTATTGTTTTTCTTATTTAATAAATATTAAAAAATACAAAAAGTCGTAAATGCGAACATTCTGCAATTTTTTAACACTTCTTCGTCTAGTGCCTTAACGACTCATTTCCGGACATACGTTTATAAGGCAAAAGTACTTAATTCATCGGCCTTTATAACCCCCTAAAGTTTGGCAACATGTTTCTGAGACACCCTGTATATCCATATATATCCATAGTGAATATGCATTTAAACAAACAAAAAATAGGCCTTTTGTATAACTTTTAGCATTGCTTACTTGCCCGTAGTAATTTCAAAAAGGGTGATTTTATTCTGGTGAATAAATTTACAAACATTTAAAATCGCAATTTCTAGGTAACCTATTCAGAGCCGAAATTGAAACTGCAGTTTTGTCTATCCATCAGATGCCTCAGCAATGCACAAAGTGATGGTCAGCATTTCGAGCATTTACGGGGGCATTAAAAACCTTCCTCCTTTAAATCGGTCCTTTTTAGAGCCACTACTTACATAATAGAAACAATTCCAGAAAAATATAGTTAAAAAAAAAAAAATTTAAGGGATTTTCGTATAGTTTTCTTTGGCCGATATTTTAGGTTAGGAACAAGATATCGAGATGCGGTTTTCGCGATCTTTTTTAGACATCATTTGTCTACTTGTTCATGAAAAAAAGTCATATCAATGCATTTAATTTTTTTGCGAAAATTAACCGTTTCTGTCGGAATGTTGAACAAAGCCCTATAGCGACGACATGTGAAACTAACATGTTAAAATCGGATTAGCCGTTTCGAAGATACGGGGGGAGGGCTATTTAAGGAAATATGTGAATACCCCCCACCACTTTATTTTTATAGATACGTCAAAAATGCCAAACAAAAAAAGTTCAGATTATCCTCAACTTCAAACATCAGTTATTTTTTTATTAGGTTAATATAGCAGAATTCGCAGAAACATCACTTTTTTAGATTGAAGATTGCAGTTACGCCCCCTAGCGGCCATTTCAGAAACATGAAAATATTTTCCATGTTTTTTTATTGGCCGTTTTAGTAATAACTTTTTTTTCCGCAAGCCTCTACGATGTATAGTTTCCCAGATACAGTACCTCGCATTCTTAGTTGGCCACCCGTATATAATAAAGTAAATAATCATTCTGAAACCTATTTGCATTTCATAATGAACTTATGAACGTAAAACAAGAAAAAAAATTTTAATGCGCACAGAAGGAAATACAAGAACAGAAAAAAATTCCTTGCGAACGCAGAAATGAATTTGTTATTAATCGTGTAAATAACTGATTTGCGTTTATTAGTAAATCATATTGCTGTAAATAATAACCAAATATCAATTTATAGGTGAACATATCGCGTAATGAGAAAAAAAAACTACAATTATATACTGTAAAATATAAAATCCACTTTGAGAGTATGGATTTAGAATTTATATGTGTTTAAGAATCTGCTGAATATAATTTAGTTAAATCTAACTCCCCGCAAGCTAGAAGCGCATTATTGTATTTTCGTGATCGGACCAATCGTACCATTTAGAACTGTTTGAAGCTGTAGTACTCGATTTGGAGCTTTTTTAGCATCGCGCAGAAATTAATAAAAATTGAAATATTCAAGGGCACACGGATTTAGAGCTCATAAATTAGGAAACTCACAAAATAAAGAAACACCCCTCCTATAGGAAAACTACCCCCCACAAAATCAAGTAAAATTAAAAATAAAGCCTGGATGACTTAGAGCTAAATTATAGTTCGTAACATAATTATAAATTGAAAAAACAACCCCACTCTACCCTCTAACAACCCCTTAAAATACATTTATATAAAAACTCAAATCAAAGCTCTTTCGAGTTATTCCTGCTTTATACTAATAAAACAGGAATGTCGCATTGTTAAAGCCATCCCATCCCCTTTTTTAAAAAACCCCGAAAATACCTTTTTTCATGGAGACCGAAAAACGCATTTTTCAAATATCATTTCCGTTTAGTGTCTCGCTGATCAAGTCGTGGGATACTATTAAATTAGGCCAACGATTTGCACCCCCCCCCCCACTAGGTGCTCAAACGAATACGCAGGCTAAAATTTTTGAGAATGAAAATTTCTAACATGGGGAAAATTTTTTTACGAAGAGTCAGGGATAGAAGTGACAAGAAAATTTCATAATAGTGTAGTTATGGTCCAAGATTTTCGCAAAAATAACCATTTTTTCAACATACCTTAAAAACCTCCCACTACCTCTGAATTATAGCTTATTAGATTTTGAAAATTTTATCCATTTGTAAAATGATACCTAACATTGAAAACCGTACTATACAACGACTCGAAAAAACTCTAAATAGCACAAATTAGGTTGTCTTACAATTTAAAGCATATTTGAAGCCACATAAAACTCGTTTATTATTGTGCATTCCGCAATTTATGCTTTTTTATAATAATCATAGACAAAGCTTACTTATGAAAAAAGTTGTTTAGCAGCATACCAATGAATTTTTCCAAACAATTTAATGGGTTCAAAATAGCTCTAGATCAACTCTAAACTATAACGTCTTTAGTTTTTTCAAATTTATTAATTTGTAAAAAACTTTTGATAATTTTTAATTTAATCAAATGGTATGGTTGAAAAAACTTTGTTAATTAGGAAAAACATGTTCTAGCATGTTTAGTATGAAGTTCCATATCGCTCTAAATCACCTCTAGATTTTAGTATTTTTAATTTTGGGAAAATCAAACACGATACATTTTCATTCTCAGACATTTTAGCCAGCGCAAATTGTCGGCTAATTTAATAGTGTCCGCGACTATCGGCGAGGAACTAAAATGAAATGACATTTGAAAAATGCATTTTTCGTCCACCATGAAAAAAAAGTATTTTGGACGTAGTTTTTGCAAAACGGGGTGACTAACCATGCTGTTTTATTAAGAATAAGTCACGTATAATTTTAAACGACTGTTGGTTTTTTATATAAAAGTGTTTTAAGGGATTGTTAGAGAGTAGAGGGGAATGGTTTTTTTTTCAATGTATAATGTTATATTAAGAACTCTAGTTTAGCTCTAAATCATTCAGTCTATATTTTTAATTTTACTTGACTTTATTAGTTAGGGGTAGTTTTCCTATAGAAGTGCTCTTTCTTTAGGTTTCATATTTTGAGAGCTCTAAATCCGTGTGTATTTCCCCGCGACGCATTGATACAAGCTGGCAGCGACCAGTTTTTCAAAAACGCTAAAAAAGCACTAGATCGAGTACTAAAGCTCCAAATAGGCAATAAGCTCTAAATGGTAGAATTGGTCCGATCAGAAAAATACAATATGGCGCTGCTAGCTTGAGGATAATCTAAACCTAACGAGGTTTATTTTATTTTCATGTTTCCAAAAAGTGATTTACCAACTTCTATTCGTATTAAAATTAAGAATAATTTTATATTTCTTTAATGAACTGTTTAAATAATGTGAAGTGAACGTACGTGTGCGTATACGCGTTTGAATTAAATATCATCTATAAGTAACCATTTAGATATCGAATACAATTTGAAGGTTGTACGTTTGAATTACTGTAATTGCTCCTTTTTTTACAGGTCTTTTCACTGTGAGCCAATAGTATCAATGAAACAGACTTCATACTTAAATTTATTAACGAGTTCTTTGTGTAATATTTTCTATACAAATTTAAAAACGCCCAAATCAAAGAGTATGTATATTGCGTTATATAAAGAGGTGTTTAATAAATAAATAAATTTAGCCAGGTAGGATGTACTACACATATATATATATATATATATATATATATATATATATATATATATATATATATACAGGGTTGGGCAAATGTGTGGAAACCCCTTATTTCTGGCTAAACTATTGATTGTATCAAAAAAAGACCTTCACAGAAGTAAATGTAAATTTTATGATCTATTCAGTGGCGTACTAGGATTTGCAGCAGCTACGCCAATGTTCGAGGTATGACGTCATCGATGGTTTTTTTTTTAAATGGGTGACCCTATATATTTTCGCATTTTTAGATATACCGTTTTTCTCCAATTATAATGATATATGGTTTGGTAGGTATGAGACTTGTCGTTTTTTAAATGTTAACTAAAATAATACAATGAAGAAGATACATATTATTTAGTAATTTTAATGAACTTTTGATTTACAAGAAAAATTGAGCGCTTCATATTGAGAAAATATTCATAGTAAATGTTCAAATTGGAGACCTTCAGCACCTTGACAGTGTCCTATTCGGTCAGCAAAGGCTCTTACGGAGTTTTGAATGGCTTGCTGTGAGATTTCTTGCACAGCCACCCTAATCCGGTCTTCTAGTTCTTCTAACGACTGAGGTTTGGTCTTATACACAATAGATTTTAAATGACCCCATAGAAAATAGTCCAAAGGACTTAAATCTGGCGAACGCGGTGGCCACTCAATATGTCCTTTTCGACCTATCCATCTCCCCGGAAATATTTCAATAAGATATTGACGCACGTCAACTCTATAATGAAGCGGAGCTCCATCCTGTTGGTACCAAATTTCATTTGAGGGTCGTTCAGGATTCTCCTGGTTCAGAAATAAACGAACTAATGCTGGAACAATTTGCTCCTGCAACAATTGTAAATACCGATTAGCATTTAAATTGTCTCTCAAAAAGAATGGTCCAATTATGTGTCTTCTGATTATACCCGCCCATAGATTTAATTTTTGAGGATATTGGGTGTGACCTTCTTTCATCCAGTGAGGATTGTGGTCAGACCAATAGCGACAGTTATGTCGATTGACAAAACCATTCAAATGAAATGTTGCTTCATCTGAAAAGACAATATTATTGAGAAAATTGCCATTCATTTCAATGTGATCCATCATTGACTGGCAAAACTGCATTCTTCTATCAGGATCATCTTCATTAAGTTCTTGTACTAAATGCATTTTATACGGATGGAGATGATTTGTGGACAATATCCTTCTTACCGATCTACCGCTAATATCGTGATGTAAGGCCAGTTTTGGTACTGAAGTTATCGGTTCTATTTGCACATCAAGAATAATATCAAGTGTCATATCTTCATTTGTAGCCGATTTACTTCGACCTGATTTTGGCCGATTTCTAACACTTCCAGTTTCGTGAAATTTCCGCACAATCTTCGAAATCGTTGATTTGGAAATGTGAGGATTTCTCTCCGGAAATGTTGCATTAAAAATAGCACATGCATCTTTTAAAGATCTCTGCCTGTCTCCAAATCCAACCATCATTAACAACGAAATACGCTCACGTTCACTTAATTCAACCATGACTAGAAAACAATACTAATACTTTACACCGAAATTATCTGACGGAATTAACAGTAACTGACAATAATACAAAATATTTGAGCTATGTTACAGGAATAACCATGGCAACAACAAAAAAAAAACGAATATTTTTTATTAGATAGTACAGCGATAGCGATCTCTTATTTTATTATTTTATTTAATATTTAAAAAACAAGTCGCATACCTACTAAACCATACATCATTATAATTGGAGAAAAAGTTTTATCTGAAAATGCGAAAATATACAGGGCCACCCATTTAAAAAAGCCATCGATGACGTCATATCTCCAAAATTGGTGTAGCTGCTGCAAATCCTAGTACGCCACTGAATAGATTATAAAATTTACATTAACTTTTGTTAAGGTCTTTTTTTTTTATACAATCAATATTTTAGCCAGAAATGAGGGGTTTCCACACATTTGCCTCCTGTATATATATATATATATATATATATATATATATATATATATATATATATATATATATATGTTGAATTGTTAATTTCTGCGTCCTCCATGCTTTAACCGATGTTCCGGGTACTGGTGCGCGTTGGTTTGATGAAGTTGTAGTAGTCTCAACAAGACTGTTAGGTCGACGTTTTGGCAACATCCCACTTGCCATCTTTTAGAATTAACTAAATTTAACTAATGGGTTCCCCAAACATCATCTAAGACAGATTAAATCTTTTTCAATTCTTTAAGTTATTGTGTTGGGAGAAAGCAAACGAAAGTACATCCTGAACACACCGACCGACAGACCAACCCACCTACAATGTAAACATATAAATAAAGATAAAGATAAATGTAATTTTGTTTGTTTGTTAGATTGTACTCAAAAGTGGTTTTGCGGCTTGTTATCCTACTGGTAGGTTGCCAAAGAGACCATAATTCGGAAATTAGCTTTATGTTTTTAGTTAGTATGTCAAAACCCGTTTTGAACTATTTTGGATACGTCATGTACTCTGTTAAATCTTGGTAAGAATGATGAAGGTTTACGTAATAAGTAATTATTTATTATAGAATTAATGTGTTCTGAAAAATATGTGTAAATTGACAGTTATTTCAAAACTATATATTGACAATTCTAAAAAAAAACAATAATTAGTCAACGTAGATAAAATAGGCATTACAGCTAACTGAAATCATTTGTATATGGTGGTTCCACCATCCTCCCAGCCGATTCCGTATTTATCGTCCATAACGATCTGGTGGTATAACTTTATGTCCAGACCTTATTGTAACTTCAGAGACTACGCAGCTAGCTGTAGGTTTTTGGGATTTTCCGGACTACTCAATTTCCGATGTAATTTCTAATGGAAATATTCGTTGTATAGGTCGTACGACTTCTCCATTCGTTGTTTTGATTCCCACTACGCGTACAATATTGTCTCTAACTTTTAATAGTTCTAAAACTTTTTCAATAAGCTATGTTCCTCTTCTTGTTATCTTGACCGATCAGAACTACATCCCCGACGTTGATTTCTTCTTGACTCTGCTTTCTTTTCTATGTCCATAATGTACGAGATTCGCCAAATATTCTTTTCTGAATTGTACACGAAGTGCATCTCTAAATTTTTGAACATATCTTCGCCTCTTTTATAGATTATGGTGTCGAAGAAATCAGGCGTTTCATTTAATGACATGCTATGCAAGAAAGACATGGTGTATATGGTGGTTCCAACATCACCCCAGCCGATTCCGTATTTATCGTCCATAACGATCTGGTGATATAACTTTATGTCCAGACCTTATTGTAACTTCAAGGACTACGCAGCTAGCTGTAGGTTTCTGGGGTTTTCCGTACTACTCAATTTCCGATGTAATTTCTAATGGAAATATTCGTTGTATAGGTCGTACGACTTCTCCATTCGTTGTTTTGATTCCCACTACGCGTACAATATTGTCTCTACCTTTTAATAGTTCTAAAACTTTTCCAATAAGCCATGTTCCTCTTCTTGTTACCTTGACCGATCAGAACTACATCCCCGACGTTGATTTCTTCTTCACTCTGCTTCCTTTTCTATGTCCATAATGTACGTGATTCGCCAAATATTCTTTTCTGAATCGTACACGAAGTGCATCTCTAAATTTTTGAACATATCTTCGCCTCTTTTATAGACTATGGTGTCGAAATCAGGCGTTTCATTTAATGACATGCTATGCAAGAAAGACATGGGTGTTAGAAGTCTAAATTCGTCTAGATTGTTCATTATGTAAGTCATAGGCCTAGAATTTACCCCGATTTCTCCTTAACAGTTCTTGTATTATCCTTACTGTTCTCTCCCACCATCCACCCCACCAAGCTGCTGTAGGTGGTAAAGGCTTCCAGTGTATCCTTTGTACTGAAGATAAATTTAAGATTTGCTCTCAATTTAGCTCGTCGAGTTGATTACTGGTACTTCTATTATCTACTTTGTTCCATTATCTAAGTAAATAATTAATATTCTGCCTCGCCTAGCAATAAATCGTCTGTCGCTAAAGATTTTACGAGTTGAAAATGAACCGCCCTATAAATTGCACCGGTAAATATGACAATGCAGGCCTTTTCGCCATTATTTAGAAAGAGAGGTCCTGGTAAATCGATTCCTGTAACTTCAAATACAGAAGCGTCTCTAACCCCATCTTTCGGAAAAGGAGCAAAGAAAAGGTGGTGCTAAAATCTTTAGTTTATGTCTTTCATAAATAATGCATTTTGTTATAATTTCTTTTAACTAATTTTCATTTTTCATTTACTATATTCGTGGAAGAACGTATTTCTAACACTATTACTTTTAAAATTATTCCAAATTAGATTTAGTTTTGATCCATGTTTTTGAATCGATCCAAAAATAAGTATCACAGCAGTTAATAATTCTAACCTGGGCAACGTTATATTCTTAATTGGAACTATTCTTGATTTAGCTAACAGTAATGAAATGTGAACGCAACTTTACTTGCATAATAAAAACATGAAGTGATAAACTATTACATTTTTCCAGAGTTTCTGTAACACAAAATTTTCTTGGAATCTTGCAAAATTGTAACAGATTAATTTGTTCTACTCATATTTGAAATTTTTGAAAAATATTTTTAGAAAGTTTTTCATTACAACTAAGTTTTAAATTCCAACATTCTTGTAGTAAAATTTTGGGCAACAGAGTAACCGGACAAATGAAATCAATAGGACCAAAAACTCTTTGTGCCGCAGGTAATAAACTCCGCTTGCTAAACATTGATGTTGCTTTGATTTCTTTGAGGAATGTTAAATCACAGGATAGAAAATCGTATTCTACACATTTTGGTCCAAATTTTTTAATGATTGTATACCTATCCTCCAAGATCAAATCAAATTTAGCAAGAGTTTTTGATTCTAAAATAAATGTTTCTAATTATCCGGCAGTATTTACACTAGTCACACAGTTGCCTACATAAAATGGCTCTTTTAACTTCTCAGCAGTATTTTTGAATTCATTCGGAACACTATTTAAATGATGCAGAATAGTAAAAGCAAGTAAAACTGGACTAGATCTTACTTCAAATACTACTCTTGTATGTCTGTAAATTTAAATTTTCTTTTTCCTTGCCTCTAAATCATCTCACCAAAAGATTCATCTCTCGGAGTGACATTTAGGCTTTCTTTATATCGGAAATGGCACCTATTAGACCTAATCTAAATTTTATTAATATGTTTCCATGAGATTAGGTTCCGTATCTAAACATTTACTCAATGACTTTCCATTTTCGCTGAAACAATACTGGTCGAATATTTATGGTAGAACTATTTCCTTTAATTATTGAATGATGTGGTAAATAACAAATTAAATTATCTTCCTTACCATTTCTAACGTCTATTACTTGCTCTATTATACCTAGCTGTTCCCAATCTTTGCATTTTTTTTTGTACTATGATTTGGTTTCAAACATGCGTAACAACAGTTTTCTTTACAACCTTTTCTTTTCTTACTGTTAAAAGTTAAAGGTAAGTTCATGTGCTTTGAAACAAACTTGACTTGTGTGGTATTTAGAATCACAAAGTAGATAAGCAAATATGAATTTTCTTACCGTCCATGTGTTGAGTTAAAATTGTAGACGCTGCATATATAGGATGATTAACTGTATCGTGTTTTGGTGATTGGCTTCTACCTGTTCCATGTTTCAGCAAATCTGTCTTCTTTTCGGATCTTCTCTGATGTGGTTGTAAATGTAGCTCTGGCCAAATTTATTTTTTCTTCACTTTCTACTTTCACTCGTAAGAAATGTAATAACATTTTCAAAGAATTATTAGTGCAGTGTATATCCTTATCAATCGATGCGTCTAACTTTCTATTGTAATTGGTTCTGTGTCTCTCCCATAGCTTCAAAGCTTCTTCTGGAAAAGCACACTGAACTAACGGGTATAACATGGCAGCATACTTGTCCGTTGTGACACCAAATGTCTCTAGAGTTCAGAATTGTGTTTAGAGCTTGTTAAATAGAGTAGTAACGACATAGCTGCTTTATAGCTTGTTTCAAAACCAAAGCCAATAGTTCTCTTACATAGACATCTGTTAGAAAATTATCTCTGGAAAATCTAGATTTTAATTGATCCAAATCTTTATCATAATTTTCTGCTGCTGGTGGGAAACTCTCTATCAACGCCTTCGCTCCTGAACCTTCTTCCATAGATTGCAGTAAATATTGCAATTTATCCTCGCAGTCAATAGTCTCATCTTCGTGAATTCTTAAATTGACCCCAAAAACCTATCCAGCCTTGAACGTCATCGTCAAACTTCTTGAGGTGCAACTTGGGAAGTGTCTCTATCTAACAAATTCTAACAAATATATGGTCAACTTTACTTTTGTAGGTAATAAGTACTTCTCTAAATTCTTCTACCGATAGACATTGCTGTTCGAACTGATTGTCATCCCCCGTAGGCATTTAAACATTCTATATATGTATTTGGTACCAAGGTCTTTTCTATTGACCAGTTTTAAATTTCCAGCGAATAAACGACCGAGTGCGAGATGTACATACGGAATGTAATTCGGTGCCAAATTCGCATACGGAATGTCTTCATAATGTTATTTGTGAAGAATCATCGAAGCTTTTATTGCAATTGCGTTAGTGCTTAGTGGATGGAAAGAATTACAATTGTAAAGCAAGAATTTAAATTTTCCTTAAACATATCATGATAACTAAGGGGCAAATAATAGATGGTTATGCTTCCGGATATCACCTAATCAACCTACCAAAAATGCCTTTTGTGGAAACGGTTTTCTAAAACTGTTTATTACAGATGATAGTGATACCGAGAGAAGTACTCTCAAACTTGTCTGGCCAGAGTTGAGAACACTTCTTTGCCCGTTCGATATATGCCAGGCGCTGGTTTTGTGAAAATAAAAATAGAATTGCAGAAAATAGTCGACAACTTTTGTATAAAGATTTTCAGAAAATTTTATTGGCTTCCACTTCTGAGAAAGCCAACGATGCGTTTCAGATTGTATTTCAAAACTTAGAACAATTCTCACAATGGCTTAAGTACATTGCGGACTATTGGGGCAAAAAAGAAGATTGGTGCTTAATATATAGGGACGCAACGACGCATGGACACCAAACAAATAACTTCAGTGAAACCACAGTAAGGCTTTGCAAAGATATAATGTTATGTAGAAATAAACATATAATGCTATAGCACTCATAGATTTTTGCTGTACTACCATGGAAAAACACTATAGAAGGCTTAGAAATTTTGTTAATAATAGAGAAAGTGCAACGCAACCACCATTGAAAAAACAAATATCTGAAAAAGAAAGGTATCATCAAATTGTCACATGAATTATACAAGGTTCCTAGCAAGAAAAACTAATTTACTCATATGATGTTGATTTAGAGTCTCGATTTTTTGCAGCTGTAAAGCAGAAAGGTTGAGTGCAGGTGGCAGTTGCACATTTCTTTCCATCCACTTCCGCAGAATTTCGATAACGTTTGGAGACAAAGCTCAGCCATTACAATTCTATGATTCGCTTACGTCAGAACCTATCTCATCAATATCAAGGGTGGTATCAGAGGTTAATGCTCCAAATTCTTCAGCTATAAGCATTTCTGCACATGAGGTGTGTAATCTGGTTTGTGAAACTAATACAAATAATTAGAAAAGTGTGGGAGAAGGAAATGGTGAAAAACAGCAGATATGACTTCAAGCAAACGATAAACGTGCTAAAAGAGAAACATGCAGAATCCAGTGCAAGTGTGCACCTTGGAGTCTTTTAAAAAACGGCTCGCAAATGTAAAAACAAAAACAGCGTGGGAAAGTTTTCTATGTACGGCTGGAAGTTCATCTGCAAGACGCTTTAGAGGAAAGGCCAATATAAGAGTACAACCAACCTCAATCATCAGGCGTAAAACTTGAGTTATAAGACGATCCAAAACAGCTGCACGTGAAAGACCTGCTAAAGATAAGCATGCAAAGAAAATACCAAACCGAAAGAATAATCTATTAGCTAGTTGCTGCAAATCAGCCAAACGCTATTAAGCACGGCGATAAGCATTAAGTTTTTCTTGTACTGTGCTTAAATGTATACTTAATTATCTACATTAATTTAATACTTACTATCTACTTTTGCGAGGCAGCATTAATTGTAGCATTGTTTTTATGTATAAAACATTTAAAACTGGCCAATAGAATGGACTTTGTTGCCAAATACGTACAGGGTGGCGAATTAGTATGACAAAGTCCCATATCTCCTTTACTTAAATAGATACAAAAAAAAATTAAATACAAAAGTTGTAAGATATGTTCTGGTGCATATTTTTTTTAAATAGAAAACCCTATATATTATTACATATTTAGATTCTACATACAATTTTAGACACATTTTATGTATAATGTCCTATACCTAAGTCTAACCGTTTTTGACAAATTTCAAATTTTTTGTCAAAAATGACGCTTGCAGGCCAAAACATAGGTGGAAATCTTTTCTAAACGAAGCCTTTATCAATTAGTTATGGTTGGTTTCCTTGGAAATGGGGACCTACTCTAATGGGCTGTATTGATATTTTTGTAATACATTCATACAGGGTGATAAAAAATGGACAATAAAAAGTAGATTCAAACCTATAAAGTCATTTTTTTTTAATGGAAACCCCCTATTTATTTTAATTCTATCTTATTTAGCATTAAAAATAAGGATGACTTTGTATAAGAGTGTATATTCCAAAAAATTGTAGTTTTTGAAATAATGACAATTTAACATTTTGTTACTGTAAAAAGGCTATACGGCTTTCAAGTTTTGTTGTTAGTTGGCCGTGACGGCGAGGCGTGGCATATAAAAATAATAGAGATCATCAGAAACGTCATTATTTATTGTCAGTTGATAATTTGTGTGATGCATTAGTGTATTTTATAGCAAATTGATTTAAAACGTGAATTAAAATTGTAAATAATGAATTTTTCGCAAGCCGAGATGGTTGATATGATTTTTGTTTTGGGAGATAGTGAGAAGAATACGCTCTTAGCAAGAAGACTGTATCAACAACGGTTTCCAGAGAGACGGCAATCTGAAAAAAGGGCATTTGAAAAGCTTTTGGAGCGTTTTGAAAGAACTGGCAATGTGTTATATGAAAAAAGTACTAGAGAAAAACGTGCACAGACTGAGGAAAATCAATTAAATGTACTATTAACAGTTACCGAAAATCCATATATTGGACAACGACCCATTTCTCGGCAGGTTGGTGTTGAATGACGTACGGTACAGCGGATATTGAAGTCTCAAAAAATGCACCCTATCACATTCAACTACTTCAAGAGTTGGTTCCTGAAGATTATCAAAGACGACTAGAATTTTGTCAATGGGCTCAAAACAAAATAAACCAACAAAGAAATTTTGTTCATTTTATTTACAGATGGGTCCACATTTCACAGAAACGAAAGTGTAAACAGACACAATTTTCATTACTATTCTACCGAAAATCCACATTTTGTAAGATATACATCTCAAACTAGATGGTCTTTAAATGTTTGGGGAGGTGTTGTCGGTAATCACGTAATTGGACCATATTTTTTTGATCAACGAGTAACAGGGGAAGTATACTTAGACTTTCTGCAAAACCATCTACCTAATTTGTTGCGTCAAGTGCCACAGGATATGCAACAAGAAATGTGGTTTCTTCATGATGGGGCCCCAGTACATCATGCAGGTCCGATAATAACTTTTTTAAATGCTAAATATCCAGAATGTTGGATTGGGAGGAGAGGGCCTGTTGCTTGGCCTGCTAGATCCCCAGATCTTACTAAAATGGACTTTAGCATATGGGGGTATGTCAAAGAGCAGGTTTATAAAATGCCGCCTACAACAAAGGAAGACATGAAGATTAGGATTAGAAACTGTTTTCAAAACATTAGTGTTGAAATGTGTAGAAATTTAAGCAGCTAATTTGAGAGACGTATTGCATGGTGTATTCAAGAAAGAGGCGGACATTTCGAACAACTTATTAGGTAGTACGTATTTGACGTGTTTTTAGTACTTTTATCTGTATAATGAGTTACAGGTTTAGTTACATTAGAGGTGTTAAGTTTATGATTAGAATTAGGACATAATTTGTTGAATCAAAAAAGTATTGTCTTTACTTTAAGTTCGTTTAATAAAATAATTATTTATATGGGGTTCAATAAATTGTAATATTTCGATCTGAGGTGCTAGATTTTTTTTGTTTCGCCGCGCCCCGCCCTCGCGACCAACTAACAACAAAAACTGAAAGCCGTATAGCCTTTTTACAGTAACAAAATGTTAAATTGTCATTATTTCAAAAACTACAATTTTTTGGAATCTTATACAAAGTCACACTTATTTTTAATGCTAAATAAGATAGAATTAAAAAAATAGGGGGTTTCCATTAAAAAAAATGACTATAGGTTTTTTGAATCTACTTTTTATTGTCCATTTTTGATCACCCTGTATGAACGTATTACAAAAATATCAATACAGCCCATTAGAGTAGGTTCCCATTTCCAAGGAAACCAACCATAACTAATTGATAAAAGCTTCGTTTAGAAAAGATTTCCACCTATGTTTTGGCCTGCAAACGTCATTTTTGACAAAAAATTTGAAATTTGTCAAAAACGGTTAGACTTAGGTATAGGACATTATACATAAAATGTGTCTAAAATTGTATGTAGAATTTAAATATGTAATAATATATAGGGCTTTCTATTAAAAAAAAAATTAAAATTACTTCTAAGCTTTTATGATCTACCCTGTATAATTAAAAATATTTTTGGAATATGCACCAGAACATATCTTACAACTTTTGTATTTAATTTTTTTTGTATCTCTTTAAATAAAGGAGATGTGGGACTTTGTCACACCAATGCGCCACCCTGTATATGAAATGTTTAAATGCCCACCGTAGCACGAATGATCGCGTGTTTGCATCAAGGGCGAATAGTCGATCAGCCTTATCTTCCAGTTGTTTAATATACTTCGTTACTTCTTCTCTTCTTAAAACAGGTTTATTTAATTCTTCGTCTAAATTTCTGCATGGTCTTTCGAACATCTTAACGAAGAATATCACGTTCCTTCTGCAATACCTCCATAACTTGTCTTATCACGGTCGCCAATTATGTTAAATCTTGGTAGGAATGATGAAGGTTAACGTAATAAATAATTATTTATTATACAATTAATGTCGTCTGAAAAATACGTATAAATTGACAGCTATTTCAAAAATATATATTGACAATTCTAACAAAAACCAATAGGTCATTCAGTCAACGTAGATAAAATAGACACTCTATCTAACTGAAATCATTTGTATATTGTGGTTCTTACAATTCTAATAAACATACAGTAATGGGAAATTCGAAACAATAGTATTATTATGTAAGAGGTGTAATTTGATCATTATTAAGCTAAATATTGATCAACTTACACGTCGAATGCAATATACTATTTTATCTTCAAGAGACTAATAAGTATCCTTCGGATTGATGACTCATGAGAAGTGTGCATCTTTCTGACAGATTTTTTCTATCTGAAATTTTCTATCAAAATCACATTGTCCCAGCCCCACTATTAGTTTCAACTTAAATCTCATTATTAGGTTGAAACGAATAATGGCGCAAGTGATTAGAATCTTAAGACAAGGAAAGAGAGTGTCTAAGATTCGAATAATACACAAATAAAAGGCAACAACTATCGAAATTGATAGTAATAATGACAAGTTTATTAGTCTCTTGAAGATAAATATTCTTACAGTTGTGATGAGACAACTATTGTTATATTTGACGAGCGTAGTTTTCAATTATAGGTCTTTTACGAATACACACTAGACCATGGTCTACATGATTACCCAAGAAAAAAAATTTAATACTGAATAATCCAATCTCTGATTTAAATAATTTAATGACTAACCCTCAAAACATAAATGTATGGTTTCCATTAATGGTTAGATATGAACAATACAAACGCAGCTTGAATTTTATGAAGAAAATTGATTAACACTGTTATTAATAATAGACTCTTTTAGCACACTATAATTACCATAGCAAAAATATAAATGAATGCTTGGCAAAGTATGCTTCAAGCAAATTTCAAATTTTTTTAAATAAATGAGTGATTTACGAGCAGATCATAAAATCTGCTGAAATGACATAACAGTGGATGTATATGAATTTAAAATCACTCATACACATAATTTGCAAATTGCTTCGAATCAACCAATCACAATACATTAAGTAATGTTTACAATCACATTTTATAGCAATAATACTATTACAATACGTAGTGTTCTCTTTCTCTATAATTAAAAATGTGCTAAACGGAAACACAAAATACATATTAAATTAAAATAGTTAACAAAACTTACCAGTTGAATGTAGAGCTATAGTAGAACTAATGGGAGGTAAAGAATAGTTAATGTCAGGTTCAATTTTTATCTTGTGAATCGCCGTGGTCAACAACTCCTAAAAGAAAAAGAAAAACCAATTAAAATTTTGATTAAGAATGTTACTTTATGGCTAAATAGGGATGTAGATGACGTCGTCTAGTAATAATTACACCAATAATTAGCAGTGAAAATGCCACCGATCCAATTATGACGGAGTAAACACAACCTTTATCAAGACCAAATTTTATAGAAATTTCTTTTACAATCGTTGCCACGTTTCTAAAGTAAAGCGTTCAATATCATGATAACTTTACCGAGCATTTAAAATTCATTAATTTATTGTTTTTTACATTAATTTCAAAAATATTTTTCTTTAAAAAAAATAATCAGGCTAACACAGTCATCACTTATCAGTTATACTTCGGGAAAGTTTCGCTTCATTATATTTATTTCGTGTCTTGGTTCTGAATTCATAATTTGAAGAACTTAAGAATAACGTGTTTATTTACTAGTTTGTTATTTAACAAACCACATTACCTATTAAAAGTTAAATAGACCTAGATATCACGTATGGTTACATTTGAGCATTATACGATACGTTGTCTGTTGACAACCTATAAGTAGTTAGTAGTCAGCTATATATCAAAACACAAAAATGAAATAGTTTTTAAACTACATTTTTAAAACCCGGTAACAAAGATTTTGCCTATTAGGAATTTATTAAAAAAAAAATCATAAAAGGAAAAAATGTTATTGTGGTTACTTTTAACTTCATAAGTTGATTATAGTTATATTACCAATGAAGATTATATTAAAACTATCTAATATCTGTAAATGTAAACTTTCAGGATTTGAACTCATAATTACAAATTGTCAAAACAAGTTTAAACAACTAATTACATTTTTTAATGTCATTACTAGTAATGATGATAACTGTACGTATAAATTTTATACCATTTATCTTAAAATACAAGATTTAAAACATATCTGAATATTGTAAAGTAATATAATACAAAACAGTTCTTGCTATCGTAACTATATAGAATGGTTAACTTACTCGTAGTGTCCCCCTACATAAATATGTACTGAAAGCTTAAGCAAAAGGTGTTTTAGTTATTCCATTGCTGCATTCCCAAGGAAGCTAGTAGATCTAAATAATAATTTCCAATTATATATATATATATATATATATATATATATATATATATACATATACATATATAGGGTGTCCCAATAGTGCGCATTCGGTCGATAGCGCCTTAGCCATTAAACTTAGAAGATAAGTTAAAATATGAAAGTTGTCTATTTTTATAAGTTGCATAATCTAAAAATAGTTTGGTTTCTACATGGTGTAATATAAAAGCGGTACAATATAGAACTTTTGACTATTAATTGGAACAACCTATATATTATTTTATTTTTCGATTCTTCTTATAATTTTACATCTTTTTTATAAGAATTACTTACAAGCTAAACCTTACAGTTTTTGAGATATTTGCAAAGTTAACTAAAAACTGACATTTTTATGCAGTAATTCAAGTAGGCGTATCTCAATTATTTTTAAAGATAAAAAATTAATCTTTGATATAGAATTTATTTATACATGAGCTTACTTTAATCTATTGTCAAAATTGGATTTCAATATACAGAGTGATCACAAAAATTAATTCAATAACATAAATTTGAAAATGCTATATCTTCATTTTTTAAACGGCACACCCTATATTTTTTTAATGCCTTGTCTTCGTCTATTAATCGGCTTTCATTTCTATTAAATGCGTTCTATACCTATGTCTAATAGTTTCGGGTTTTTAAGTTTGTTCAATTTTTATCATTGATAACACTGAAGAAGAGTAAAATTAGTCGGTCAAAGCAAGCTATGAATACATAAGAAACTAAAAAACATATTAACTGAAATACAAACACTTAAAATTATAATAAATGATCAATGTGACCACCATTTTGTTGCTGGCATACATGAAGTCTTTGAATAAACGGGTGATCACACAAATTAATTCACCAACGTAAATTTGAAAACGCTATACCTTCATTTTTTTAAATAGCACACCCTATATTTTTTAACGCCTTGTCTTCGTCTATTAGTCGGCTATAATTTTTATTAAATATGTTCTATAAATATCTCTAATAGTTTCGGAGATATTTAAGTTTGTTCAATTTTTTTCGTTGATAACAGTGATGAAGAGTAACATTAGTCCGTCAAAGCAAGCTGTGGATACATAAGAAACTAAAAACTATTAACTGCAATACATAAATTGTAATTATAATAAATATTGTATGAAACCCCCATTTTTAAGAGATATTTGAGATGTTTTTAAACGATTCATCGTAAAATTAAACAATTTAATCAAAAGAGCGTAAAACAAAACATGATCGAAAATAAATGAAGAAATCAA
Organism: Vesta saturnalis; assembly: GCA_036346205.1. Classification (NCBI taxonomy): domain Eukaryota; kingdom Metazoa; phylum Arthropoda; class Insecta; order Coleoptera; family Lampyridae; genus Vesta; species Vesta saturnalis. The sequence continues at coordinate 344,732 of JARFJB010001996.1, forward strand.
ACTTGTCAAACAGTGCTAATATTTGTGTAGTATTGTATACTTACTTCCTAAATTACAAAATGAATTTTTCGAAAGAAGAACTTGTTAATACAATTTACGTCCTTGGTGAAAGCGATAAAAATTGTCTTTTAGCTTATCGAATTTATAAGCAAAAATTTCCAAATGCACGACACCCGAAAGTTTCAGCATTTGCAAGATTGAAAGAGCGTTTCGAGCAAACAGGCAGTATTCATTATGAAGACAATTTAGAACGAGGAAGAACCGCAATTAACGAAGGTAATAAACATTTAGTTCTTCAATCCGTGATTGAAAATCCTCACGTTTCTTGCCGACAATTGGAATTAGACGTTGGGAGTTTCAAAAACATCAGTTAATAGAATTATAAAAAAATATAAATATCATCCATGCCATTTTAGCACGATCTTATTTACTGATGAAACTACTTTACACAAAAATGAATACGTTAATAGACATAATTTCCATTATTACGACACTGAGAATCTCAGATTTATAATTCCTGTTGATCATCAACACCGCTGGGCACTTAATGTTTGGGCCGGAATTATTGGGGAAAGAATTATAGGACCATATTCTTTTGAAAACACGGTCCATGGAGATTCATTTTTAAACTTAGTGCGCAACGAATTTGAAGCTTTTATTGAAGATTTACCTTTACAAACCCTTCGAGAAATGTGGCTGCAATTAGATGGCGCTCCTCCGCATTTTAGCAGAAAAGTTAGAAATTATTTAAATATTCAGTTTCAAAACAAATGGATTGGAAGAGGAGGGTCGATCTCCTGGCCTGCAAGATCGCCTGACTTGACAAAGCTGGACTTTTTTCTTTGGGGTTGGATTAAGGAAAAAGTCTATCAAACTCCTCCAACGACTGTAGACGATATGAAGCCAAGAATTAGAGGCGTCATTCAAAATATAAATGTTTCTACGTTACGAAAAGTAAATTTGTCGTTTATTCAAAGACTTCATGTTTGCCAGCCACAAAATGGTGGTCATATTGAACATTTATTATAATTTTAAGTGTTTGTATTTCAGTTAATATGTTTTTTAGTGTCTTATGTATTCATAGGTTGCTTTAAATATCTCTGAAACTATTAGAGATAGGTATAGAACATATTTAACAGAAATGAAAGCCGACTAATAGACGAAGACAAGGCATTAAAAAAATATAGGGTGTGCCATTCAAAAAAATGAAGATATAGCATTTTCAAATTTGTTATTGAATTAATTTTTGTGATCACTCTGTATATTGAAATCCAATTTTGACAAAAGATTAAAGTAAGCTCAATAAATTCTATACCAAAGATTATTTTTTTATCTTTAAAAATAACTGAGATACGCCTACTTGAATTACTACATAAAAATGTTAGTTTTTAGTTAACTTTGCAAATATCTCAAAAACTGTAAGATTTAGCTTGTAAGTAATTCTTATAAAAAAGAAGTAAAATTATAAGGAAAATCGCAAAATAAAATAATATATAGGGTGTTCTATTTAAAAATCAAAAGTTCTATATTGTACCGCTTTTATATTACACCATGTAGAAACCAAACTATTTTTAGATTATGCAGCTTATAAAAATAGACAAATTTCGTATTTAAACTTATCTTCTAAGTTTAATGGCTAAGGAGCTATCGACCGAATACGCACTGTTGGAACACCATATATATATATATATATATATATATATATATATATATATATATATATATATATATCGTCAGTGTCCAGTTAATAAACTGTGAGTTTTATAAAATGAATAAACTTTCAAATAGTGATAAATATATGTTGGAGTGTTTTATTCTCAGTCCCAGAAATAACGCGTAAGCTGAAGAAATGCATTTTAATAAATATGTAGAACGACAAGTTATGTTTAGGCGTCTTGTAGCTTACGGGAGTATTGCAAACGTAAAGAGGAACAAAGGTTCAAATAAAGAAAATTTAGATATGCAAAGCGTAGTTGAAACACCTCGTATGTCTTTACGTCAGATTGAACAAATAACAGCCGTCGCTCGGTCAACGGCAGGTAACACTTTACATCGTCATAAATATCACCCCTATCGTGAACGGCGCAGGGTCTACAGAATGGCGATTCGATTAGAAGAATACCACTTTGTCAGCGGTTTATTCGAAAATATAACGACGTACCAAACTTTTCTTTGGCCTGATGAGAACCGATTTATTAACAATGTGCTATTTAATCGTAAGAATGCTGTTTTTTTGTCAGATGTAGAATTTTTATATGGCCAACGGTTTTCAATATCTACATGCACATAATTTTATACTATATATTGTGTGGGTGTGTGGGTGTGTGGGTGTGTGGGTGTGCGTGTGTGGGTGTGGGGGTGTGCGTGTACGTGTGCGGGTGTGCGTGTGTGCGTGTGTGAGTGTGTGCGTGTGTGCGTGTGTGCGTGTGTGCGTGCGTGCGTGTGTCGTGTGTTTATATATATATATATATATATATATATATATATATATATATATATATATATATATATATATATATATATATATATATATGGAAGAATACACGTAACTTCGGGTCGCATTTTAAGAGGTGCTAAGGTATAGAACTAGTAATATTTGAATTTGAAAGAAAAAAAGATGTCTTGAATAGGTTTCTACATTAAAGCAGTAATTGTTACTGAAATTGTAGAGGTAGCTTTTATATAACATTTTGTATAAAATTTACGAAAAAAATGTAGAGGTTGCACTAATTTTTTACTAAATTAACTGTAAATTCCCTTAACTTGGCCATTGGTGGCTTGCCATGCTCCATAACTTTACAACAAATCTTAAATAGTGAGGAGGTATAATGTAGCAAGCTTGGTTTAATTATCTCAATGTAGCCGGACGATCTAAAAGAAAATCAATATTTGATTAACATATACACACACACGCGCGCGCACTCACACACGTGCGCACCACGAACGCCCCCCCCCCTCCCTACACGCAGCGCCTACCAAAAAATGTGTCCAACAAAAGTTGTAAGCAATCAGTGTGTCTATTTTAAAATTAATTATACGTATACAGGATGTTTCACAAATGCAGGAGACTTTTAAATTTCAATCAATTTTTGCTGCTAACTTTCTTTGTAAGACTTCGCTGATACGACATACACTCACGTCATAATCCCTTGCATTGTAAAGTAGTTTCATAATATGCTATTTCGTATGGTAATGCTTAGTTTAGATTGAGGTCAGCGAAGCCATTGTTTTTTTTTCATGATGAGGGATAAATCCGCAGTAGAACAACTAGTTAGTAGCCTCGCAATTGTACTACAAGATTCCGTTTAGACTTTGGTCAGTACAGCCATTGGTATTTCGAACACGGTTGGAGCAATCAAATCTGCAATAGACCAACTAATTTGCAACAAAAGAGCACCAAATATTAATGAGGTTTCTTTTTCTTGTAACGAAATGACTGTCAGGTTTACACGTTTCGAAACAGCAACCTTTAAATTTTTCTTGACGTAATAAATGGTTAAATAAGAAATTATGTACGCAAAATATCCTTTTAAGACGTATTAACTTTCGGAATTTTTTTAATTGAAAAAGTTTTGTAATTCCTTTTTCATATTATTCACATAAGGATCTTACATGAGCGTTCGATTGACGCTATGGCACCGTCACAGGGTATATTATACCTGCTTAGTTTTTTAACTCTCAACATTTTGATCAACGCAAACAGCTGTATAACATTCACATTACATGCTATATAGGATCCGTCGGCAAAGTGTTCCAACTGCATGTATAATAGTAGAAATAAATTATAGGAATTTTTTATGTAAAATAAAACAGTAAGAGCTTCTAATTGGATCTATGTACTTAACAACCATTAAAATTTGCAAGTCGGCACCATGTTTGGTTTTCAGGCGTTACCAAAGAAGCTAAGAAGCCCATACATATATGGAAATGTGAAAAATTAGACACGAAGAAAAACTGAGACATAATTCGTTTAATTGTCTAATAGTAGAGGTTGGTAAATTTTACGGAACAGAAATAATTATTCTTAATATTTTGAATCTAAATAAAATAAAATAGCTGTGTAGTGTACAAAGTAAGCAAAGTCGTTATTTACGCAAATGATATTTATTTATATAGAAGCAGAAACAAATTAATATTATTGCCAAATTATATAAACACGTCTAGATATAAAACATTTTAAATGTGTCCGAAGAATATAATCGTAAAGGATAAGCCAATGTTTCCATAAGTAAAGACGTGTTTTGAAAACACCTGTCGCAAAAACATTAAAACATTTCATCGTCAATACTGTGATATTGGCTATTACACTCCTTATTCGAAATAATTTCACAGTGGTTCACGCTGCTCTATTCCTGATTACTTGTAGGGTGGTCTTTCTTTTATATTCCCTTTCATATAAGCCTCTTGAAATTGAAGGAACTGTTATATTTAGAACTACTTACTACTTTGGAATGCATTTTAAAAAGGAAGGTATAATTTGACTTCGTAACTAGTCATTTTGAATTTTTCAAATTCTTATTTTATTTATGTGCAGTAGCTAATTAGGTCATTAATTCAAGCTGTTTTAATTATAAGTAAGCTTTATAATTAATTGTTGTTTATGACTCAAGTAGCTTAAAACAAGTACATACAACCTTTAACACTCTACGCCGCAATGGTTTGTTTTAATCTCATATCTTTCATTTTCAATTTCAATTTTTGTTCCATTTCCATAATCGAAGAGTGATTACTGCAAAAATTGCATTCAACAGCAATGCATAAATCAAAAAATGTAAAAATAACTTAACCTTCTTATTGTGTTAACATTTTGGTTTCACTTATTGTGTTCGGGTCATTATGACACGGGAGCCTATAGTTGTGTTATTATCGTTAAATTGATACAAAGTAAATAATAATAAGAAATAAGATGTAGTATTTATTATTTATTACATTTTATTACGTTATTTTATTTTTATTACATATTATTATAAATGTTATGTAAAGAACATCTGAAAAACGTAGTAGTTAGGTACATACATTTATTTGTTACAGCCTTGACAGTAGTAATATACGTAAGCTTTACATAGGTATTTTGAGCAATTACAACATACCATATTAATTTTGTTGTCATTTGAAGAGAGACAAAAATTACATCTTTTACGCTTGGCTGTGATTGATTGTTCCCTTACGTCGACATTACTGGTTGAAGAACGTGACTTTTCAACCATTTCAGCTGCAGGAATACTTCGAGGGAGACGTTTGCAATAATGGAGAGTAGTACACGGGCACCTTAGCCGCCACTTTGTTTTTAGACGCCAAGCCTACTTTCACCCGCCCATTTCCGACCCATTTTTTGACGACTTCTTTTCGGGGGCAATTTTCAACCCCTTGGTGGAATTTTCACCCTAATTAGGATCCTTTTGGTTGTATTAAGAGCCTTTTTGGCAGTTCAGCCTCTGGAAGGTAGGCAAATGCGTGCGCATACAGTGTTCTGATTGGTGGTCCTAAGGACAGCCCCGTTTACCTGATTGGTTTCTGATTGGTCCTTAGTCCCCACCCAGCTTCTGAGCTCTGATCGGAGGCCTAAGGCTCTGCATTGGTTACGGCGGGAAATTTGAAATTTTCTAATAAGGGGTCCTAATACTAACTTGTAAGGCAGCTATAAGAACTTGTGCTAGGGTCTGCGCCCTCTTGTCGTGGCCCCTTAGTTGGAAATAGTATTCTAATAAGGGACCCTAATGCTAACGTGTCAGACAGCTATAAGAACTTGTGTTAGGGTCTGCGCCCTCTTGTCGTGGTCCCATTGGCTGGAAATAGTATTATAATAAGGGGGCTCTCATACGACAACTATAAGGACCTGTGTTAGGGTCTGCTCCCTCTTGTCGTGGCCCGCTTGTTGCAATATTTGAATTTGTTTGTAGGGTCGTCTAGTGGTGTATGGACTAATGATTGTTTTCTGTAATAGAGGTTGATCATGTTCGCCTCTCCCTTGTCTCTTTCTCAAACAAACAAATCAATTAATCAAATCAATTAAGCAAATCAATCCCAAACAAATCACGTTCGATCAAACCAAACAATCAGATCAATCTATCAACCAAATCAATCATAACCTACAGCTGGCGAAAACCGGCTTATAGTTTAAAAATACTGATTGGACTAACTTAAACTTTGCTAAAACCAACTAACCATAATTCAAAAATACCTAATTGATTTAACTTAATCATACAAAATCAGCTCTCAATTCAAAAAATAGCAGTGTGATTTAACGTACAGTGTGCAAAAGAAAACCAGTCTCACACTTATTGTAATTACCCATCTAACCGTCCATTCGCATTAACTGCAGAATTGTTAGTGCAGGTTCGAACGCCGTTAGGAAATTAATAAAAATTGAAGGAAAGCTTAGCGTTTGAAAATATATTATAAAAAACAATACATCATTTATTTAATCACATTTTTTTATCGGTCTTCTTCTTCTTCCTCGACCGTGATTCGTCGCTATCATCATCAACATCATGGTTTCGAGACTCGTCCTTCTCCTCTATCCCACCGCTCTTCTTCATCGTCTGTGAATCATTACCATCATCTTGGATTTGAGATACATTAATCGCATCCACGTCATCGATTCCATCATGATTTTGAACGGTTACGTTGTAAAAGTTTATTAACAAGTCAGTAAAATCTCTTATGTCCGCTGATGTTGGCTCATAAAAAGAAGAATACATTATAATAATGCTCACTCGTTGAGGGTTACACTATAAAGAGCGAAACGCGCGAGAAACGAGAATGTTGCCGGCCTTGGGTCTTATGCGCGGGCGCACTCGTTAATGTTCGGATAGAATCGGTTATCTTCGGCAAAGTTTGGAGTAGAGGGATGGGGTCGCCAAAACAGCCTTCGCAGCCGTCTTAGCAGAAATACCTCTACCAAAAAAGGAGCTTAGATTTATAACATGCCCCTAGGGGACAGCGGTTAGGTCAACACTCGCGCGCGAGTATTGACCTAACCTAAATCGTGCGGATATTAATCTAACCTAATATAGGAACTTATCAATTTACTCACAAAATGATTAATTGCTTTGAGAAAAGTGAACACGTAACTGCATTCTGGGAATTTCATTTATTGTGTTAATCTACTATTTTGCTCCAGAAATTAGTCAGATACGGCTTAAGAGGTGTTAACCTAGATATAATTCAGTCGTATCTGCCAGATTACAAACACTGAGTTTCACATTTTACGACCGTTGGTATCTCGAGTGTGTGTATGTGTGTAGGGTGGATGGGTAGCCGGGTGGACTGGCATGTATCATCTTCAGTTAAGTTGACTGTAATTTCTGATACTTGTGATGGCAATTGCGCGCCTTCGAATCACTTGAAAATATACTTATTTTCTTTTTCTTCCCATGCATAACCTTCCGGAGAAAATAGAGAAGGGTCTTTACAGAAAGGCTCAAAGATTTGCAATATAACATATTCTTAGAAAACGTTGCAGCAATTCTGATTGGCAAGGTGGCATTGCAGATCCGTCGATAGTTTTTCTTGGCAGTTGAAAGACGTCATCGTTGTCCAATATTTTGTATGTTTTGATGATATTCGCTACATGTGCTTTATTGACGTCATTTATGTAATAATGAATTTTAAAATACAGTTAAATCAACTCTTTCAGTTATATATCAAGTACCGTACATTATAGTGCAAATATGTATGTAACTTAAATATTACCATCGTTCAAAATGAAATACATAATACTATTTAACATGTATTTAAGGAAAATACTCGTCAGCTGCTTGTTATGCAAGGGAAAAGTAGTCAGCTGATGGCAGGAAAAGAATGCTGGACGCTCGGCATCGCTCATCGCGAATGATGTTTAGTGCATCATCTGACGGTGTTTTCCCCGTATCACAGCCAGCTTAATTTTTCCTCACTTACATAATAATTATTGTTATATAAACAAATTTGAACGATGGTATAATATTTTTATTTTAATTTGCACTGTTTATATGAACAGCTGATGCATTTCCGCTTGCACATCAACAGCTGATTAACATTTTTCATTATTTTATAATACAATTTGATCAGAAAACAAATTTCAGCGATGGTAATATATTCTTATTTCATAAGATTTTTTACGCGTAGGAGGGGCTTGAGCGTCTACACCCACCACTAGTGTGCCAATGACTGCCGTTTCCTGAGCGTACGCACAAGCAACTACCTTACACGTGAAAGCCAAGGCTGGTAACTTTTGTGCCAAAAATGTGTAGCTTCCTCCCGGACTATAAGCAATTAGATGAGATCACGGAAAAATCAATCATACCAAACAAATGTTCAAATACACCGTTATTTGGCATGCAACAACCTTAAAAAGTAACAAGTTTAGTGAGACAAAAATTAGTCGTAAAGCTGAGTCGAGAAATAATTAAGATTGTCAAAACGTTTCAGATTATCTTTTTGAAAATGTTTATCCAGACGGCATTTTTAAATTTTGATTAGCAGAATTCTGGTATATGCATCTACTGCAGGAGCGTTCGAACTCGGGGGTGCAAGAGGTGCGGCTCACAGGAGGCCAAGTCAAGGAGGCGACAAATTGATAACACTTAAATAAAACAAACAGTTTCTAATTTCCACAAGCTCATTTATTAAATTACAATAGTTTCGACATACAGTGTCTTCTGCGGATTCAATCTTAATTTAATATTGAATCTAAAGAAGGACACTGAGTGTCGAAACAATTGTAATTCAAGAAAACGGGTTTGTGGAAATTAGAAACTATTTGTTTCATTTAAGTGTTAATATGAATTTCCATCAAGTCAAAGCCAGCACAATTCAATTGTTACAAATTGATGAATCAAGATCGGCAGGTAAACTAATTTATCAAATTATGTGAATGTCTAATAATAATTATCGTACATGGTCATTTGTTGAGACGATTGAGACGGTTCGGCCGCCAACGTTGCGACCAAACGCTAACGCGTTTATGCTAGTGGGGCATTCACGGACAGTCCATCAACGATGGAACCGTATCCGATATCAAGGAGAAGTTGCCTCCGGTAATCCTTCCTCAGAAGGAAAACTGGTTTATTTAAAAGGTTCTGCGTAGAGTCCCCCGTAGAAGTCTCCATTAAAAGGCTTTACTAGCAATAAATAAGCGCGAAGCCGAGCGTCGCCGCATTAAAATAGTGGCGAACATAAATATACCTCTGGCTTTAGCAATGTATAAACGCGAACAAAAAGGTACATACCTTCCGTTTAGAAATTACGTGATTTGTAAGGAAACAAGCTCTTACTGCACCAGCGCCGTAATAAAAAAACTTTCCAATGAGAACAATAGAAATCAGAGATTGTTAAAAAATAACAACTTTATTTTCGTATAATAAACCTGAATTTTTAGCTCACCATACCGGATGAACTATGCTTACATCTCGATTTATAATTTTACGGTGTTGGTCATCAATTGAGGCGCAAGATAATAATAATATTTATGTGTACACCCAAATTCCAAAAAAAAGGTTACGTATTGTGTCGATCAACAAAAACTGAATTGATTTGTTTGAAACCTTTGGCCAGCTCAAAATTTGAAAAATTGGTCCACAAATTCAAAAAAGTTTAAATTTTTCGGTCAAAAACACAAAAATCATAGTTGGTTTTCGAACATCAACGAACTCTTACCTGAGATAAATAGACCTTTAGAACCTATGACTCCAAACGAAATTGCAAAGGAGATTCGAAAGAACCTAAGTGCCAAAAAAGCACCTGGCTACGATCTTATAAGAGGCCAAGTCCTTAAATAACTGCTAAAAAAAGGGCATAATGAAACTTACACGCCTATTCAATGCTGCACTACGACTACAGTACGTACCGATGCAGTGGAAGGTTGCTGAAGTTATTATGATCCCCAAACCGGGCAAAGCACCCAGCGAGAAGTCGTCGTATCGACCAATTTCACTACTTCTAATCATATCGAAACTGTTTGAGAAGCTTCTCTTAAAACGCCTCAAACCAATTATAGAGGAAAAGCAACTTACCCCGACTCACCTATTTGGTTTTCGGAATAAGCATTCAACCATCTATCAAGTGCATCGCATCACTGATGTAATTAGAAGAACTCTAGAAGAAAAAGAAATATGCTCAGCTATATTTCTGGACGTGGTCCAAGCTTTCGATAAAGTATGGCACGAGGATCTCGAATACAAGCTAGCTAAGAATCTGCCTAAAAACATAAGTCAAATCCTTACATCATATATCTCTGACTGCCAATCCAGAGTGAAATATGGCGAAGAATATTCAGAACTGCAGGTGTACCACAAGGAAGCGTCCTTGGGCCGGTATTGTACCTGCTCTATACCAGCGACATCCGTAAATGTGATGAAGTAACAACTGCTACATTCGCTGATGACACTGCATTACTAGCTACAAGCAACGAAATCGAAACAGCTACAAACTGCAAGCAGCTGTCAACAACGTCACCAATTGGACCAAGAAATGGCGAATTAAGCTAAATGAGACCAAGTCTACGAATATAAAGTTCACTAACAAAAGAATAGATTATTTACCAGTGATAATCACCAAGTAATCCCTCATGCTAACACAGCGAAATACCTAGGCATGACATTAGACGTCAAGCTCAAGTGGAAAGAACATGTCAAGAAAACACGCGAAGAACTTTGCATCAGATTCTGAAAAATGTGGTGGCTACTTGAACGACATTCCGAGCTGTCTCTACATAATAAGCTGTTGCTGTACAAGCAAATTATAAAACCTGTTTGGACCTACGGAGTAGGTCCAAACAGTGGGGATGTACCAAGAAATCTAATATCGAAATGATACAAACCTTTCAGAATAAAGTACTAAGGAGCATTGTCAACGCGCCATGGTACATCAGCAATGATGACATCCACAAAGACCTGAAAGTGCCTCTGATCAGCGAGGAGATTAAACGGTTCGCGAGAAAACATTAAACGAGGTTACATGAACATGAAAATGTCGAAGTACTACAATTACTCGACAACAGTGGACTTATTCGTAGGTTAAAAAGTCAAAAACCTTTTGAACTAGTGTAAGTTAAGTTAGTGATAGTGAAGCTAAGGGCAATTAAAACGTGAAAGAAGTGTTTTAAAACATATGTGGAGTGCGCCAATGGGAACACATCCATCAACCGCTAAGACTTGCCTAGATTTAAGACCTTAGACTTAGATTTAAGTAAGAATTATTCAAACAAAATTGCTAGATAGAGTCAAGTCAACATCGGAAGACACCAGCGCAGAAACGCATTTGTAAACTAGATAACGATGCAGTAATGATTGGAAAATGACACAGATATTAGTACTGTGCGCTCTAGAAACGTTACTTTCCAGCTGATCGTTTGCTAACTTTTGTTTATAACCTCTTTCTTTTTCCGGCGTATCAAATTTGTTTATTACTTATTCTACAAAACAGTTTTTTTTTAAACTATCCGCTACCTGTATTGAATTTATAAGTAAGTTACTTTAATTATTAATTTCATGTTATATTAATGTAATCAAATCTAGTTCTTTATATAATGTGCGACGCAAGTACATCTCATAACGCACAAGCACCTCAAGCAAGAAAACGCCATGTGTTATCTGAAGATGCTCGCAAGATTGTGTGGAACAATTACAAATACTTTAAAAGTATCCATTCAGGTAAAAAGCAGTTTGATAACAACGTTTTATTTGGTAATATTCGAAGGAATTTATAACCTCATTAAAGATGACGAAATAATTTTGGATATTCGGGAAAGAAAACGTCATTTAGAAGTTTACTTTTAAAAATGGGCTTCAGGTAAGTTTATTAATTAATTTTGAATCATATCTTATCTTGGGTTTTATGTAGGTGGAAAAAAACATCTGATCACCGTAAGATTATACCAGAACGACATGAAATACGTTCTTTTCGTTGTGCATATATACGTTCGATCAATAATTATCGGAAAGCAGGACGACCAATTATATACACAGGTTAGTTTTGAAGATTATAAACTATACATTCTACTGCATAATCTTATGTAAATTTTAGATGAAACATACATACATTCGTATCATACGACACCATATTCGTGGACAGATGGGGCAAACGCAGGTCTTAAATTTCCTATTGGAAAAGGAAATCGCCTTATAATCGTACATGCTGGTATGTTTATTTAATTTTATAATGTAAATATGTTGCTATTTATCATTATTTTAGGTGGTGAAATGGGCTTTATAAATAATGCTCTGCTAATATTTAAATCTGGCCAAAAATCAGGAGATTAATTGTTATTGGCAAATGTATTTTAAAAAAACTAGATTTTGTAACTATGACAATAAAATATGATTTTACTTTATGATTATTTCAAAAATTTTACATCTAAAATTGTATTCTTGGACAACAAACGCGAAGTAACATAACCTAAACTTCTATTTTTTCAAACGTATATTTTTTTGTTGAGCTTTACACTTTGACGTCACTTTTTTTGCGCGGCTTGGTGTCTTCCGATGTTGACTTGACTCTAGTGAAAACTAGTTGCAATGTATACGCCAAGTGCGTGCTAATAAAAAAAACCCAAATTCCAAAAAAAGGTTACGTATTGTCTCGATCAATAAAAACTGGATTGATTTGTTTGAAACCTTTGGCCAGCTCAAAATTTGAAAAATTGGTCCACAAATTCAAAAAAGCAGCTTAAATCATTAAAACAATCTGACTAAAACGTTTCTACTGAATATTAACGTATTAATAAGAAATAATCTAAATATACTGTATCAAAGTATTTCAAAACTAATATGGCTTCGGAAATATTTTGTACAAGCACAAAAGAATGGGCACAGCTGATATTTGGACGTCAAAATAAAGCAACCAATTTTTTTAAGTAGTTGTACGAATCCCGAAAGCTGCGAAATTTGTCGGCTAAAGTTCGACTAACTATATTTTAGAATTCTACTTGAAAAATGCTGTCGACTAAATAATTAATGTAAAAAAAAAAATATGCGTCTAGTATCAAAATTGTAATTTTTAAAAACTGTAAGATCGGGCAAGAGTCAAGTAAAACATAAATGCTGATTTATTGAGAAATATTAAAATACAATAATTATCAACAGTCCTTCCCCAGAAAGATTCTGAGAAACATCTTCCGTTATATCACAAAAACCTTATGCACTATTATTATTCTCATTACTAATAAATCAAAAACTAAAAAAAAAAATGTGGCAATAAGTCAATGTGAAATATAAGGTTATCGCAATGATAAAAAAATTTTTATCAAAATAGATTCACTCCCATAGAAATAGAAACACCATTGATAAACATTTTGTGCCATTAAGATAGTTACCAACATATTAAGTACTTGCCTATAATTAGAATTAATAACAAATCATAAAAAAACTAGAAAACCATAATTAAATGCAATTTAAAAGAGACGGGCAAAATTTTATTAGATTATTCATCCAAAAAATAAATGTTATCTTGCAAACATTGGAAAACAAAATTTCAGTAAAATTAGATCCATTTAAATAAAACTTAAAATTGTACGTAGACTGCTTACGTACGTAAAAAATTTGAAAATTGTACTTAATCGATAGTCATGCATAGTCAAAGCAATATTGTTCAGTAATACATTTATAATGAGATGTTTATATAAAGGCCAAATAGAAATCGGATGTGGAGAATGCGAAAAATCTCTACAAATTACATTTTCAAGGACATAAATATTTTAGCCGTGATCATATATTTTAAAAACTATGGTGAATTTTATATACACTGAAAGCATAAATAAATAAGCCGTTAATTTCGCTCAAAAGGTGGGTACTTTGCATCAGCATGTGATGTATGTAATACACGAAAATTTAAATACCAAAGTACAGGTCGTAGGTTCAAGTCCTACTCGAGGTAAACTTTTTTATATATGTATTTAATAAAATTAATAATAATTTTTTATTAAATAGTGAGTTGATTATTTCAGCTCAAACCCACAATTCACTTGCATTAAGCTTGAGCTATTAAATGTACGTTTTTCAAAAATTGAAACTAGCCTATATTTGAAAGACTGCAAATGCCTTAATTTCGTTCATAGAAAGTATCACCTGACAGGACATTCCAATTTCGACATGTGGCCTACATAAATGGCGTTTATCAAAATTCGTAAAGAATGAAACATTCTCTTATTTTACACCACCCTTGTTAAATTTACCAATCGGTTGCTGGCAGTTGCGTAGAAAATAAGTAACCAAAATCATCACCAAGTTTTAGAGTTTAAAACCTAAATAGGTTCATCAAAGAAAAGTTGTGTGAAATATATGTAATTCTAATCGAAATAATTGTGTTAGGCTTATCTGTCGGTGGCTTATTTGTTGATTTTTGCAAAACAAAACAAGAATTTGCGTAATACTCCAGGTGCTTACTTAACATACGTTTTTATCGAGCTTTTTATTATGTTTATGGAAACGATAACAATCAATATTATTAATGTTGATAAGATTACTGCATAAATTATGACGCTAGTTTAAATTTTGTAAACAATTAAATATGTATTGTCAATTATTCATTATTTTTCCTTCGCAAACCTTATGAATGATAATTCTTACGTTAATTTTCCAACGTCGATACTATTCAGAGAATACATATTAATTTTTTTTAATTATTCATGGTACAAAATACAAAGAAAAGTAATTTAGACCACTGTTTCGGTTTTTTAAATTTATTATTACATTAACCACGTAAAAATATGATAAATAACTTCCATTTCTGATTAAACTAACAAAAACACTTGACCAACATACAACAAAGCCATTCAAAGACTGAAGGAAGAAACTTCAGTTTTATTTACTACTATCAAAATGTAAACTTTCACCATTGTTACACAATTAAAATACTTAGCTTTTGGGTTTTTAAATTTTGCAGTTTTCATTTTTATTTTACACAAATCTATACGTTTCGATAACAATTACAGTTAATCATACTCAGTAGTGGTAGGAATTGTTTAAGATGTTAGAACAAAATTATGAAATATAAAAAAATAAAGACGCAAACATAAGCCTGCCATTAACAGAACTGTTTGATAAACGTATAACGCTAACTATGGAATCTAATTTTAGTAAAGAATACCTAAATCCATAATAAATGTAATTATTATTAAACTGCTTTGCAGACGACAAATCAGAAAACCATCTAACAGTCGAAGACTAACAATGAAAATGTCATAATCAAAGAGCAAATTTAACAAAATTTAAACAAATTAGGATGTAAGTGAAAAACTTTATTTTTCATTGATAAAAACATTCACAAATAGTTTTTTGTTAATAATTGTAATCGTTAGTTTACAGTGAAACCACAATGTAATACCTTTAATTTGATTTTTAATTCTAATTTCAATTACTTACATATCTTAAATAATTATAGTGCTGTTGTGACTTAACAGTTACTTTAAGGTCTAAAACACAGCAAAAAACCTAGACATACCAAAAGCTAAAATGTAAATTAAGACGCATCATGAGTGTATTTTTTAATTATAAGATGCCAAAACCTATTTAAACGGAGGCCCTGTTGTCTATTGAAGTAATATGGTTGTTTATATATCTCAATAGCTTTATATTGTAAAAGAACATATTCTCAATATTTCCATGTCATCAAATTTAATGTCATGATTTAAATTATATAAAGCGTGTTCAGCTACCGCAGACTTCTTTCGTTGGCCTATCTACTAAATCTTATGTTCTTTACGTCTTGTATATAAGCTAAGTTTGATGGTTCCAATATATACTTTTCTACCAAGATAACATACACTCCGGAAGATGATAATGGGTTTGAAACATCTTAAGGTGTCGTTTAATGCTCTCTAATTTTTTTTTGTAGGTTTAAAAGCAGTCCTAATACAATGAATAATTTGAATTTTTTCAATTCCATCTGTAACATTACTTATAAAAGGAAGAAAAGCAGTACCAACATTAACCACTAGTTTCTTTTTATGGTTGTCTAGCTAAGTATTTTAATTATGTGTAAGTTTACATTTCCCAATTTAAGTTCAATTTGTAATCGCCGTGCACTGATTCTGTATTCATAGATTCATTTAAGGATGACGGAGTAGCATTAAGACCTTAGTTATAAAAGAAAGAAAAGCAGTACCAACGTTAAGCACCAGTTTTTCTTTATGGTTCTGTCCAGCAGGTGTAATAACGTTATTATCTTTAAGTGAATATCCATTAGCTTTCAAAAATTCAAGATCTACTAAAGATTTAATTACACCAATTTTTTGACGTGGATGGTAGTTTGATAATTTATGAAGGTATCTATCAGTGTGTGTGTGTCGGCTTTCGGTACACCTTAAAGATAGAGAATTATTAGTTTTCGATATTAGTATGTCAAGAAAAACTGGATACTTGGATGAATACCATTTACAAAATTTCAAAATTCATGTAGTGCTTCTTCTCTATATTTCCAAATAACAAACGTGTCATCAACATATCTATACCAAACTAAAGGTTTTTCAGATGCATTTTGTAATGCTAATATTTTACATTTTTCCACATAAAATTAGCTATAACAAAACTAAGAGGCCTACACATTGCTACAACTTATCCTTTCGTCAGCGCATTACTTTATTTGATTTCAGACGTAATAAAAATATAATAATATTACAATCAGATAAACTGTTATATTAAATATAAACAACTATGACATTAAAGTAGAACAATTGTTGGAACCACATACTCATTCTGAACTACCAAAAGATTCTACAAAAAAGTATCTTAACTTATTAAATAATCATCTATTCCTGAAGAAATAAAAAGAAACTGACTTTGAAGCTCTTGCACCAAGACCAAACATCCATTAATCTAATGTTCCTTTAAGGTCTATTGTTAGTGCAATTGGTTCTCCTACATACAATCTTGCAAAACATCTTACATTTTTATAACATCATATGGGTAAAGCACACCCATACAATAAAAATAGAGCCGCCTTCATTCAAAAAAATACAACATTTCAAAATTGAAGAGGGTAATGGTGAGAATTGGATGGTGTTTTACAAAAGCCCCTCTAAAAGAAGCTATTGAATACATTGATCGTGTTTTTCCAAAGAATGTAACAATTCTTTTTCAGCACTGTCCTACAACGATTTATTTTCGGTGGAATAATAAATTCAATGAACAGCTTAATGCTGTGTCAATGGGTAGCAGTCCTCTTAGTCCTGTTATAGCCAACTTTTAAAGGAAAAAATTTGAAACGTTAGCGTTACAAAGTGCACCTAAAAATATTCATTTTTGGTATGCATACGTGACATGATTGTTATTTGGAGACATGGACAAGAAGCACTTCATGAATTTTTAATTTTTATAAATGGTATTCATCCAAGCATCCAGCATACCATGGAGAAAGAGACTAATGGAAGTTTATTATTTCTTGGCATACTAATGATTTAAACTAATAATTCAATATTTTAAGGTTTACCGAAAACAGACACACACTGATAGATACCTTCATAAAATATCAAACAAACATTTTCGTCAAAAAATTGGTATAATTAAATCTTTCGTGCATCGAGCTAAACGAATTTGTGATCTTGAATTTTTTAAAGATGAATATAAATATTTAACAAAATCACTACAAGCTAATGAATATTCACTTAAAGATATTAATAATGTTATTATACCTGCTAGACGTAACCATAAAGGAAAACTAGTGCTGAATGTTGGTATTGTTTTGCTTCCTTTCATAACTAATATTACAGATAGAATTGAAAAAAATCTTAATTAATCATGGCATTAGGACTGTTTTTAAACCTACAAGGAAAATTATGAACGTTTAAGACGTTTCAAACCCATTCTCATCTTAACTTAATAAATTATCTTGTACATGTTGAAAAGTATACGTTAGAACCACAAAACCTAAAGAACATGAGATTTTGTGGATTAGGTTAACCCAAAAATCTGCAGTAGCTGAGCATGATTTAAATAATTTAAACCACGACATTCAATTTGATAATATAGAAGTATTGTCAACACAAACTCATTATTATGTTCGTTTACAACGTGAAGCTATTGAGATGTATAAACAACCTAATAACTTCAATAGACAAGAAGAATAGTAAAATAATAACTGCAATAGGCAAAGAAGGTCTCCGTTTAAATGAGTTTTGGCCTCTTATAATTAAAAAAAGATATAATGAAACATCTTATTTTTAATTTTAGCTTTAGGTGTTTTACTGTTTTTTCCTAGATTTTGAAATGTATGCTTTACAAATTACATGCTAAGTTTCCACAGCACTATAATAATGTAGCATATGTAGTTGAAATATAATTAAAAATCGTATTAAACGTATTACATAATGTTTTCACTGTAAAATAACAATTACAATTATTTAAAAAAACTATTTCTTTGTTAGATTTGACTAAATCATTAATTGGCATGTCAAGTTTTTGTTTATGAATGCTTTTAACAATTTCGAATTAAAGTTTTCCACAACTTGGCACTTTGATTAATTTTTTTTTAATTTGCTCTGTGATTAAGACATTATGACATTTTTTTAGCTTTCAACTGTTAGAGGGTGTATATTAATAGCAGGTTTATGTTTGCGTCTTCATCTTTTTCATATCTCACATGTTCTAACATCTTAAACAATTCTTAAAGATATTCCTACTGGTGAGGTCGATAACTGTAATTGTTATCGAAACTTGTAAGTTTAAGAAAAATTTAAATAAAAAATACACCATTTAAAAATCCAAAATCTAAGTATTTGAATTATTTACTACTACTATAGCTCATTTCAGACATACAGGAATCAAGCAAATAAATATAAGGTGTTTATAAAAAACATAAAGATTACTAAAAGTGCTGATGTGGTAAGACACCGCTTAATAGTAATGATAACAAAAAAAGATTAATCCTCGAAAACTGTTGTGCACAAATAGGTATATCTTTGTATTCATTAATAACAGGACATGAATGAACTAATATAATATAGTAAAAATATTCACGGGCAAATTTACACAAATTTAAAACGAAATTTGCCATATTTTCCTACAGTTTGGATTTCCTATTGTTTGAGAATCAAATTACCCATGAGATAAACAAATAACAAACCACCGTTTCTTGATAGTCTCGTAACAAGAAATAGTAGTAAACTGGGCGTGTGAAGTTAGCACCCCGACAAAGAGTTCCAAAAGCTCTGATTAGAGTTCTAGCTTCCTAAACAGTTACAGCCGTTTTACTTAAAAAAAAAGAAAATATTAACAATAAATGTTTCTAATAGTTCTCACAGCAGATATGGATAGTATCCCAAAAGTTCTGAAAGAAATTCTAATGATCGAAAGCGATCCGATTAATATTTTTTAGAATTATTCGACTTTAAAAAATCGCATAGCTTAAATTTCCTAAGTATTGACCATAAATATTTTGAAGAGTTGCAATAGTTCCCAAATAGTCCTCGTGTAGTTCTCGATATGGTCAATGCCTTTCCAAAGAGTTTCGGTGCTAAAATTAATTATATAATTTTTTACTAGTTATTTAAAACATTATCTAATTAATTTTATCATCGGAACTCTTTGTAAAGACATTGTGTATGCTCAGAACTATAGGAGAATTGTTTCAAAATAATCAGAACTCTTGACAATGGACCAGCGTCTCATCTACACCCTCGTAAATTTTCAAAGTATCGATAAACAACATTTTGAAGGGTTCCAATAGTTCCCGCAGCAGATTTGGATAGTACTCAGAAAGTTCAAAGTTGATTCTAATGACTAGAAGTAATCCCATCAATAATTAATGTGTTAAATTATTATAAGTTTTGTTATGAACGAATAAGTTCAAAAGTAATAATTTTTAATTAATGTGTTACACACAAAAATTTGGATTTAGCGCCAAAGTTAAAGACTTACAATCATTAATAAAAACTTGTTTTTCTCATAGAAGTTTTGAGCTGTTTCAGTGTCAATAATTTTTCAATTATTAAATATATATTTTATGAAAATACAAAATGGAAATTAAAAGAAATAAAATAATTTTAATAGGATAATTTGCAACTTCTTTTACAATAAGTTCATTACGAAAATAGGCAACATTGTAAAAACAAAAATCTATGTCAAACAGACGTTTAAAATTTCATGTCAGACAGAGGTTAATGGACATCTAGGTGCTAACTTAAAAAATTAAAATAAATGAAATATTTTTTTGCGAAAGCGGAAGTGGAAGTTAATTTCTCTGTTGTCAAAGTCGTGACAGAAATGGAACATTTTCTCCCTAGGTAGCAAATATGTCACATTATCTCCCTAAGTTTATTTTATATATTTTGACAGTTTCAAATACACAGTACAAATAAAAACACAAGAACTAAAGAACTAACTTATTTATTTGCGTTTACAGTAAATAATACAGGCCCACAATTATTGAAATTATTCACAATCTTCGGTTTTTTTGAAAACAGTTTTCTGACACTAGGTATGGCTATTAAGGTACGAATCCCAAAGGCCACTAATTATTACATACGGATTTGACGAAAATATTACTAAATTTATTAATTCTCCGTGGTTCAGTAGTTCCGCTTTCGCAAAAAATAGTACATATATACATCTCTGCTAACTTCACACCAAAAATCGAGATCCAGTAGTTTTGACTAGCTAAATTACTACATTTTGCAAAGGTCTAGAGTTCCTGATATGAAAAAAAACAATTGAAAATTTAAGAAAATTTCAAATTTTTGAAAATTCAATTTTCATATGCAATAGTTCCAATCAACATTTTATGTTCTTTCATTCATCCCTAAGAGTCCTCCCTAATTAAAAAAAATTATAGTAAAAATCAAAAAGTTACAGTCCTTTTACTTTAAAAAAAATGTTAACAAAAAATGTTCTAAAGAGTTCTAATCGTTCTCGCGGCAGATTTGGATATTATTCTAAAAGTTCTAAAAGAAATTCTAATGATCGAAGGCGATCCGATTAATATTTATAGAATTATTCCACTTTAAAAAATCACATAGCTTAAATTTTCTATCTACGACAAATATTTTTGAAGTTCCAATAGTTCTCAAATAGTTCTCGTGTAGTTTGGATATGCACAATGTTTGAATGTGAGTTTCGATGCAAAAATTAACTATATAATTAAAAAAAAAAAATTATTTATCCGAAAAATGGGCTATTTTTTACTAATTGTTAAAAAAATTATCTAATGGATTTTATCATTGGAACTCTTTGGAAAGGTATTGTACATGTGGAGAACTATTTTGGAACTATTGGAAATCTTCAAAATATTTTTCGTCGATATTTGGGGAATTTAAGCAATGCGATTTTAAAAATCGAATAATTCTATAAATATTAATCGGATTGCGTTCGATGGTAAGAATTTCTTTCAGAACTTTTCGAATACTATCCAAATCTGCTGCGAGAACTATTAAAACTCCTTAAAATACTTTTCGTTAACATTTTCCTTATTTAAGTAAAAGGTCTGTAACTTTTCATTGTTGATTACTACCTACAACTTTTTTACAAGTCAAAAGTTAGGAACAATGCTGGCAAAAAAGAACACAACAATAGTAGGAAGAATGAACCGAGCTAGAACGGAAACAAGGTTTGGGGTAGATGTGTTGGACCAAATGGCTAGAAAATATTCTATGAAAGCTGGTTAACGTAGATGGCCAGTACATGTGTTTTACAATGTTTTAGATCTTGCCACAAACAACGGCTGGATAGTTTACAAGGAAATCGTAGGCAGTAAAATAAAAAGAAGAGACTTTATTTTCACTCTAGCTGGGGAACTAAGAAAAGAGTATTTCGATCCGAAACAAGATTCTGGTGCAAGTACCAGCACATCTGATACAACGAAACCGAAAAAAAAAACGTCATCAGGGCCAAATTAAAAAATGTGACAAAAATAAAACTGCTGACGTTTGATGAATGTGTAACAAATATGTTTTTCTTCAGACGTCAATAAAAGATGACATTTTAAACTTCACCTGACAACGTTAAAGTTTTGACACTCTCACCAGAGCGGCTGCAAAAGTCTTTTGCATCCCCTCGCAGCGGATGCAAAAGTAATGTAAGCTAATAACTCAAACACCGAAAACAAATTGATTGTTTAGAGTTATAAAGATTAAAAGTACAATGATCAAAACTAACATTTTCTCCAAAATAAAATCCGCCAGAGGCAACAGTGGAGGTCTCGCTGCGTTCTAAGGAAATGGTCTTTAATTCTCCTCTTCTACATAAACTTCTGTAGAAGGAAATTGTGGAATTGTTTTATATTTTAAACATTAGTGCTATTGCGTTTATATTTATTGCCAGCTGTTATTTTTAGTTTAACACATTTGTTTACGCAGTTTTACCGCAAGAATGTTAAGGAAGTGCTATTTACTCGCATCAAATTTTTTGTTTCGAGATTTACTACACAAAAAATCTGTATGCAATCGTCCGTAAAATTTAATACCAAATCTTGCAATAAATCTTGAATAAGAAAATTGACCCTGTCAAACGAGGTTTATTATGTATTAAAATAATATTATAAACTACGTTTGTACCGGTTGGCCAACTAAGAACGGCCGTCGGCCATATCTCAGGAATGGATTATATCACAGGTTCGGGAAAAAATTTTTTATAACAAAAGTAGCCTCGAGAAACGCCTGGAAATTATTTTCAGAATTGTAGGTCCATCGCTAGAGGGCGTATTTGACAGTTAAAATTTTAAAAAGCAAAATATTTCAAAATTTACTCAATTAAGGGACATATTAAATATTATAATCAGATTCCTCGACAAATTCTGCATATTTTTTATTTGACAAGTTTTAGTCTATCTCTTCAAATAAGGGGAGGGGGATAGTGGGAACCTTGTTACGAAAAAACGCCTTTAATTCAGGTTCTGGTTGACCGATTTTAATAAACTTGATGTTGTTTGAAAGAGCTTTTGTTAAACAATAGAAAGTTTGTAAATTTGAATCAATCTGATTAATAACATAAATGCTAGAGGGGTTGTTTAATATTTTTTCAATATTGAGTTTTCTCTTTACAATTTTAAATGGAAGCATAAAAATTTAAGTAGGTCTTTAAAAAGTAGACCAAATTAGTAATAAAACAGTGAAAACTGCAAGTCGATATCTTTTTCCTATCCTGAGATATCGTAAGAAACAGATAAATGGCGGGAATTGTTCTTCCAACGTCTAGTAGACTAGTTCGTGTTAACGGAAATTATTAAATTTAGCCTGGATGAAAAGATCTTACATTGGTCTGCAGTAATTTAAACTGTTATCATACTAATGTTAGTCGCTACTAACAATGAGAATAAATTATAAAATAATAATGTGCTAAATCTAACAATTAAAACCTTAAATAAATAACTACGTAATTACTGTCGCCCTAGATGTTCGAAATGTCGTCCATCATTTTCAATGCATGAAATCAATCGCTGACGGGTGGAGAAAACAGCAGTTTCAATTTCTGCCCTTGAAATACTTCGTATTGTCTGTCGTATTCTTTCAATCATGTCAGCTCTTGTTGTGGGTCTATCGGCATAAACGAGATCTTTTTTTCGCCCCCACAAATAAAAATCTAAACAAGTTAGGTCTGGAGACCTTGGTGGCCAAATAAAGAAACTTCCTCGTCCTATCCACCATTCAGGGTATGATTGATCTAAGAAATTCCGAACATCTCTAGAATAATGTGCCAGGCACCCATCATGTTGCAAGAACATGTCACGACAAATGGCCAAGGGTGTGTCTTCTAAAAGAAGTGGCAATTCGTTGCTTAAAAAATCTAAATATCTTTCTCCATTAACAGTCTCATTAAAAAAAAAGGCTCAATTATTTCTCCACCTAGAATCCCGCACCACACATTTACAGATCAACGACCCTGATGTTAGACCTCCTGCATCCAGTGGGGACACGATGAATAATTTTTGACATATGCGTGAAAATCATAGCTTGCTTGTTTTCAACAAGGAATTTATTTTATATCTTACATGGCCCGCTTTACTAATTTTGTTGTCATCAGTAAATCGTAATTCATATTTTAAACTGTATTTGTTGTTGCTGGGAAAATATCGGTTTTTATTGATATTTTATGCTTTTGATTTACTAACACATCGCTTGAAAACAAATATAACATTCTTATATAATAAACAAAATTTTAGATTTATCACATTATTATTTTATAATTTGTTCTCATTGTTAGTAGCGACAGCATTACATTTAGGTAATCTAGCGGCAACCATAACATTAGTATAACAGTTTAAATTACTGCAGACCAATGTAAGATCTTTTCATCCAGGCTAAATTTAATAATTTCCGTTAACGCGAACTAGCCTACTAGACGCCATTTACCTGTTTCTTACGATATCTCAGGATAGAAAAAAGATACCGACTTGCAGTTTTCACTGTTTTATTACTAATTTGGTCTACTTTTTAAAGACCTACTTAAATTTTTATGCTTCCATTTAAAATTGTAAAGAGAAAACTCAATATTGAAAAAATATTAAACAGCGCCCTCTAGCATTTATGTTATTAATCAGATTGATTCAAATTTACAAATTTTCTATTGTTTAACAAAAGCTCTTTCAAGCAACAAGTTTATTAAAATCGGTCAAGCAGAACCTGAATTAAAGGCGTTTTTTCGTAACAAGGTTCCCACTCTCCCCCTCCCCTTATTTGAAGAGATAGACTAAAACTTGTCAAATAAAAAATATGCAGAATTTGTCGAGGAATCTGATTATAATATTTAATATGCCCCTTAATTGAGTAAATTTTGAAAAAGTTTGCTTTTTAAAATTTTAACTGTCAATTACGTCCTCTAGCGGTGGACCTATAATTCTGAAAATAATTTCCAGGCGTTTCTCGAGGCCACTTTTGTTATAAAATTTTTTTTCCCGAACCTGTGCTATAATCCATTCCTGAGATATGGCCGACGGCCGTTCTTAGTTGGCCACCCGGTACACTAAGTAAAAAAAAATAATGTTGAGAGATCTCTAAGGTACTACTAATGTGATGTGCTTTAATTAACTACATTGTAGTATAACGTCACCTCTGTTGTAAAATCGCAACGCCATCTCTGAAACAAAAATAGAAATAAACGAAAAATAGTATATTAAGAAACTAGTTTCATAAGATCCGTTTTTATCGCTCGAGTCCAAGTTTAGAAAACGAGCCTCGCAACGGCGAGTGTTTTAATAGATGCGTGCGGTAAAACTTCTTATGAAACGAGTTTCTTATGCTATTTTTTCTGTTTTGCGTATTTATGTTGATAATTTTGAAAAGAAGTAAATTCCATTTGCCAGCTTGTACGTATGCCAAGTTTCTATAATTTTGAATATGAGTTGGTGCAATGATGTTTGTCTGTTTGAGTTCGATACAAATATAGGTTATTAAAATTTTTATTTAGTACTAAAACATTAACAAACGAACTTAAATATATTAAATGAAACAAAAATAAAATAAGTTGTAGTCCGTTGTAGTTAAAATCGTTCATATTCGGTTTTGAGTATTGTAACAATTACATCACGTTAATCAGAAATAATTCAATACAAAGGTAGATTATGGATATATCCACATACAGCTAAATGTCTTGATTTAGAGTTATTGTTGCATTCAATTTGACAGTTCTAATTTATTGACAAGACAGTCTTTCCATGTGCGAAACAAGTCCCTCAATGTATATGATTTCTCCGGTTGATTTAATCAACCATTAAACATATTGAGCGCAGTTAATTGTTCGAGTACAAAACTTACCTCAAATATAAATTAAAGTAGAACATCATCGTTTACAACAAAATTATTTGATACTAGTACTGATTTTCAAAATTCGATACCAGCATTAAACTTTATTTCCGTTAGTTTACTTAATTGCAAATTCTGCAAAAATGATTGTAACTTGTAAATATATACACATTTCAGATAAAAATAGATAATGTTACATATATGTGTACACCAACAAATAACTTCGTTAGTTTACGTACCAACATATAAATAGAAATAGTTATTTAACATTCAAGTGTGTTTATAGACGCAATTAATAATCAAGACATTTTAATGCGTGAGTGAAGCGAAGGAGTTAATGATAAAGATTACTAATCGCCAATTAACTGTATGAATAAGTAACAATATTTGATCCGTCAATCGTATACATGTTAAAAACTATCAAAAGTATTTTTAAAATCGTAATTTAAAATAGTTCTGTAATCAAACATGTGTGCAGTGGAACTGGATTTTATTATAAATCAAGGCATTCATAAAATAAATGACCGTATATGAAATTGATTAAAATGTGTCAGAAACTAGTGTCATTTTTTTATTCTGATATAATTAATAATATTTCATGTTTGTTTGTGGTTTATTTAGTTTTACTTGACATCTGCAATGTAAGATGCTATTATATTATTTTGATATCTGCAATGTTGGTTGTCTATACTAAAACCATTGCTAAAGTAGTAACGTTCAATTTTTCAAACAAAATCGTTTACTAATGGGTATTTTAATAAACGATTGACAGAAAGTGTCATTGTTTATGTAATTTTAAGTAATATAAAGTTGAAAATCCCCCCAAATGGGATTCGAACCAATATCCTCCATTTACCAGACGAGCGCTCCACCAACTGAGCTGCAAGGGTTATGAATTCGATTCGTTTTGATGTATATATCTTATCAACAGAATATTGTATTGACTTGCATACCGCTGAGATTGCACACACGACAAGTACGGAACTGATTGTATACCAGGGTTGAGATGACTTAAAACAGTTGATTTAAATCAGTGATTTTACGAATAGTTGTTTTCTTTATTACTGCGGTTTAGGAGCGATATCCTAACCGAACTTATTCCCTTCTTGGACTGTGCCGAACTGTATTTTAACTGTAGCGTCTCTCTTAATGTGTCGCATGCCTTTTCTTGGACTAAGGGGCGATATAAAAATAAATCAAGTGGTGCCCTTTTAGATTCTCTGTGTATCTGCGCCAGCCACACGTCCACGCATCCAAGTGCCTAACCGACCGGCTGAGCTTCCGGCCTTATTCCTACTACAGCTGTTACGGCACACCTTTTACTTTTGCTACGACCATGCCTTTGTGCATGTAACAAACGTATTAAAGTTCTATCACATTTATACTCTTTAACCATACTTCGTGGAATTCCATGTTTAATAGAACTAATGTTTTAAATACAATATAATTCCACAATTTTTATTTCTCATGTATCATTATCCAAATATATAAGTAAAAAAATAACACGTAATTATGATAACAAATCATTGAGGAAAAACAGCAAACTTGATGTAAATTATAGTTATATATTTGTCTATAGTCTATAAGATTAACCTGTTCGCTCATTTAAGGCAGTTTATATTTATGTTTATAAATTTCGAATGCTTCCAAAACAGTTAATTTGTCTTTTTTATTACAAAAAAGTAAAAATTTAATGTTGTTTTGTGAAGTCATTAATTTTTTACTTTTTTGCAATAAAAAAGACAAATTAGATGTTCTGTTAATTAACAAACAGGTTGAACTTATAGATACACCTTTGCATATGTTTTAAATTGGTCTAGGACGTTTGGGTGCGGCCGTTTTGGCGTGGCCATTTAGGCGCGAGCCGGTTAGGCGCACACGGATTTGGCGCGACCATTTTGGCGCGGTCCGATTTGACGCGATCCGATTTGCCGTGGACCATTTTGGCGCATTACTCCCATTTTTAACACAGAGGTTAACAGTACATTACATTATAATATAAGAGAAATGCATCATTGTACATACGCGAATGATTAGTTTAACCCATGAGCGTGCGTTAGCTCACAATGGCATTTGGCTCGCGTGTGTATTTTCTTATTTCATAGACCAATGGAGTCAATGCAATGCCGACTTGTTTCACAAAAATATTTTAGTGATCTAAACGTTATAGCGAATTGAAAGTAATATTCAGAGCTTAATCTGAGTTACTTAAAAATTGATGGTGTGACGTATAACCCCAAAAAATTGCAAATAAAACTAAAAAACTAGGAATCTTGTTTTAACGTATACAGGGTTTCACAAAAAAGCACTAGTACATAATCAAGGCTTTGGTTCCCCTCATGGTTGAAAGAGCAGCTGAACATTATTTATTAATCAACACAACGATATAATTGTAATTTAACATAATCCTTATAAATGTAGATTGTGATTTATGACACAGTGATCTGAAATTCTACAAATTGGCTCGTACCAAAACAGCGCGTTCCAAAACGACCGCGCCAAATCATGCCATCCCGGTTTTAAATATAGAATTATAATTTACATTAAGTTTGCTGTTTCACCTCAATGATTTTTGTTACCATAACTACTTGTTATTTTTTTATTTATATATTTTGCCTGGATAATGATACATAATGCATTGAATCGCGTGAAGAAATAAATAACTATATAAAAGAAAATGTGAAACTATGTTGTATTTAAAACATTAATGCTATTATTAAAGTTCTAGCTAATCTTTAGTAAAATAAAATTAGCTTCCATATTTGGCTTTTCCTATGTGCTTAACTAACATAGCAGGCTTTTTCATTGCGTTTTCATCAAACATGTATCTCTACTCTGTATCAAATATGTTTTCAGAATGTACTTGTTATAGAAACATATAATTTAGTTTAAAAACCACCCATTTTATAAATCTAAAAAAGATAAGTAATTGTAATTATAAGCCCAAGTCGTAAAAGTAATCATTTTCGTATATCAGTTAATGTAATTATATTTGGGATTTACCCTAATAGAGTAATCGAAAATTTATCAATTATTTACACGTATGTGAAGGATAAAAACCTAAAGAATTAAAAGAATGAAAACAATGTTTTCATTTCAGCATTGCATTGTTCTGCATTGTCTACAATAAAACAAATTATAATACACGAATTGAATATAATGAAACAAAATGTTTACTATGACTTGTTACGTTCCTTATAAACATGATAACATAAAGATATCAAATTGTGTAATGTGTTTATGGAAATTTTCGCAACCACAAGATCTTATTAAGCAATTTTTTTTAATCAATTAATGCTTGTTATTTGAACGTTGAGAATTATATTACGTCAGTAATGTTCATAAATCATTTTTAATTTTTATTGCTAGGTCATTATTGAAAAATTTTAGTGAAATATTCCTTGGGATTTTGTGTTTATTAGATTTGACATATTGAAACACTTTAATATAACAAATTTCTTGCATACTTGAAATTTTCGTTTTATGTTGATTAATCATGTATAATTAATTTCAGTAGACCACAAAATATTCTTTTGTAAGTACGAGTAGAATTGCGAACGGAAGCAATCAGTAACAATAACACTTCACGAATTATTTTAGAACTATGTATTATACAATAGCTTTTGTGCCAATTTGCATTTTTATGTGCCACTTTAAATTGATAGTATTTATAACCCAGAAAAAAATCTAATTTTTTTTAGACATAAGCTTTATTAGAAAACTAAACTTCTGTATGTTTTTGACAATAATTTGGCGTTTGTGCAATGAGAAAAATGAGAACAGGCAGAATTAGATATTGGCAAAATATAGTGATTGGTGTAAATATTTCCTATTAATTTAACATATCTTTCCTTTAGAGGCAAAACTATCCTTACAGCAACAAGATTATGTAACAGAAATTTTTTTTCTTTTTCAAGGTATTTAGGTCTAACTGTATGAGTACACAAGCACCGAAGCCATAGGTAAGTGAGGGGATAGATACACAACTCCTACCATTCGCGCCGTTTTAATAAATTAGTTGTATATTACGTCATCTGAACGCTAATGAAGCACAGGCGGGTATTTTAAAAATTTATATTCAAATGCTTTATTGTTAATGTATAAGAACTGGCCCGTTTGCACCACCTCAGTTTAAAACCGAGGTGGTGCAAATGGTCTAAAAGTATTAAAACGTTTAACTTCCATAATATTGTATTTACTAACATAAGTAGGTACAGAGTGATCAATATCAAGTGTATACCACGTGATTAAAATATTTAAGTTGGTACCACTGATAAGTTGGTAAGAAGCTATATTGCTCTAGCTACTCTAGAGCATGGTTCGAGTAAAAACTACGATCAGTTTCAAATCTGTATGAAGGACATTAACTTATACATATTATAAAATATTATCTTAATTTAAATAATGACTATTTTGTACTTGATTAGACTGCATCCCTATAAAATACAACAAAATAAATAAAATATTATTTAATGATTGGATTACATCATTACAAAATAATGAATCTTAAGTATTTAAATGTTATAATTTCATTATAATTAAATAAAATTTACAGTACATGTTTGAAAACGGCATGACGATTAAATTCGATATCACAATTTGAAATTCAGAATATATAATTTGTCTTGATATAAACAGTTTGTAAATAACTCAAGAAAATACAAAAGTGAAAAACGAAGGTATAATATGACATAAACTGACATAAACTAAAACGACTAAAACCACACTAAATATCCAAAGCAGCCAACTGAAAAACACAACAATATTAACAACTAGGGATTTTTGTCATACCACTACAGTACACTTGAGATTGATCACGTTGTATATGAAATTCTAATATACAATCTTTTTTTACATGACGATAATTAAAAAGTGTCTAATTATAATTTTTATTTACTTATACACTAAATTCGTCAAAAGTAAATTAACCTTATACAAGTAACAAATTTTAATCTATTCAAACACATATTTATATTTATTTATACAACACTTTGTTCATAAAATAATAAACTTGGCATACACATATAAGTAATAATCAATTTAACAGAAAGAATAAGGTTAAATAAACACCGGGTCTTAGGGTAATATGGTGGTTAAAGGTTGCTTGACTAAAGTCACTAAATATAGCGTCACCAGCGCCTTTGGTGACGTGGTGACATAACTATGGAGTTTGGAACCAAACTTAATACCAATTTTATTAAAGGAGTGAACAGCGCATGGCCTAAGTCTGTACATGAAATCAAATAAGAATAATGTAGAAGGCGCTTGAATTCAAATTATGCTAAAGTCACTAGGCAGAATAAAGTACCGCAATTGGCATCCATTTTGTGGCCAAAATTGGGCGCCAACTTCAAACAGAAGTGAACAAGGATCGTTCAACTTCTATGAAATTTTATTGTGAAAGCGAACAAATTGTCACCTAATTGAAACAAGCACCATGTATTAGTTTAAATTATTTATAAAATGGCATTTTTTATTGCAAGTGTCCGACTACTTTTGGAGAACCCTTTAATTGTATTTTTTTGCATTCTTTCCTGAAACAGTGAAAAATCGCCTACATTTAACGAATATTTATGTACAGTTATAAATAATTTTATGACATCGTGGAATGTTATTTAACAAAGCAGAGTTGTCTATAGCATTGTCTAAAAGTTTTTCTCATTAATACTTGAATTTTCTCTTTCCATCAATTTTTTTCGTTTCAAATGCTTCTTCAGAAAATGCAACTAACATAATAGTACTTTTATAGTATTCATTTGTAAAATAAAGTATGTGAAAACTTACGTCGCATATTCTAGAGTTATCATTTATATCTTGTTTCCTATTAGATGCGTCGTTCCGCGTCTTTTCATAGCAGAAATAAAAAACATTAATATCCAAATTCAATAATAACCTGTAGGGGAGCGAAATAACTTTTCGCGATGGGGACAAACGCAATAACTTGGCATCTTTACTGTTTTCCAGCACAATTCCCAACTTCCAAAGCTTCCCACGTGCACACGTTCGCGAGTAATGACCGTATGCACCGTTTTTTATTTAAATCTAGTTTTACTAAGCGTGCTTAAAAATTAAAGTATTGGATATAAGACGGCACTCAGTTAAGTGTAAGACCAACTTGACAACGCTGCATTATTTAGGGACTTTCTAGTTTATTACAAAATTTATAACGTATTTTTGATATTATTTTGCTTTATTTTATTATTATCTTTGATCTTATGTTTTGTGGTGTATGCACAGACAAATACATTTCTTTAACTAGATAATTATAATTAAGAATGTGTTGTTTCTAGAATGGATAACGATTTAACGGCAGTAATCACTGAACCTTCAGCAAAAAAGTTGCGCAGAGCTGCCAATTTTACAAACAGAGAAAAATCACATCTATTTAATATAATTGATAAGAAATACACAAAAACGGTCGACGACAAAAAACTATAGAACCTCGATAACTGATAAAGCAAATGCCTGGATTAACATTGAAAAAGACTTTAATTCAACATCACCAAACAATATATTAAGAACGGCTAAAAGTTTGAGGAAATTTTATGAAAACAAGAAAAAAGAAGTACGTAAACAGCAAGCAGAACTACAGAGTGATCAATCTCAAGTGTATACCACGTGATCAAAATATTTCAGTTGGTACCACTGATAGGTTGGTAAGAAGCTGTATTGCTCTAGCTACTCTAGAGCATGGTTCGAGTAAAAACTACGATCAGTTTCAAATCTGTATGAAGGTCATTAACTTATACATATTATAAAATATTATCTTAATTTAAATAATGACTATTTTGTATTTCATTAGACTGCATGCCTATAAAATACAACAAAATAAATAAAATATTATTTAATGATTGGATTACATCATTACAAAATAATGAACCTTAAGTATTTAAATGTTATAATTTCATTATAATTAAATAAAATTTACAGTACATGTTTGATAACGGCATGACGATTAAATTCGATATCACAATTTGAAATTCAGAATATATAATTTGTTTTGATATAGACAGTTTGTAAATAACTCAAGAAAATACAAAAGTGAAAAACGAAGGTATAATATGACATAAACTGACATAAACTAAATCGACTAAAACCACACTAAAAATCCAAAGCAGCCAACTGCAAAACACAACAATATTAACAACTAGGGATTTTTGTCATACCACTACAGTACACTTGAGATTGATCACGCTGTATATCAGTACATTTTAAAACAGGATGTGGTCCACCATCGAAAATTGAAATCAACACTACTCATGAGATTCTGTAATCAATCATGAATCAAAAAACAGTTAGTGGATTACCATTTTTTGTGGATTCAGATAGCGATGGCAGTTTACCAGTCCCGCAATACGAACCTGAAGACATTATATTAGAAGTAAACGAACATGGCGGTATACAAGATGGGTCTGTAACTCTTACTCAGGTATGTATTTTAAATCGCAATTTAAAGATTATTCCAATGCATTATAAAGGAAAATAATATGAATTGGCTACCATTTCATCTGATTACCCAACCTAGAAGAAGTACACTCCAACAAATCTTTAAGATCCTGCACATCCGTCTTTAAGATCAGCGACTGTAAACATTTAATCAAATGATGAAGGTTTCAATAATGTAACACCAAAGGTAAACATTGTCGATTTAAATTTCTTAAGTTCAATGTTTTTCATGCTATTTTGCTTTAGGCTGGCTTATCTAAAAACGCAAGTCATCGCAGACCCACAACCTTAATCAGGACATTCACATCTTCTGATATGGCAAAAAAATACGATATACTACTCGATAGAAGACTGGTGCTTGTGGATAAGCATTAAACAGATTGATGAAGAGAGGGAGTTCAAAAAGATTAAGCACAATGTAACAATGGAACTACTTAGACTGGAAATGAAAGTAAAACAAAGACAATTAACAAATACCCCTTTGTAAACATTTATTAAATTTTCTACTATAATTTTTGTATTTTATATAAATAAAATACTATAAATGTGCAAAATAATTATTAATAAGATCCTGTCTGAAATTATAACCATTTCCACATCTATCATTATTAGGTAGAAGCGGTATTTGACCCTGTTCTATTAAATAATTTAGCTGTTGAATATTTATGTTGTCAGCTGGTGGAGGGATGTCATCCTTCATATCGATAGCTATATTATGCAATGTGGCTGCAGCAAGAACTATTGTAAGACTCGTTGTCAATTTACACCTTAGACCATAAGCTAACACAGGAAACCTTCTTTTCCACAATCCAAAAACCCTTTCTACCACACTTCGAGTTCTGATGTGCGATTCGTTGTACAACCGTTCGCGTCGTGTGTTTGGATTCGCAATAGGAGTGAGACAGTATGGCCTAAGCATATATCCAGCATCACCTATACAAGATATAATCGTTTTCATCAAAATGACGTTATAATTAACTTACCAAGTAATACTGTATTAGGAAATTTTCCAGCTTCAATTCTTACTCGAATTCTGCTATTATTAAATACAGTCATATCGAGAGTGGAACCTGGCCACCTAGCCACTATATCCATAATTTTCAAATTACTATCACACATTACTTGGATATTTAAAGAAAAGTATGATTTTCTGTTCCTAAAAATCTCAGCATCCTCTCAACCTATAAACAATTCAATCGATATAAACTATAAGTAGAGTTTGTGAAAGTTAAAGATCTTTGCCTATCTGATAATTGTATTTTATATGAGTGCAATCGATGCAACCAATTACTCTTGGAAATCGCGCTTTTTGAAAGAAATCATTTTGGACAAGTATTGTTTCTAGGGGATTCGGCATTTTTATATTAAGCTGCCTTAAACCAATGAGTACATTGGAAACCCTATCTACTATTCGTGATATTGTTGTTTGATGTATTCCTTATTCCTTAAAATTTAAAAATGTTTTATTCTGATATATTAATACCTAATCCTATGTTATACTTACAAATCATTATTAAATTCAAGCTGCCCCTCTATTTGTGCCAAAATTGCTAGGACCGTTGGTTTCATTAATCTGAACCTCCGTAAAAATGTTAAATCATCCATATTGTGGAAATAGTCGGACCTGATGTAAATTCTTAGAGGAAACCCGTACTCAATAATATCTAGTATATCTAGATCGTCATCAAGAAATATGTCGTTGTCAACTTCCATTTTCGTAAATTACAATTATTTGCAGAAAGTTGGGTTACAATTGTATATCAAAGCCGCGCTTTAGTATTTAAGTCTAGAAAATCCAGGGATTAACTTTAAACTAAATTTAAGTCAGTTTTCAACGGCGATGCATAACAAATGTATCATTTAAACCAGCTTAACTATTAAGCCGGTTTAAATTATATACGGCCATAACAGAACGACTAATAAAATAACCAAAACCAAAGTCAGTTCAGTTTGACAGTTTGGTGTTCGGTCGTTTGACGCGTTTCAAATGCACTTCATATTCTCTGTCAGGTCATGTTGTGGCCAGAAAATGTAGTTCTCTCTCTACAACATTGGAACATGCATTTGCGGTAATTTATTCTATCTAGTGACTTTGTTATGCTTACACTGCTCCAATGCATATATATATATATATATATATATATATATATATATATATATATATATATATATATGGCGGCAAGTTTGAATAACGGTAACAAATTCTGAATGATGAACAAAAGAACCGTTTAATGAAATAAAATATACATTTATTGTAATAATTCAAAATAATATTTTCAATTTAATAAAAAAAAATTTGTAATCATTTGTCATATTTAAATCCTAACGATATAACGATGTATGACTGAAGTTTGGAAGTGAATCGTCATTATTAATTACATTCAATAACTTGAGCACGGCAGTACCTGAACTTTCAATTTCTTTAATCAAACTCCATACAGTGTTTTATTCGGAGGCAGTTAGTTTCACCGCTGAGGTTTAACTCATACTTTCAGCATTTTTCAAATAGACATTATAAGCCATTAGCTTCTGACCACTCCTAATTGCTTTCCCTTTGTGGTTTTTAAAAGTCTGCCATAATAAAGTTTGTTCTGAAACATTAATATCTATGTTTATTTACAATGAATTAAATTAATGTTCTTAAATTATACCTGTACACCAACAAAGGACAAACGGCGTGTTCTGAAAAGAAAAGTGTCTACAAGGCAATGATCGAAAGCTGTGAAGGAAATGTTAATTATAAAATGAAACCAGAATAACATAACCATAAAAACGAAATTAATATTTTAAGTACACACAGTTAGCCCAGTCAATGAATACAAACGGTCTTGCAAAAGGTCGGGAAACTTGGCACATACTTAGATCTTGAGGTCCTCAATGGCCACCTGACTTTGCGAACATGGCGTGGCGCCGCTCGCGACGCCATCTTGAACAAATGGCGCATGAAATTAGAAAATTAGCTATATCTTCCTTACCGTACGTTTTATTGGAAAAATACCTATATTCAAAATTATTCCTTATAAAATTGTCTAGCTCTATACTATTTTTTGTATGATCAATATTTACAGAGATATAGCTTCTCAAATTGGAAAAAAGAGTTTTGCTTTAGAATATAAAGCAATTTGTTTCACCAACTATTGGCAACGGTTGCCCGACGTTAGGGAGACAATGTTTTATCACCTATAGCGACGCTATAGGTGAAAAAAAATGTAAGTTCTATGACATTCTCAGCAACACTATTTATGTTCTGAAGCACGTCAAGTTTGTCGTCATGGTCATCATCCAAACATATTTCGGCTACATTGCTGCATGCATTTCAAATCCGCTTTGCGGCAGCTGTACGCGGCACCACAGCTTTTTTGACATTTGCAAGAAATGCAATTGAGAAGGTTAGCTGGAGCAGGTTCTGTCTGCGTAGTTATGGCAATCAGGCCATCTGTTGATTTTTTCCACCCCCAATCTAATGGATTTTTCTGCACACCAAGTCACTGTTGAACTTGATGGTATGTTCTATATGAATGCTGTCGGGCGGCCTCGGTTGTTGGTGGTAGAGAAGCAAGATGGAAGGTACGTTTTGCAGCACACTTGGCAAAAAGGTTATACCAAAGTGAGTTGAGGGTAGAATTGGTTACGAAATGTTTCGCGTATAATTCAATATGCAATGCTGACGGGTTCAGCATCACGATTTTTGAAAATACTAATAATGTCACAGAGACCGAGAGTTTCCGAGTGTTTTAAAAAATTTCACTTTTCCCTGATTGTAGATAGATGATGTGATATCGCAACCACTGCTTTACTTGAAAATGAGCTTCCTCGAATTTTGTCTTAAGCATGGCGATTAAACGATCTTTATTTGACTCATTTGATAAGAAACGCTCTCGAGATGAAGACACCTTCATGCTTTCATCACAAAACTAACTCAAGGGACTTGTGGGCCCGTGAACGCCGTAATCGCTCTGCGGTTTTGGTGCTATTAACCATCTCTGCAGCCGGATATCCATCAAAAACTATGATTGTGTTTAAGCCGTAATGTTTTTCAATATACTGGAGGTATTTGCTACAAATGGACGAAAAATGGTCATTGATGTGCCAACGGACTTTATGAATGTTTGATGTCGACAAAGTGTGCTTAATTGGCTCAAAGACAGTATACAACGAGGATTTTATTCCCTTTCGCATACCTTGTTCCATGAATAATGACAAAGGAAATGGTGCCAGTTCGTAATGAAGGTATTCTTGCAATTGTTGTTCATTTGTTTTGACGATACACATTCTTTGAAAAAGTAATAGAGGGTTAATGGGAACCACAACCTCACCGATTTTTATGCTGGAATTGATGGTTGACAGAGGGAGAACTCTATCTTTCCTTCTCAATTTTACAGAAGCGAATGTTTGGCCGATAATGTACTGCATAGCAGTTGTACTCACTTCACACGCCATATGACAATTGATGGAACTATTACCGATAATACCTGTACTAATGAAGATAACACAGTCGCTTTTAGGAAACGGAAAGTGTTGAGCAAACAAATCGATAGGTAGATTTTGGCTGTCACGACAAACACGAGCCTCTCTCATATCCACATGCTATTGAGTAGTATCAACGGATATGCCACAATACTCCTCCATAGCATCGCACACGTTGTAAAGATATACCATTCCCAATGTCCACTTAGTAAGCACGCTGTTCGTTAAGCCCCTACCATGTGTAAGACCGCCTATGCTTTTCATAGTCCTCATGAGCGTTTGCTCTATTGTCATATCAGACCAAATGCTTGACCAAAATTTGTCGCTACGACGAATGGTGAAATAGCCCTTTTCGGTATAACGCTTAAATACCGAGGATCCATCCTCGCTTCCAAGTGGAGCATGTCTTGTATGTATAATCGACTAGCCTTGGCATATGGGAAATGACCACTGGCATGAAAAAAAGATAACATCTGCTTTATTGTATCTAAATGAAGCTGCCAATTGCACATCCGTTCTGCTTCTATAAATCGCTTAACCAAGCACACCATCTGAAAATATTGCATCCACAATAGGGGGGCCACAAAGGAGCGGGGCCTTACCGCCGCAATTATAGCGTGACACAAAGCAGTACACTTGGCTCACAAAGAATCTTTTGAACTGCGCTTGTGTCTCAAGATAAACCCTTCGACGAAAGTGCTCAAGGTTTCGGGAATTACTGCCGTTACACCTTCAAGGAATCTATCGGACGGTGGATATTCCTGTGTTTCATACACCTCTGATCGTATGTCTTCCAGTACAATACCTACTGCGGCTTTCACAACACATAATCGTTCCGCACGCACGTCGTTTTCCGTATTGTATACCATCCTTCCGAAAGTATCTTATATCCTGTATTTTTATAACATACCATTGTTGGTCGTGTACCACGCGAAACTATAATGATATCGTCACTGTACTTCTCTAACAACCTGGACTTTATCTTTCGCACATCTGGACGATATCCCTAGATTTTGTCACATAATTCATTAAGATTAAATTGGCATTCAGCCCCATACTCCTCCAAGTATGCATATATAAATTCCATTGCTTTGTCTACTTGGGTAGCGGATCGATAACCCCTGCTACGTTCTGATGTCTGCTGTCTACTAAATTTCTTCATACATGGGTGATGATACTGCGCCTCGACCACAACCAAATCTACATTTGCGAGTCGTGATTGTATTTTCTTTCCCAAATCATCATTACGTTTAGCAGCTAAAGCTAATACTGTATCTTTTATGGAAAATGTGTGTACCTGGTAAACAACATCACGGACCTCTACGCGTTTTTTTTTTCTGTTTATTATAGAAATCCTCATCTATCACAGCATCACACAAAAAGCAACTGTTCTTAAAGTTGAAGATCGGTACACGTGAACACAACGTGTTTGCACCTCCGCAACCTTATCTTTACAATTCAGTGCCGTTTTAATCATTCTCTCATTTATATATGTCTTACGGCATTTGTTATGCACTATTACACTATCAATATTATTTAAAAATTGTGCGGCTTTGCCGTCCTGTCTTTTGTCACTACACACTCGTAAATTTTCAACACTCCTTCTTTTGACTACTATAATGTTGTCAGTCATAGTTTTTTCACAAATAGATGCTTCCGCCATTGCGACAAACGAGTTTATTCAATGGATCACAAACTCACAATTACGTTAGTCGCTGTTTAGCAGCCAGCTCCCCACCAAAGATTTTTAAAGAGTGGGCAACAAACGTTGCTGGGGGCAGACGGAAGGTGGAGAGGGGTGATGTATTAGGTGTTAACGTATCACTGCTAGTGTATTTGGGTCAATATTCATCATTTGAAAAATGAACGTACTTTTATACATCTAAAAAATGCGCTCTAAGACAATCTGAGCAGCTAATATCTCTGAAAATATTGATCGGACAAAAAAATTGTAGGCAACTTTATAAGGAATAATTTTTAATAGAAGTATTTTTCCAATAAAACGTACAGTAAGGAAGATATGACTAATTATCTAATTTCATGCGTCATTTTTCCAAGACGGCGTCGCGGGCGGCGCGACGGCGTGTTGGCAAAATCAGGTGGTAATTAAGGACGCCAAGATCTAGGTATGTGTCAAGTTTCAAAACTTCCCGACCTTTTGCAAACAAACCCTGTTATTATGTATTCATTGACTGGGCCAAGTGTTGTCAGACCATATTAGAATTATGATATGTTCCAAATTTTTATTTTTAAATACATTTTAAACGTGTTAAAGGAAATGATTGCTATTATTAAACAATAAACGCACATTCTGATCAGTGTTAGTTCGTTTTAACGACTACCTTAGAATTCTGGTGCGTAATGACATATAAGTAATGATAATTGCTTCATAAGAATTTTCTTTTTACAACTGGTAACATTGCTTTTTTAAATTACTATGCTAAAATTGTTTCTTAAGTGCTGTAAATGGCTCTCTTGTTTTAACCAATCAATACGAAAGTCAAATATTTCCTATTTAATCCTTCGCTTTATTCTTAGATGATTTTTAGTATAGTTACACGTCTCCTATATACAACAATAACCACTTCTTTGCAATAACACTGTCATTTATCGACTTAAGAGTGTTGCTTGGACAGTCTCATGGAATCTGGATGAAATTGTTATAAAAAAAATAAAGCATTACTTCAACTCCACATTAACATAAGATATGTATTGGGATAATTTGCGCTAGTACCGGATATACATTATCCTGTACAGTTGAAACCGAGGTAATATGCATTATACCTCACACCGCCAATTAAATGAAGTCCATCGTGTATTACATAATAAGGATGGTAAGTAGCCTATTACGCACGAGTTCAGTAATTTAACTGGCGCGTAATAAGCATTACCACCCGAGTTGTGTACTATGCTTTTTCACTCCTATAGAGTATAAGAACAGTGACTTACAAGTAATACGTGACTACCGCTCATTAGGATTCTTATGACAATTGAACCTTTCATACCCGTACCTATTGTTGTAATAAGCGATCCTATAAAACGCTATCAGTGTATTACAGGACTGTATGGCTTATTTAAAATACCCATATTAAAAATTAGAGTTAAAATTCGTACTAAAAGAAATAGAACTAGTGACACTACTGGTTTTGTTAGTAACGTTAACATTAATGAAATTAACCCCACTTTATGTATGGTATAATACGATGGTATAAAATTACATATTAATAACAGAAGTTGCTGCTCAAAAGTAATAATAAACTGTGATTTAAAATTGCTGGTATATTTTTGTACATCAAACCTGAAATTTATCGAAAAATGTTTGCAATTTACACTAATGGAATATGCTTTTTAACACTGAAGTAAATGGCTTAGATACATATGCGGGTTTTAATGTCGTTAACACACTGCTTTCAATATATTATATGTACTAAATTGTAGTGTCATTCTAGGTTTTATTTAACACAAAATTGTCAATACAACTTTCTGATACGTTTTCACCTTGTGCTTTAAGTCAGAAGATTACCACTTCTATTGATTAGAATGGTGACGGAAGTAATACTATAAATTAAAATAACCTAAATGCAATGAATATCTTGCTACATTACAATTACAAATACGATTAATATGCCTTCTGTAATAAACACTGTGAATATCGTACCTTTTATGAAATTATTACATATTTAAAGTTAATTTTATTTTGAATTAATATAACAAAAAGTTGCAGAAACAATTTATAATGAATAACATTCTAAATAATGCACCAAAAGTAGGTAGATACTTAATTACATTGTTTTCAAAATAACTAAAGTCATAAGCTAAGTTATCATATTGTTCAATATCTTCTATAGAGCATAAAGATTAATGTAACATTGCTACATTAGATCATATCCAAAGTTGTTATCTAACAACTTATTTTTTATGTACTAAATAAAGACGTCCTCAACTGCAACAGAAAGCTCATAATGCATTACCAAATATGTTTAATCTAAAATATACATATATAACATTAATCATAATTTTTAAAATACACATAGTTTAAAACAAGTCATATTCGATACATCATAAGTTTAAAAGTTTCTTTAAATAACAATATCAATATATTATTATAAGTTTTTGTTATGAACGAATAAGTTCAAAGGTAAATATGTAATTAAAAATTATTATTAATTTTATTAAATACATAAATAAAAAGTTTACCTCGAGTAGGATTTGAACCTACGACCTGTACTTTGCTAGAGTACCACGCTAACCAACTGCGCCATCAAGGTTCAAGCCCCAATCGATGTAAATTTTGTCTTTATGTATGTGAACGGATATCAATTCTAAATATAATTAGAATTGACATCCGTTCTACATAATTAATAATAATTTTTAATATCAATATATGTTTACCTAAATTCACATTTTACACCCAACAGAGTAGATATGTGTTCAATTTTCTCACACTAAACTTCATATCAAACAATACATTGAGGTTTACTCGGTGAAACTAAACTACTTCAGTGTTACCAAATTAATAACTTTTAATTTTCCTTTAACTGTTGTCTATATTAATAAAAGGGTTTATCCTCACTCACTCACTCACTGACTGGCTCACTCATCAATCAACACACAAGTCAGACCATTAGGCCAGGAACTTCAAATTTGGATAACATGCACCCTTTATCACGTAGGCGCACACTCAACCTCAACGGGATAGGAATTAAGGGTTGAAAAAATAGACCTTTTCGTAAACCTGGGCATTTGGAGATCTGAAAATCGAGAAATCAATTCTCATTAATAATCGAACGGGCCCATGTTTCACTGTTTTTTTAAAGAGGGGTGAAAACGGGTTCTAAACGAGGCCGAGTTCGTTTAAACATAGCCGTTAAGTCCAGAAACATGAAAATTGATATTTAGATGTTTCTTAATAAATAAAGAAACACGTGTGTTAACTTTTCCCCGAAATCGTCCTCTAACGGGTAGAAATGAGACAAATTAACAAGGAAACAAGTTTTCTGAGCCAAGTATACCGTATCACGAGGATGAAAAATAATTGACGAAAACAACTGAAAGGCAATTATGAAATTAATCATCCCTCAAAGGTAGTTTTGGGGATTAAAAGTCCAAAATTTTGTAAGATATTGTATTGGGTATCAGACTGAGCAGCGTTTTACAACCAAAATGAAAATCATTATGGAATTTACACACTCCCTTCAGGAAACTGCTAAGGAGGAGGAAATGGGGTGGAATCAGGATTGGTGAGAAATAAAGATTGAAATTCATCCCGTTGCCAAAGCAGGGGTATTTTGCTAGTGTAATATATATATATATATATATATATATATATATATATATATATATATATATATATATAGGGTGTTTCAAAAAACGTTCCGCTAATTTCTAGGGTAAATAGAATATTAAAAAATAACTTTAAGAAGATACGGCCCTGTAAAAGTGGTCCCAAAAATCCATTTTTTTTAATTATCTCTGAAACGGTTAGGATACATAAATGAAATTTAGAGCACAAATATGGGGATATTTTTAATTTTTTTGGCAAAAATAGTATTTTTTAAACAATTTGCCACAAAAAAGATACTCTTGTTGAAAGTCAAAAAAATTACTGGTTTTGAAGTTATTTAAGGTATTAGCAAGTAATGCTGACCGAATTAATAAATTATTTTAAAACAAAACAATTAATAATTTTGATACGCGAGAACGAACTACCTCAAAGAATAATGGTTGTTTCAGAAACAACTATGAGGTAAAAATATTGTAAATTATTTAGAAGTTAAAAAAGGTTTTAATTATATGACATTAACACGGAACAGACAAAGGAAACAATTAAAAAAAACAACGAATAACACAGAACAAACAGAAAAAAAAATTGAATGTGTCTGCAGTCTAAGCCTACTTAATTTAAGTAAACCCAATTAACTCAATATTTCTTTCATTTTCTTATTTTAGCTAAAACATGTTAGAACCTCAAATAACTGCAAAACCAGTAATTTTTTGTCTTTCAACAAGAGTGCCTTTTTTCTGGCAAATTATTCAAAAGATATAATTTTTGCCCAAATAATTAAAAATATCCCCATAAAAAAAAGTTTGGGTGCAAAATAAGTGGGAACCCCCCACCAAGCAACGCTCCTGTATAAAGTACAAAAAATGTGTCAACACTATCTTTTATGACCTAATCAAAGGTATTTGTGATCAAAATTCTAGAAGAGTGCTTTGATAACAAGAGTAATTGGAAGAGATCTCTCGCCTCCAAGATCCCCCGGCTTTGCCCCCTTACGATTTTTTTTTTGTTCGGGCACTTAAAAAATTAAATTTGTAGGATACAGCTCCATACTGTCGAACACTTGAAAGATGCTAGCGAACTAACCATTCAAAACATACACGAACAACACTGTTTTTGAAAAAATTAAAAAACGGGTAGATGCACGTCGGAATAATAATGGTGACCATTTTGAGCACATTTTGTAAAGTGTAACGTACAGTAGTACTTCATTACATTTTAAATGAGATTAATACAAGAAAGAAAAATTGTTTTGCTATGATTACCCTCATTAAATACTAATAATCAACGATAACACACTAGACAACAGAGTGGTAAGATCGCTGTGTGTTCAATAAATAGACAAAAGTTTAAATTATGTCCTTTTACTGCGGAAGAATTAATTAAGCTCCTCCACAATAAATTAAAGGTAAATCTTCAGCAGTATGATGATGTACGTTCATGCGTTATAAAAGAAACTATATCATTTTGAGTTAAACCTCTTACATTTATTATTAATTTATCTTTCCCGAGCTAATTAAAAATATCTAAGGTAACACCGGTTGATAAAAAAATCCGATATTGAAAATGTGGAATAGTCGTATTATCAGATGTTCAAGAATGCTATGCCGACTTAAGAGATTAAACAACCATCTTATAAACAATGTTATCATTTCCCAAAATCAACATGAATTTTGTACAGGGAAATCTATACAAACTACTTTACATTCATTTAGGGATAAATGTATTGACTCATCTGAAAGTGGCGAAACGCCTGTTGAGATTTTCTGTGAAGTTGTAACCGTCTTGAAACGCATATTTAAATATTGATCTGAGTTCACCACATAGTTCGTTGTTAGGTCCAATCCTTTTTATTCTTTATATTAGCCTGCTTGACAGCATAACGTTCAACGTTAAGTTAATCTACAACTTGTAAGTGCATTACCAACTACTCACAGAAATTAACCATTATTTCTTTTCTGGAATTAAAGTTTGGTTAGTTAGAAATTGTTAGTAAAATGAGAAATACATTTTCTTTGTTTCTACAAAATAAGCTTCAAGTTTAAAATTAAAAATAACGTTTTATAACTTTAAAAACG
Organism: Vesta saturnalis; assembly: GCA_036346205.1. Classification (NCBI taxonomy): domain Eukaryota; kingdom Metazoa; phylum Arthropoda; class Insecta; order Coleoptera; family Lampyridae; genus Vesta; species Vesta saturnalis. Next base: position 389,649 of record JARFJB010001996.1, read on the forward strand.
AAAATAAAAGTAAATGAGGGTGAAGTTAGTGAAACAGTGAAAATCTTATCGATATTGTTTACAAATAATACATTTACAACGGTATTAGTTATATTAAAATTTTAGTTGAAAATGTGTTATTCTAAGAAAGTAAAGTTTATACTCCTGTATTTAATGAATAGGGATGTTGTATTTATAGCGGCGTGTAGCTGAAATCGGTGATATTTATAAGCAAAGTGACACAACATGGAAAACAGAAAGTTATTTATTGTAGCTAAATATGGAATTAAAAGTAACAGCCTACTTAAAATCTAAGTTTAATAAAATTGAGGAAAAAGTGGTTACTGAGTTGTTTCACCCTATGTAATTTAAATGAAAATTTTGAATGGCTAATACCGTGTTGCTCCTGCATGGGCGTTAATAACTGTTCTACACCTTGCAGGGATACTTAGAATGCAGTTGTCTATATGTTCTTGTGGTATTTCCTGCCAGATAACCGGTAATACGTCTCTTAGCTGTTGAATTATGGTTGGCTGTGGAATATGTTGATCTAGTCGCCTCTGAAGAAAATCCCACTCGATTGGGTCTTAAGTCTGGCGAGAACGTTGGAAGTGGTAAATGATTTATTTCTTCATTTTGAAAAGCGTTCAAAACAACTCGAGCACGGTGGGGTCTTGCATTATCGTCTAAAACAAGATTTTCTCTGCCAACGACCCTACGGCGATTTAATACGTAATTCATTATAATGTCTTCAACATAACGCTGACCTGACAAGGCACCATTAAAGATATGGAGTACGGTACGCCATCCCAAAGATATTCCGGCCCGTACCATTAAACCACCTCCACCATACGCGACAACCGGCTGGATATACTGAGGCAAGGTACGCTCTCCAGCATTTCGATAAACTCTTTAACGTCTACTATGGTTATGGAGACAAAATCGAGACTCATCCGAAAACAATATGTCCTCCCATGTGTCGCTTCTTGAAGTCTCCTTCTTGACCATTCTACACGAAGCCTTTTTTGTGCAGCAGTTCTAGCGGAACATCTCAGAGCACGGTAGGAAGTAAGTCCTACTTCGAACAATCGATTTCTTATCGTTTGAGTACATACTCGGATTCCTGTTGCATTTTGAAGGACTTGCTGCAGATGTCGAGCCGTAGAGAAAGGGCGCATTCTTGCATTTATTCTTACAAAGTCGATCTCGTCGAGGTGTTGTGATTCGACGAGACCCACTTCCAGGTCCCCTATGATGCATTTGTATCACCAAATTTTCCTGTTCCACCGTTAAATGATTTCTCTGCATTTCTTTTGTAATTAATTAAACAAATATTCTGTCTAACTTAAATAATAAACCACAACGATTATCAAAACTTCAGAAAAACTAGATTTTCAATCAACACAGTTTGTTAGTTGACAGGAAAACAATTAACAACTGCACCAGTATTAGATGTTTTCTGTTTATAAGTGTAAAGCACTGACTCCTTGATCTATTTGTTAATAAAGCATTGTTTGTAAATGCAAAGTATTAATAAAGCATCAGTAAATACAATATCCCTATTCATTTTTGCGTAGTTTATATAAAAATTAAATGTATTCTTTGACAATTTATAAATGAAGTTTATCCATTTTTATGCAAAAGTATTACGATAATACAAACAGGAATGAGAAAATGTAAACGCATAAATGTGAATAACAGCTTTTTAAGGTTATTCCCATTGCGTCATTGCGATGGGGAACCGAAATAGACAATACGGAACGTACTTTGTAAGTGTAAGTGCGCATTGCACGGTGAAGTCTACAAAACTGTTAATATTTAAGATTTATACAGGTATGGAAAAATATTATCGCGGGTCTGACTTATAATAAGTAAAACAAAAACAGTACAATCAGTCCACGTGCTAAGTGAGATAGAATACACAACAAACTAATAAAAGCGCTCATGCCATACATGCGTCTTTTGAGTAGGCTAGTAAATCACTGACACATTTAATTGCTACTGTCAACGAGAATTGAAAATCAGTGTTTTTGCAAGTCCGACACAATACTCATATATTCCACTGAAGAAAAAATACAGATTATTAAGTGGTATTATTCAGGAAGCACTGCACAAGAAATAATGGGCAGGTTTGCTTTTTCCTTTTAAAACAGGCCAATTCCGACAGAAACTACGATTATGCGTACTGTTTGTAAATTTGAAAGATGTGGATGTTTAAATAATTGTAGAAAATGCAGCAGCATTCATGGTAATGATGGTGAGCATCCTGGTAGTAACTTAAACGAAGAGCGCGAACTCCAAGAAATCGCAGAAACTAATTTCCCGTGCAATAGTATAAAAATTGCAGAAGAAATGAATATTGAACCAAGAACAGTTCGCAATGTCTTGAAAAGGAATAAATACCGTTGCTATGAGTTGCAAACTACACAAGAAATTTTTCCAGAAGATCGTCAAAAGCGTATGGAATTTTGTAAAGATATGATAAATCGGGCTAATGAAAACGAAAGATTTATTGAAAAGATTTTGTTTACCGACGAGTGTTATTTTAACTTACATGGCCATCACAATCCGTCTGTCGCTGTTGGTTACTCTCGGGAAAACAAACACATTAGTATTCCTTATCGGACACAATAACCCCAAAAAGTTAATGTGTGGGCAGGAATTTTAGGCAATTCCACAATAGGTCCATTTTTTATCAACGGAAACTTGAATGCGGACAAGTATTTAGAACTGTTGAGAAACCAGAGAGTTCCAGCTGTTCAACGCCTCAATATAAATTTTGATGACATTTGGTACCAAGAAGATGGCTGTCCTGCTCATACTGCAATAAGAGTTCAACAGTTTTTGGAAACTACGTTCCCTAACCGTATTATTAGTGGAAAAGGTACTATTAAATATCCTCCTCGCTCACCTGATATTGCGTCAACGACTTTTTTGTTCGGGGATACGTATGCCAGCAAATTTATGGGCACAGGCATGAACGTGCTAACAATTTGGACGAACTTCGTGTCAAAATTATAGACCCTTTAAACAGCATCACGTAAGAAATGTTAGAAAACACCCGAACTGAATTTTATCACAGATTGGGTTACTGCTTTGCGCAAGGTGGAGGTCTTTTCGAAAATCTTATAAAGTAGAGTTTTGAAAAAAGTGTATTCTGTTCATTTTTAAAAATAGTTTAGTTTTGTACATGTTTCAAATATGTACAAGTGGCAACATCGGTATCGTCATGTCTCTCTCACACTCATATAATGCTTATTGGGTTTTTTTCTAGCTTATTATAAGTCAGACCCGCAATAATGTTTTTCCATATCTGTATATATGGATTTAATAGAGCACTCAAAGCATTTGCAGCATTTGTTGTATACAAGGTTGAAGGTGATTTGTATAAGAACCGACACAGAGCAGGCCAAGTGGTATGTAGAATATGATGATGTACCGTAACTTACCTTTACACTAAGTTACACCCCTGAGAAGTTATATGCCTTGAAGGTTGGGTTTCAAATTACGAAAAGCCATCAATATCTCAGTTATACTTGAACGTAGAAAAACCAAATTTGGTACAGCTTGTGTAGCAAGAGGATTATTAATCGACAGTAAGTAGAGTTAAATTGCAACATTTTAAAAAGTTGAGAAGGGATAATGTACCATTAAAATGTGACAGAATTTTTTAACCCCTTGGGGAATTCAATTCTAAAACTTTTCTTACTCTTGTTATTTTTCAATAAACTTGAATAACTAAAAACAAGCATTGAAGCTGTCTTATTTAAAATGATCGAAAATTCAAAAGTTGACTATAAAATGAAAAGTCAAACTTGAGGATGAGGAAAAAAATTTGGAATAAGAATAATTTAATAGAAAAACACACAATTAAAACAACAGAAATATACAATTTGCACTGATAAGTTATAAAATTGTTCAAAACGATCACCGTTTTTTCTGACATAAGTTTATTCTTTGAACTCTACTCTATCTAATAACTGCTGATTGTTTCTAATGAATATGCATTTCTCCATAATGCTATTCCACAGTTCAGACGTAACTGGTGAGGAATACACAAATTCTTTTATTGTTCCCCAAAGAAAAAGTCACATTTGTTAAGGTCTGGTGATCATGGAGGTCAAACTTGTGGGCAATCATTTCATCTTCCTATCCATTTATTGATGGTTTAAAATCTAACAATAATACTAAAATGAGGCGATGCTCCATCATGCATAAACCAATGTTCCTGTCTGAGTGGTATTGGCACCTCGCCTAGTAGATCCGGGATAGTGTTTTGGATAAATTATAAATAAGTATAGCCATTTAGTCGATTCGTTAAAATAACTACACCAATTGAATACCGATCCAAACATTTATAATTAAACTCACGTTGGAAATGTCGACGAGTTACTGAATGAGCATTTACGTTGGAATACTTAGGATAGTTATGTAAATTTGTAATACTTCTGCGGTTGAAACAAGCTTCACCAGTAAAGAGAATTTTCTTTTGAAAACTAGTGTCTTGATGCAAACTAAACATCGAAATTTACTCGATTAACCAAATCTTAAGGTAACTATTCTTGCACTTTTGGGTATGATATTTGTGTAGTAGATTACGTTTGGTAACTCGGTGTACAGAAGTTTGCGATGCACCACCAGTTTGCCGAGAGAGAATTCTAGTACTAATATGAGGGGCATCTTCAAAATGAGTTCTTCGTCTTGTGCCCTGACGGCAATAGCACGTGTGAAAAATTTTTGTCCATAGGGAATCATACGATTAGGAAATGTTCGATCTTCATCAACACTTCTTCCTTCACAGAAACCTAACACTAGCAGTATGTCAACTTGTTTGCTACATGAAAACTTCCCGGCCATTTTCAAAACACTCAGTAAACAATTACTAAAATTAAGTTAGGTTTGATTTTTAATTTCAGAGCCAACTTTTTTTTTTATAACACAGCTACAATGTGTGTTTTTAGTTATTCGGGTTTTTGTTGAAATTGATAAAGTTTTTGGAAAAATAACAAGAGTAAGAAAAGTTTTAAAATGAAATTCCCCATAAAATAAAGTAAAATTTCTTTAAGCTCGCCAACGGGTTAAAACTTCTGTCACATTATCCTTTAAAATGCTACAATTGGACTCTACATACTGTCATTAATACTATTGGTACACTTACAACGTGTACCAAATTTGGTTTTTATAAGTGCAAGTATAACTGAGACATTGATTTTTTACAAATTTAAAACTCCATTTTCAAGACCTATAATTACTCAGGGGTGCAACTTAGTATAAAAGGTGAGTTAAATCATCATAATTTGGGTTCCTCCGCTCTGTATTACTTGTTATACGAATCACCCTGTATTTACCACTGTTACTGTTGTAATGTTTAATGGAATTAAATCGTATATGAATTTCATGTGTATGTTTATTGATCCGTATTTTTAGAATCTTTTTTATTCTCAAAATGGAGCTGATATTTTAATCTCACTAACTGACGGTCAGTCATTCGTTGCGGCGCCTTTTATAAATCGATAGAGATCTCGGCAACAAAATATCGTAGTCTTCCGATTTTCAGTATTACTATAACTCAGTATGAAAGATTCTGATCTACCACAACAAAAATGCGGCACGTCTAGCGATGGCATATCACAAACTCTCAATATTTTTTTAAATATTTGGGACAAACCATAAAAAGGCGAGCGAGGCTTAAACAGTGTACATATATGAAAGCTGTTAAAATTTTTGTCCCCAATTTTGAATCCACGTGGTGGAAATAGGTGTCTAATTCATCGAAGTACCGTAGCATCGAGATCTCAGCAACGGAATAACGTAGAACCGTCTGGTTTTCAGTATCATATAATATCAGGTTATTCCTACATCACTTAGTCTGAAAGCTTCTAATCTGCCACGTCAATAATACGCTTAAGTCCACCGAAGGCACATCACCGCAGAGAGCGAAGTTTAAGCAGTGTACCGGGTGCCCAGATATGAATGCAAAGTACTGTTTCGCGGAAACTATTCGTCGTAGAGAGTTGCGGTAAAAATTTTTATTACTAATGTGGCCAAAAAAAAGACCGTGGGAAATATTTTCAAATTTGCAAGATGACCGCCAGGGGGCGTAACCGCCATCCTAAATTTTTGAAGTGATTTTTTACTGAAATCCACCTAGTAAATGTACTAAAAAATTATATGCTTTTTAAACGTCAGCTTTATTCGAGTAATTTTTGTTTGACGTATCTATTAAAATAAAGTGGGGGGCATTCAGTGATTTTTGAAATAAACAGCTGTAACTCCTAAACGACTGAACGTAATTGCAAGGGCACAACTTTTAATAAAATAGGCAATTGGTTTACCGGGAAATCAAGAAACACGGCACCATTTAGTGGTTCATCAAAGAAATAGGGACCTATAATAGTTCCGTCCAGGATGCCACACCACACTTTAACACTCCAACGACCTTGATGTTGGACCTCGTGCAACTAATGAGGATTGGTCCCAGACCAATAATGCATATTATGCAAATTAACGTTTCCATCACTTTTAAAAGCGGCCTCATCCGTCCAAAGAATTTCTGATAAAAATCCTCTATTTACCCTGATCATGCCCAACATCCAATGACAATAATCTATCCGTCGGTCAAAATCTTCGTCACGTAAGGTTTGATGTAAAACCATATGATACGGGTTGAATTTACAAACACACTGTGAAACATGTACAGTAGTATTTTCAGTGACATAAGAACTTACCTGTAATCCTTTAAAATGTTCTGAATAGAGTAGTTCGAGACATATCCAACGCGAGAGACATTGCTCTCGTAGTAAAGTGGGGATTCAATGACAAGTATGCTAAGACAATAACAATATTGTCTTCCATTCTTCTAGCCGAGTCCTCCGCAACTTTGGTCGAAAGCTTTCAGAATTACGCAAATTTTGCACTAAAAGCGGAAAAATTCTCGCATTGCGTAGGCGCCGATCTGGATATCCCGATGAGTATACTCTCTTAGCCAATGCCGTATTTTGAAGACATTCAAAATATACCGCAATTATATCAACAGCTTCATCATTTGTAAAAGACATTATAGGTAGTTTTAAGGACTTAATTACACTGTCTGTCAAATTTTAATATTTGCTTACCATTTGATTTTAGGTATTTGTTTTTTCTCAATGGTCCACTCCTAATATTCTGCCTATTCTACACTTGCATATTTTATGCATTGATTATTATGGCCCTACATGTTTTTTTTTAATTTTTGAAATTATGAAAACTTTTGTTATTTAAAAATTATAAAATGATGACATTTTTCATTGAATCTTGAAAAAAGACAAATAAATTAGAATAAATACCGGTGTAATATCGACTTTTTCAAATTTTATAATAACTAAATTTTCTTTCTTCGATATTAAACGGTATGAATAAGATATCGAGATGTGGTTTTCACTAACCTATTAAGGGATGATTTCATCTCATTTTTATGAAAAAAAAAGTCATATTGCTGCATTTAATTTTTTTAGAGAATTTTCCAATTTTCTGATACATCAAAAAACGCGCTCTAGCGGCATCACTAAAAATTAGACATATTACAGGTAAGATTTGATGGAGCAATAAATGCTCTTTGCAACGAGACTAAGTTTATTAAAATCAGTTCAGTCGTTTAGGAATTACAGCTGTTTATTTAAAAAATCACTTAATCACCCCCCACCACTTCATTTTAATAAATACGTCAAACAAAATTTACTCGAATAAAACTGAGCTTTAAAAAGCATATAATTTTTTGGTACATTTACTAAGTGGATTTCAGTAAAAAATCACTTTAAAAGTTTAGGGTGGCGGTTACGTACCCCCCTGGCGGTCATCTTGCAAATTTGAAAATAATTTCCAGGGTCTTTTTTTGGCCACTTTAGTAATAACATTTTTTACCGAAACTCTCTACTACGAATAGTTTCCGAGAAACATCACTTTGCATTCTTATCTGACCACCCGGTACATTTATGGATAGGCGTTAAAATTTTTGTTCTCAATTTTGAGTCCACTTGCGCGAAATAGGCGTCTAATTCATCAAAGTATCGTAGCATTGAGATCTCGGCAATGGAATATCGTAGAACCTTCTATTTTTCAATATTAGATTGGAACTATCAAGTTATTCCTGCATCGCGTATTCTGATCTGCCACGTCACACCAGAGAGCCAAGTTGAAGCAGTGTACATTTATAGATGCATCTGTCATTTGAGTCTTTGTGTCACATCTGTCCTTACAATTAAAGTATCGTAGCATTGAGATCTCCGCCATGGAATATCGTAGAACCTTCTATTTTTCAATATTAGATTGGAACTATCAAGTTATTCCTGCATCGCTTATTCTGATCTGCCACGTCACACCAGACAGCCAAGTTCAAGCAGTGTACATTTATAGATGCATCTGTCATTTAAGTCTTTGTGTCACATCTGTCCTTACAAGTAAAGCCTTATAGTTTTTGTTTTAGATTAACTGTTATGTTTGAAACTTTCGTGTCTAGTTGTGTAGTTTATTTGTTCTATACTATTATTGTTTATTGTGAATTGTATTACAATTTTCTTTATAAGATGGTTAAAAACGCATGTATTTTTAAACACTGTTTAAAAACTTATGTACTGCTGTTGCTGTTCCCAAAGATTCTGAAAGGTACGAATACTGTAGTGATTAATAGTAGATAAAATATTAATAAGCTTTATAAATATTTCGTCTATTTTAATTATTACTTGTTCTTTAATATTATACTGTTGCTAATTGTGTTAATTTTCTATACCATGGTCGAAAACGCATGTAGGTATTTTTAAACACTGTATAAGAACATACTGTATGCACGCGAGGCCTTTATAGTCCGAGTCGGACAATACGTCTAATGCACTGAACAGTTTTCGCACGAGTTGCATATTTTTTGTACGTTCGTTAAAAAAACGGTTTTACTAAGTGGTAAGTGTCGGTAAATGAAGAATATTTTATAATAATGTAATATTTATTATTTAATTTAATTTAGTAATTGATTATCTTTGTTAGAGTAAAATCAACATCGGAAGACACCAGCGCAGAAACGCATTTTTAAACTAGATAAAGATGCAGTAATGATTGGAAAGTGACACAGATATTAGTACTGTACGCTCCAAAAACGTTACTTTCCAGCTGATCGTTTGCCAACTTTTGTTTATAACCTCTTTGTTTTTCCGGCGTATCAAATTTGTTTATTACTTATTCTACAAAACAGTTTTTTTTAAAACTATCCGCTGCCTGTATTGAATATATAAGTAAGTTACTTTAATTATTAATTTCATGTTATATTAATGCAATCAAATCTAGTTCTTTATATAACGTGCGACGCAGGTACATCTCATAACGCTCCCGCACCTCAAGCAAGAAAACTCCATGTGTTATCTGAAGATGCTCGCAAGATTGTGTGGACAATTACAAATACTTTAAAAGTATCAATTCAGGTAAAAAGCAGTTGGATAACAACGTTTTATTTTGTAATATTCGAAGGAATTTATAACCTCATTAAAGATGACGAAACAATTGGATATTCGGGAAAGAAAACGTCATTTAGAAGTTTACTTTTAAAAATGGGCTTCAGGTAAGTTCAGTGATTGATTAATTTTGAATCATATCTTACCTTGGGTTTTATGTACGTGGAAAAAAACATCTGATCATCGTAAGATTATAATAGAACGACATGAAATACGTTCTTTGCGTTGCGCATATATACGTTCGATCACTAATTACCGGAAAGCAGGACGACGAATTATATACACAGGTTAGTTTTGAAGATTATAAACTAAACATTCTACTGCATAATCTTATGTAAATTTTAGATGAAACATACATACATTCGTCTATACGACACCATATTCGTGGACAGATGGGACAAACGCAGGTCTTGAATCTCCTATTGGAAATCGCCTTATAATCGTACATGCTGGTATGTTTATTTAATTTTATAATGTAAATATGTTGCTATTTATCATTATTTTAGGTGGTGAAATGGTCTTTATAAATAATGCTCTGCTAATATTTAAATCTGGCCAAAAATCAGGAGTTAATTGTTATTGGCAAATGTATTTAAAAAAAACTAGATGTTGTAACTAGGACAATAAAATATGATTTTACTTTGATTATTTCAAAAATTTTACATCTAAAATTGTATTCTTGGACAACAAACGCGAAGTAACATAACCTAAACCTTTATTTTTTCAAACGTATATTTTTTTGTTGAGCTTTACACTCTGACGTCACTTTTTTTGCGCAGCTTAGTGTCTTCCGATGTTGACTTTACTCTAGCGTGATTTGTTGGATAATAAATTTAAAGATGCTGCAGTTGCCAGTATACTGATTGATGGTGTGGTGTCAAATAAATTCTTCATCGTTACAGTCATTCATGTTTTCAATAATATTTGTCATTTTAAGCTAAAAAATTATTTTTACACTTGTACTTTTTTACTTACTTAAACTGACAAACCAGCATAACTTTTAATGAGTAGCTAAGAAACATGTGGTTATACGTAACCGATTTCTGAAAAAAAAACTAAAATATAGTGATAAGAGTGTGCATGAAACATCCTTCGCACATTACGTAATTTTTTATGTAAACAATTTAAATGAAATTGAATATTTGATTGCTTGAAATTTAACTATAATGGTTTAACAATTATATAATTTCCTAATCACATTCCACTTATTTAAACAATATTATTCAAAACATGAACTCAAATAATAACTTAAAATCTTAAGCATCTGTACAAATGAAGTTTAGTTCTGTTGTCAACTCAAATTTTACTACTTGCAGTTGTATCTTTTAAATCAAGTTAATACGCGTGCAATGAAATTTTTATTTCACTAGTGCACTAAACGATAACTTTTTACACGAAAAATTATGCAAAAAGTGGTAGTTTTTAAATGAACATAGAAACAAAATTAGCTCTCTCTTATAACATATTTCTTTTATTTTACGTCCTATTTTAAAATTCAATTAAGGCGTGTTGAAAATTAAATGTATTTTATTAAAATTTCGAAAATGGGTGGAATCTTCTGGATCTCATAATTTATTTAATCAAATAACCAAATCAGAAGCATCTATCTGCAAGGCGTACTATCGAGCTTGCAATAGAAATTTTACAAATAATATGTTTTCTAGTGTTAATAATGTTGAAATTGGCCATTGACGCAATCTCTTCTATAACTGTACCGATAACCGTATTTGTGTTTAATTCCAAGTTCCATAAGAAATGTATTGGAGACTATACACAAAATGTTAAATGTAAATACCTACCGAGTGAAAGAAAACAATACAAACAATTGCGTAATTGTATTCTTATAAATATTGAATAAATAATAATTTTAACAAAAAATATCTAATTGCACCGTTCTCTTTGGATACAACCACAAATAGTACTCAAACAGAAAAATATTTGACACGTCTATTTTTCCAACAAAATAAAAATTAAGACAAACGATAAATGGTTTAAGACGGCAAATGACACAATCTGCACACATTCTAACAATCATATTCCTTCCCAGAACACCTAACCCTTTTGTTTTGGGTCCCAAATATTTCTTATATTCCTTAAAAGAAGTACTTTATCACGTCTAACAGAAGATATAAAATTATCACCAGGCATTAAAATTAAAAATTGATTCCTTGGTAGAAACTATATTTTATATGTCACAACAAGTTAATAAAATATGAAAACGTAATGAATAAGCCTGTATTTGAAAATGATCTATGTGGCCTAAATTTTATTTTGGTGAAGATTAGCTAGATCAACATTATTAAACTGCCTTGAGCCTGACAAATCAAAACACCCTCTAACGGACGAAAGCTAATAATAAAAGTCTCAACCAAAAAAAGAAATTTAACAAAATTGAATCATATAATATCGGCACAAAGTTGCGAAAAACTTTAATTTAAAAATGGTAAAATTGTTCACAGTTAAAAACCTGACATACCAATTCAAGATCTAGTAAAATCATATCAAATCCAACAAAGAAATAATGTTCCGTTATTAGATACTTAAAGACCGTAATTGTTATGATACTGTGAAAACAGAATGTATACGTTTGATCTTATTTTAATTTTAACTGTACATGTTAAATCATTGCAATGATGTGATAACACTACTCCACTTTGAGATCAGCCTCAATATCATGAAATCCATTTAATTCTTTCATTCCTTTCCTTTGAGGTAGGTTCATCCTTGGTTAGTATTTTCTGTAGCTTGTCTAGTTAACTAAGGCGCCGAGAATTGTTGAACAATCGGGTTTGTGAAATACAACAGAAAACCTTAGCTACAATACTTGCAGTAAAAAAAAAATGTAACGATGGCAACGGTTTTCTGCGCCCTTCACGGCTTGGTCCGTCTGCAGTGTGAGTCTCACAGACTACGATTTACGCTACTGAGCCTTTGCTTGATTTTTTGTTATTAATACATGTATTCATTTGAAGGTAGCCGTCAGATATGGCTCTGAATATAATGTTATAATACCCAGTTATCAAAGTTATTACACATCCCTTTTGACGGAGCGTATTTTATATTTAACAATCAACAAGTTTGTATTCTTTTAATCCATTACACAAAATTAGCCAGAAACAAGTTATTTAAAAATGATTTTATGATTAACGGTAATACAATATCATAGATATACTGACACTAAATTGTGTTGTAGATTACATCCCAAACTAAGTGATACGCGTTTATTTCCTACAAATTTATCTAGTTAAGAAAAATAGTTTAGGTAGTTTAGCCATATAAGTGGTTGGTAACAAACGCTGTAGGTATTTTAGCATCCGTGAGCCACATGTTCACAGAGGTCACTGAAACGTTGAGACTTATTGAGTTGTTTGGCGATATACTTAATTCGCCTAAAGTACTTAAGTGCGCATGTTGGAAAATAAACATTTTTTTTGTGGAATGATTCAAAGGAATTTTGATTTGAAGACTTACAATTATTTTGGAAGCGTGAAGAAGCAAAGTGCAGCAATTGAATTACGTTGAACAAATTATTTACATTCAACTTGCTTTTAAATTGCGGTACGATGAGACTATGCAAAAAATTTCACGTATTTGTATATATTACTAATGAAGCTATGGACTTAATTTCAAACACGGATGTTAATGTTGCAATTGAGAGGTACTATAGGTTTCTTAAAGTGAAGCTAAATCCTATTAAATATACAGCGTCTTTCAAAAAGTCCGAATTATACAGGAATTTTTTTTATTATTAAATTTAAATAAAATTTGAGTTTGGTATTAGTTTGTGGTTCAAATTCGATACAAAATCATGCAGACTCGCTTGGTAAAAACATAAAAAAAAGTTATTTCTAATGTCTATGTACAAAGTCTGAGACCTACGATGAATTTGATTTTATCACTATTTCGGCAAGTAAAAAAAAATATACACGTATTTGTAAGTAGTAAAATATTTACTTCCTAATTATATTTTTTTAACCATTTTTACATTCATTATTCAATAACATTACCAAGATACATACAAATGTCACAACAAATTTAATTATTTGATTATTAACAAACATATGCCTAATAACTAATAATATAACAATAAGGAAATTCACATCTCTGTATGTCCTTTCCGTTCCATGCACAATATGATCCGCCTGGAAACATCCTTCACATCATTTACTAAAAATTCATTGGATATCTGCATTGCCTTCTCTCTTGGTGTTTTCTAATTCAATGATATTCTTAAATGGTCTTTCAGCACAGACTTTTCTTTTTTAAGTACCCCCAATAGAAAAAATTGAGCGGGATAGTATCTGAAGACCTTGGTGGCCATGAATAATCGGAAAAACATCCCATCCATCTCCCTTTAAACTTTTGAACCAAAAAATGTTTAATTTATACTGTTGAATGAATTGATGCACCGTCCATAAGTTTTCCCTGATATTTAGGGGAAGTTCGTTCAGAAAATTGGTCAATTCATTACGTAAAAATTTCAAATATTGTACAGAGTTTAAGTTCCCACAAAAAAAAAGACCGCAAAGATAATTGTTCACCATGTCACACAAAACATTTATCTTAAACGAGTACTGGACGGGACACTCGATGACGAAATTGGGGTTTTCAGAGACCACCATTTACAATTTTGCGAATTTACAGTGCTATCCAAAGGATCTGTTTGGGAAAATTAAAGTGAACCAAGCTCAGAAATAGAATACTAGGTCAAAGTCACGTTCCTTAAGTGTAGAGATGAATTTTGGTTTAAAGGGCCGAAAACTATTTTCTCAAAATTCGATAAATGCTACTAGTCGATGCATCGGTTCGGTTTGAAATTTGAAATTTTAATATCTAACAGTACACTGACAGGCTTATCTTCGGTTTAGAATATCCACTTCTTGCATCCTTTTTTAAAACTGCATTCTATCGAGCCAATTTGCTTAAATTTTGAAATGATGCGCAACACTGTAGATTGACAAATATGTTTATCGAGATGCATTTCTTCACATGTGATAACAATTTCAATTTTTTCGTAAAGAGAGAGCACTTATGTTTTTATAACAAAATATCGTAATAAAGGCAATTTCTGACAAAACGTAATTTTTATTTGTCATAGCCGCCTATATTGTTTTGCACAGCCTACTATTTAGAAAACCGCATAATCTGGTATCGTAATGTAGTGCGTAGGTATGATTATTCTTTTGAAAAGAAACACTATAATAATGGTGCTTATTTGTAAAAGTGGAAAAGTTATTTCAACTATGCATCACTTATGCTAAAATTCTAGTTTTGATATTTCCGAAAAACGAAGTAACGGATACCAAAATGCTTAAAAGAATACAGTTAGGAAGTATTTTCCTAACAAATATGTTAATATGGGTTAGATGAAGTTGCTTTTTCAAGTTTTCTTTATTTGCCGAAAACAGTGAAAAAATCAAATTCATCTTAGGTGGCTCAGACTTTGTACGTGGAGAAAAAATTACATTAGAATCAATTTTTTTTTAATTCCCCAAAATAATGGCATTACTGACAGATGTTTGAAAAAATGTCAATTTTGAGAGATAGCAGGTGTCATTTTAGCGAGTCTGCATGATTTTTATCGAATTTGAAACACAAACTAATGCCAACCTCAAATTTTATTTAATTTTCATCATAAAAAAAATCCCACATGATGCGAAAAAACCGATGCACGTCATTAATTTAATAAGTAGTTCCAACGTTCAAGATTGTTGTTTCTATGTTTTTTAACATTATGTTGACATACGAAATAGTAAAATGAATAAGACGTTCATCGATTTTTTCGCTGGATTACCTATACAAATGCATTATACAAATGAACATAACGCATTATATGAGACATCCTTGTCTTGCCAATTCAAGGCATTTGAAATACAACATGGAGAAACCTTTGGAAATATTTACGGAAAGAGACTAATCATTATTTAATTATTATCAACAAGAATCTTAATGAATGCGCATACACAGAAACAATTAAGAAAAACTACTGTACGGAAACTTCAATAGCTTATACGTTTAATATTTAATAGATACCGAGTAGATTGTAGTAGATAGATTGTGTAATAGGAATTTACATTTACTTTACATGCACTAGATGTATGGAGTTGTCAATCGCGAAATTAGTTTACTGAATAATCTAATCCTAAACAATAACGTACCTACACGTACACCATGTTAAAATGCATGATATGCTTATTCAGTTTTGATTGTGTACTAAAATCGAGACGTGCAAGTAATTATTATGTTAATCCGTGATATAATTGCCTCTAATATTCGAAATAACGGTAAATTTTTTAAACTTATTGAACTTGCATCGACCCTCGATTGTACCCAAAAATTGTTAAACATGTATATAATATGTCATTGTTATATTGATATTAATAGTACTATTGCGGAATTCAAAAATTACACCACTACTTTCGGAAATGTGTTTTTATTATTCAACAATAAACGTTTTTGATTAATCTACTCAGTGTATCAATTTTTTAAAATAAAGTAGCGCCATCTCTCAGAAAACGTTCAAAACTAACGCCAGACTATGAAAATTGGATACATGAAGATCAGAGGATGTCTAAATAGCGTAGATATTTTTAATTTCGGGATTTAAAAATTTATTGATTTGTAGGTTTCGCTAAATACGTGTGGGCTAATATAAAAGTAAGTTTCCAATCGATGATTCTTTAAATATCGTCTGAGGAATAACTAACTCCAGCATAGGCACCGGTGTGAAAAGAGCGGCTACATGTATCAATGCCATGTCCACAGTTAACTTCATTTCCTGTTACCCAATTGTTATTAATTTTTTAAACACATATAATATGTCTTTGTTATATTGATATTAATAGTACTATTGCGGAATTCAAAAATTACACCACTACTTTCGGAAATGTGTTTTTATTATTCAACAATAAACGTTTTTGATTAATCTACTCAGTGTATCAATTTTTTAAAATAAAGTAGCGCCATCTCTCAGAAAACGTTCAAAACTAACGCCAGACTTTATGAAAATTGGATACATGAAGATCAGAGGATGTCTAAATAGCGTAGATATTTTTAATTTCGGGATTTAAAAATTTATTGATTTGTAGGTTTCGCTAAATACGTGTGGGCTAATATAAAAGTAAGTTTCCAATCGATGATTCTTTAAATACCGTCTGAGGAATAACTAACTCCAGCATAGGCACCGGTGTGAAAAGAGCGGCTACATGTATCAATGCCATGTCCACAGTTAACTTCATTTCCTGTTACCCAATTGTTATTAATTTTTTAAACACATATAATATGTCATTGTTATATTGATATTAATAGTACTATTGCGGAATTCAAAATTTACACCACTACTTTCGGAAATGTGTTTTTATTATTCAACAATAAACGTTTTTGATTAATCTACTCAGTGTATCATTTTTTTTAAATAAAATCGTAGCGCCATCTCTCAGAAAACGTTCAAAACTAACGCCAGACTTTATGAAAATTGGATACATGAAGATGAGAGGATGTCTAAATAGCGTGGATATTTTTAATTTCGGGATTTAAAACTTTATTGATTCGTAGGTTTCCCTATATACGTGTGGGAATATAAAAGTAAGCAATTGATGATTCATTAAATATCGTCTGAGAAATACGCCAACATAGGCACCGGTGTGAAAAGAGTGGCTACATGTATCAATGCCATGTCCACAGTTAACTTCATTTCCTGTTACCCAATTGTTATTAATTTTTTAAACACGTATATAATATGTCATTGTTATATTGATATTAATAGTACTATTGCGGAATTCAAAAATTACACCACTACTTTCGGAAATGTGTTTTTATTATTCAACAATAAACGTTTTTGACTAACCTACTCAGTGTATCATTTTTTTTTAAATAAAATAGTAGCGCCATCTCTCAGAAAACGTTCAAAATTAACGCCAGACTTTATGAAAATTGGATACATGAAGATCAGAGGATGTCTAAATAGCGGAGATATTTTTAATTTCGAGATTTAAAAATTTATTGATTTGTAAGTTTCGCTATATACGTGTGGGCTAATATAAAAGTAAGTTTTCAATCGATGATTCTTTAAATATCGTCTGAGGAATAACTAACTCCAGCATAGGCACCGGTGTGAAAAGAGCGGCCAGTTCTAGCGGCCAGTTTTTCCGATGATTACCGAAGTCACAACAACGTATAATGACGTAATCTGTAACCCACGCATAGTATCAAGATGACAATTTCAGATTATATTACTATCTAATTAATAATAAAGGTCAAACAATAACATGTGATGATGCTGCCGTCTAAGGGAGTGAAAATTGAGACAAACCACCTATCTTTGATCTCGAAAACCGTGCATGTTATCAAGTTCAAATTTTCAGAATATATTATTATCTAGATAATAATAAATGTAAAAAATAATATGTAATGGAGCTCCCGTCTAAGGGGGTGAAAATTTAGACCAAGCCTTAATCTTCGTGCTCGAAAACCGTGCATAGTATTAAGTTGAAATTTTCAGAATATGTTACTATCTAATTAATAATAAATAAAAAAAAATACATATGATGAAGCTGCCGTCTAAGGGGGTGAGAATTGAGATCAACACTTAATTCTCGATCTCCAAAACCGTGTATAGTATCAAGTTGACATTTTCTGATTATATTACCAACAAATTAATGATGAAGATGAAAAAAAATACTATCTAATTAGTAATGTAGATAAAATAATAATATGTGACGGAGCTGTCGCCTGAGGAGGTTAATATTGACACCAACCTCTATGTCACGTTAATTCTAAATCTGACTGTCTATTACTTTTATTAATTATAATTAATATTTGTATCAATACTTACCGAAGATATTAATTACTATGGAGTGAATAAATCTTATTTTGCTTCAGACTGATGACCTCGTACTAGTATTGGGCGGACGATTGTTAAATTTAACCTCTAACTGTACAAATTGTTAAGAAGTATATTGATGATTATTTAGTTGTATTCAGTTATTGGCATCACATTTTGCTTATTGGGATGCTACTACGTTCTTACTTCACTTAAACTTTAATTTCATAAAAATGTAAACAGAGTCCACAGTAGGTGTAGCTGGTTTCTATCACCTACTTTAAGTACTGGTGTTTATCAAGATGTTGTCTGCAGATACTTCGTAACTTAGACCGTTAGTTAACTACACGCACGCATCCTCCCACCCAGCCACACAAGTTACCGTCAAATGGTCGCCGAACTCGTGGGGGGGGAGGCGTGTGCGCCCGTGTGCGTGTGCGCGCGCGTGCATATATATATATATATATATATATATATATATATATATATATATATATATATATATATATATATATATATATATATATATCCACACCGCACGCCCACGTCCACTCACACACACACACCCACACGCACGCACCCACGTGGCACACACGCACATACGCAGACACGCACGCGCACTCACACACACACGCACACACAAACACAAAAAATTGTTTTTTCTAAAAATATGTTTTTCGTTTTGTTTAGGCCACAAAACCTCGATATGTAAAAAAAAAAGGTGTTTGAAAATTAAAACTGATTACATAGCTTTCTCTTTATACGTACGTATACGAGACAACAAAACATTTATTTTCAACAATATTAAAAACTAAACACAAATAAATAAAGGAACCACACTGCTTTGTCGTTTACTGTTCCGTAGGTAGTTTAAAAATATTTAATAACTGCCAATTGAATCGTGAGTTGAGATTCTTTCAAGAGATTCTGAGTCAAAAGTGTCCAAGTCGTTATTCCATCTCCATTATTTCTACATCTGAATTAGGTTCATCATTTTCAGAGGAAAGTTCTGAATCTGAATCTGATTCCTCGAGAGAAATAATGAATGGTGGAAAATTTTCAACAGAAATTGACCCCATTAGTTTTGTCCAGTCTTCCAAAATTATTTTTTCGCAAAGATTTACATAACCTTGCCACATGTCGGGCATACATTTTAAAAGAGCAAGCCGCTTCAACCCTACCTTTTGATGTAGGTTGCGAATTTATGTGCTTATTATAGAAGGTCTTGCAATAACCCCATGCCAACTCAATTGGATTGTATTGACAATGGTATAAGGGCAAACGAAGGACTTCATGACCAGGCTTTTTAAAATGTTGTCAAATGTTGCAAACCGTTTAGTATGATGTTCTCGAAACATCACTCCCACAATTGTTTTTTTGTTACATTGTCGTTAATTTTCACATTGTGGTTAATCAAAAAAATCCTGCATTTGAGATTTTTGCTAGAAAAAGTTGGTGGTTTGTTCAACTACACCAAGTGATACGGTGCAATGTCCATTACCACCACACATTTTGATTGTAGTCTATCCAAAGCAGGAATTAACTGATTAGCCACCCAATTTACAGACGAGAATTATTTTTCAAATCAGTATCATGCACCCAACGACGTATATTACTCCCATATTGGTAAATCGACGTTTCATCCAAAAACACGAATATCACATTCTCACTTGAATTTAGAGATTGGATGAACTTGCTGAGAAAAGTGATTTGTAATTCAACGACATGTTTTTTTCACATGGTTGTTTACGCCCGTTAAAAATTTTGTTCTTGTACTCCATCGATAATTTTGAATAAACTTGATCTACTACCCTTAAAATCCAAATGTTCGCGACTGTATGCCAAAAGTTTGTCGATCGTAAAATGTTCAGATTTTGAATTGTATTGCCAAATGAGTCGCCGCAAATCATTGCTACAAACATAATTTTCGAATATATGGGCACTAGTAGTAGTTGGCGGTGGTCACATCCGTACACAATGTTATGGATGCTGTTTACAGAAACCTGCAAAATATTAATCTTTCATATAAACAAATCACTACATCAAATATTTTTCCCGTTTCAATTAAAGCTTTTGCACGAGGAACTTTATTATTTATCAAACTGTGAAAGGTTTGTTTATATAAATTATCTTGTTATCTAATTTTTTAGGCATTTTGAAGTTTTTAAAGTGACAATATTAATCAATGGCAAACTTTCAAACTGCTCTGTACGTTGCTATAGAAACGGATATTTAAAAAATCCTCATTTTTAATACTTAAAAAAAGGTAACAAATATCAATCATGTAAAAAATAAATTTGACATTAGTGAGAAATATTATACCAACTTTGTAAAAATAACCTCCAAATCTAAGGGGCAAATAAAAAAAATAGATTATGCTAAACGCGTGTGTAAATAAAGAAATATTTTATGGTTTTATGTGTCTTTGTTTAAGCCTACTATGTAAATTTTAGTATCGAAACTATGAAAATTAATAATCGACTACTTGCAGTTAACGAATGCACTACACAGATAAGTACTTTAAGTAAAAAAATTAATAATCAACGAATTTTAAGATGATACGTTTAATTTTCTTAATTTAATTATGCATTTTAATTGGCCATTGTTTGGGAATGTAACAAATACAAACAAAATGTAAGCATATAAGACCTCCCATGAATAGGTAACAAAGTTTATTTGACTCTTATCTTTGTTACTTACTTACCTACCATTGAAATATTTGTTAAACGCAAATAATAAAAAAATCTTTTAATAAACAAGACTTAAAAAAAATTCAAAACCATACACAAAAATTGAAAAATTCAAAGTCATTAAATTTTGTGTTTAATTTTTATGAAGTTATTATTCAAGCATATCTATATATAAGAATATAGATATAAAGTACAATTATAAATTAAAAATTTGTTTCGCTAATTTAATATTTAATTATACCAAACTAAATTCTAACAAGGCCTAAAAAAACATTCATACAAAATTGTTTGAGTAAATTACATTTTTCTATTTCGATATTCTAAGGAACTCATCCATTAACATACTGTTTTCCAACGGTTTTATAGGTAATGATTCCTATTAACGCTACGTTTTAAGTTGGCAACATTGTGGCAATGATAGCAAACCATAATACACCACTAATTTTCGACCAACTTTAGCTTTAACTAAAGGGATTTAAGTGAATCATTAATTTGAAATTAAAGCATTTTTACATATTTTTTCACTATTACAACTACTTATCTCAGCTTTCCTTAGATTTGATTTTAACTTGAACTTAATCATTTATTATTGTAGTTGCCTTCATGATAATAGGCGGGGCAAATTTCGAGTGTCAATCACAAAATTGTTAAGCTGAAGCCTACCTACTTGCGTCAGGTAAATGGTTGTGTTACCAACCAAATAAATTTACACTAATACCAACCGGGGTGCATTTTTACGTTTCCTATACGAGTAGCGTTACGCGGAGCGCTAACGCTATAGGATACGTAGAATATTAATTAATACGTTACATTACCTATGCGATTGAAGCACATGCTTTGCTCTTAATGGGAAAAATATATTTCTTTTTTAATGATTGTATAACAAGTTATTACATAAATAGTATAAATTTTATTTATGTGACAAGATAACAAAAAAACTAAATGTAAGATAAGAATATTTGTAATTAGAGGTAAGTTTCCGTGGAAAATTGTTCTATAAATGTATCGCTCTGTTCATTGTAATCACAATCCAGTTTGAATTTCCCTCGTAATACAAGTTTTTTATCGATATTTTCATAAGAAACAATTTTGTACTCTCCCCTCGCTTTTGAAATTATTGTTTCCATAATTATTTCACAAAACTGCACCTTGCACGTTGATCTCGGACTTAAGACTGATGCAACATTTGGCAATTTTGACATATTTAAAATGCGGAGGTCTTCTAATAGATGTGCGTTCTTCGCATAGGTAATGTAACGTATTCATATTTCTAATGTATCCTATACCATTAGCGCTCTGCGTAGCGCTACTCGTACAGGTAACGTAAAATGCAACCGGGGTACCCGGGTACCCATATACTAATTTGTAGATAAAATTCCGCTGTAACTCAAAATTATCTTTTGCATTGGGTGCATAATAATTCATTTATGGTTAATGAAGCTATTGTGAGATAAATCAAATTATAGAATTATATAGAATGACCTTTGTATCCCAAGTCAGATATAAACGCTGTTTCGTAAATTTCTCCCTTTATAAAGAGATATAGAAAGGAGTGTCTATAGGTATATTCTTTTATACCTGAGGAAACTTTAAAACGAACGTACGCATTTGAAAAGCAATTTATTAATTAGTATCGATCACTCAAATAATAAAGACGTGTAGCGTATAGTCAGTTAGCTTCGTACATTCAGTTAGTTTGAATATTTTCGAGCGTCTGTGCGTTGTATTTATATTTCAAAGGTACTTATAAAATAAAAGACAATAGTTTCAATTTACGCATTTTATACGGAATATAAATAATGGAGGAGATATCGAGAGATGAAATTTCACTAATTTGAAGTTATATGAAACGATTTTTTGACTAATGCATACGTTTATTTATTGGTTAGATTGCGTGAGGCCGAAAAAAATGAGTACTTAAAACAGTTATTGGACGAAGAAGATAATGAGAGATGACATTCCGACAGTGAAGGCTGCGACTAGTGATTTGCAGCATAATTCTCGTGCTAATGAATATCTCTCAGCGTCGGATAATGAAGAAGAAGATGATGACGAGGAAGAGTTGGCTGATCACGCAGATAGTGAAAGTGAATGCCAGGCGCAAGAATCGGTAGATGATGAAAGTAAAAACAAATCTGAGGAGGAGAGCGAAGATGTCGCTGTTGAATATGTTTCAGACAGCACAAGTACAACGTTTGTGGCTGAAGTTAAAACTGGTTGAAATAAAAATGTACAACGGAATCATCAAACTCCTTCAAGGAGTATTGTCAGGCAACGGGCTAGGCCTCACAGAAGTACAGAAATGTTATCGATAACAGATACGTTCAAGAAAATCATGTATATTGAAATAGTTGATATCGTGGTACGTGACGTAAACAAAAAATCAGAAGCTGTATATTTAGAGTATAACAGTAAGCATCCTGAAAACGAGTCACGCACATGGAAGAAAGTAACACGACAAGAAATGTATTCCTTTTTTTCAATTTTGAACACCGATCATGTACAAGATATGTGGAAGAAAGCATCATTCCCTTTATACCGTGCTACGATAGGTCTATTAACCTGGCACCCCCACCACGTCAAAAATCTTTGGGCTTCGTATAGAAATTACAGGCTTTTTATGGGCTTTCAAATTTTACCAATTAAATTTTTTGGGCTCTATTCATTCCCGAGGAAAAAGATATTTAAGTGTGGGGGTGCTGATTTGCCGTTAAGCTAGCGCCAACTTTTTTCCTGGGATACTTAAAAATTTCCCGTTTGTTTCAGATTTATGGGCTTTTTATGGGCTTTTCGAATATGCAACTCCCGATTTACTTGAATCAACCCTAACAAAGATATCAACCCTTAAAAATTAAAAGAACAAAAATATTTTTTAAAATAAATATTCTTGTCAGATAATTACGGGCTATTTATGGGCTCTTCGAGAATACAACTCTTGATTGCCCCGGATTAACCTCAATAACAGTATCAACCCTTAAAGAAAGAAAAGATTGAAATATTTTAAAAAATAAAAATTCTTTTCATAGCGCATCAATGATTATTCAAACTGCAGAAAAAGGTCGTAAAAGTGTCAAATATTTTGATAAAATGATGTATTATTGCTATCCTGCTGAGCTTTGCGTTACAGGAAGCATCGGTCCCTAATCTTGCTAATAAAATATTGGCGCCTGCAAGACGCATCATACGTACGCATAATGCGTGGGCGTGTGAATTCGCAAAGTAATCAGTAATATAGTACCTTTATATTTTGTTTAGACTAGTCGACTACTTTTATTTATTGTTTTAACTTTAAACTAATCTGTATTTTGTAAAATATTATACTACACTTTAATAACTTTTAGTTTGTAGCCGACTATCGTTGAGTAGGTAATCCGTGCCGCAATAAGTTTTGCGAGTGTATACAAATTTGAAATTTGTAGTTATATTTTAGCAGCCTACTGCCGCCTCTATCCGTTTGAGTGTGTCCTATAAAAGTGATTACCGTGTGTACGTATTAATTAGTTACTATTATAAAAATAAAAACTGATAAAAGTATTTCAAGTAGCGAAGCATAGCAGCGCTTTAAAATCGCAAATGTTATCAGAAAATTATTATTTATTTATGGGCTCAACATTTCTGTCGTTAATGATTTTTGGGCTGCCCTCCCCCGTCAAAAAAATTACCCGTATATTGGTTATAAGCGATATCTGGGATGATCAACGTCTCACAGTCATGTAAACTGTCTTAAAATTAATATTCATTTATGGGCTTAACACTTCTGTTACTCATGAGTTTTGGGCTGCCCTCCAGGTTAAAAAAAACTACCACTGAATGAAGTTTCAACTAAGTAAACGAAAGTACAACGTATTATTATAAAAAATATGATAAAATCTTTATTTCTTTATAGATCTAACCCGTGTGTCTGTGGCCCGTGATTTTTGCGCTGCAGTCCTGGACGAAAGAATCTACTCCCAAATCCATTATATATCAATACCTGAGGAAGCAACACCCAACGATCACATAAACTAATAAATTTATTATTTATTTATGAACTCAATCTTTCTATAGTCTACCAGTTCTGAGTTGCTATCAAAACATTGTTTTTAAGTGGTGATATCTTGGATAGATTTGATCCAGACACATCGGCGATAATATATACGGAGAGCCCGCAAATAACCCATAAATACCCACACGAACTTTTATTTTTGAACATATTTTTATTTTTATCAACCTTTAAGTGTTGATATTTTTTTTAGGCTTAAACTGGGATAATCAGGAGTTACATATTTGAAGAGCTCATAAATAACCCATGATTATCTGCCAGGAATTTTTTTTTAAATATAATTTTTTTTTTTATCTTTAAGGGCTGATACCTTTGTAAGGATTGATCCAGGAAAATCGGGAGTTACATATTCGAAGAGCCAATAAACAGCCCATATTTATATGAAAAGAATTTTTATTTTTTAAAATATTTCAATCTTTTCTTTCTTTAAGGGTTGATACTGTTATTGAGGTTAATCCGGGGCAATCAAGAGTTGCATTCTCGAAGAGCCCATAAATAGCCCGTAATTATCTGATAAGAATATTTATTTTAAAAAATATGTTTGTTCTTTTAATTTTTAAGGGTTGATATCTTTGTTAGGGTTGATCCAAGTAAATTGGGAGTTGCATGTTAGAAAAGCCCATAAATCTGAGACAAACGGGAAATTTTTAAGTATCCCAGGAAAAAAGTTGGCGCTAGCTTAACGGCAAATCAGCACCCCCACACTTAAATATCGATTTCCTCGGGAATGAAGAGCCCAAAAAATTTAATTGACAAAATTTGAAAGCCCATAAAAAGCCTGTAATTTCTATACGAAGCCCAAAAATTTTTGACATGGTGGGGGTGCCAGGTTAATAGACCTTGCAACGATGGGACGACAACGATTCCAATCAATTTGACGATTTGATGATCAGAATACACGAATAGCTAATGATAAAGCTGCACTAATTGCTGATGTTTGGAACATGCTAAATGCAAACTTGGCTGCAATTTACAAGCGCACAGAAAATTTGACTGTCGATGAACGACTCATTCGTTTTCGAGGGTGAACGAAGCTCACTAAGTATATGCCTTCGAAGCCTGCTAAATGTGGCATAAAAGTTTAGTTGGTGGATATGTGATGCAGAAAATGGTTTTCCTCTCAAAAGAATTATGTATACAGGCAAAATAGGTAATATTCGAGATGTCAATCAAAGAGAAAGAGTTGCCAGAGAACTTGTCGGGCCGAAACATAAGAAGTGACAGATTTTTCACCACTTTGCATCTAGCTAAAGCTCTTCTTTCATGGAACCTCACTCTCATTGGCACTTTGAAAAAAAAACAAGCCATACATTCCTCAAATGAAAGCTTCGAAAACAAGAGAACCCTTGTCAACTATTTTTGGCTTTCATGTAAAAATTACGATATGTTCTTAAGTGCCGAAGAAAAACAAGGCTGTGATTTTGCTCAGCACGATGATGATAAGACGTTTGATGCAGCACATAAGAAACCAGAAATGGTATTGTTTTATAATAAATACAACGCTGGCGTCGATACAATCGATACACTACAGAACGGCGAAGTTGCAGGTGGCCACTCGTTTTTTTCTATAATATCCCCGACATCTCCTCTCTTGCTGCCTATATTGTTTATATTTGAAAATAATAAAATGATACCAAAGAAAACAAACCAAAGGAGGCTTTTTTTGCGCTAACTTCTTGAAGAACTGGCTGTGCCATTGATTGAAGAGCGAGCTTCAAATCAGCAGATCATTCGACACAAGTCGACAAAACTAGTGATCGAAACCTACTATGATAAGCCGAATGCAGTTCAATCAACTGCTGATAATCAACCACAAGACAACACTGGCAGGAAACCTGTTGTTGGATCATGCTAAATTTGCAGTAAGTCACCAATTCGAAAACGAAGGAAAACCAGAAAGTGCTGCGTTGAATGCGAAAGCTAGTCTGCGATGAGCATACTACGAAAATAACAAAATGTATGTAATGTAGTCATTAATTCGATTTTTTTTTATTGATTTTCTAAAAAAAGATTATAAGTTTGATAAATAAACAAATGAAAATGAATATTTGTTTATTTATAGTTATTTTTTTGCATAATTTCACACGAAATCCACGAATTTTGTACGCGGAGTACCCAGTTGGACTATACGTGTCTTTTTTTTTCAAAACGGAAATGTTCTTGAAGTAAATGAAACAAATCTGTTAGTGCAAAATTTATGAAGAATCCGAGAAAGAATCGGTCAAATCATGGGGATTCGGGAGTTTTATTAGTGAATTATTTTTTAGAAACGTAAGTCGATGGGTACACGGGTACCCGATTAGTATCACAAGGGGTAATCATAATTAAATCATAATTTGTTTCAGTACTTGATTTTAATTTAGTGAAAATATGGAATTCCCACTAAAACTTTGCAAATAAAGGAAATTTAGATAATTTATATGTTATTTGAATAAAACGTGGTACGATACTTAAGTACAGAAGTGTTAGATAGATGATTCACGTAGTTCGCAATTGGACGGACCAATTTCTCCAGTAAAGAAGCTAATTATTCTACACACGGATTCGTATTTAGGTTGGGGAAGTGATTATCATGAAGATATGACAACAAAAACTATTACCGTCTCTTCCTCCAAATTCTGTAGTAGTGATAGATAGCGCCAGTTTTCACTTTCAGACCGAATCGTTTAAAAAATCCGACATTATTAATTTTCTAATTACTCAATTTTGAAGTTACACAGTGAAACAACTACTAGAACTAGTCAAATCTCAAAACTTTTATATATAAAGATTCCGGTCAAGAAGTACTGAGTTTGCCACCCTATTATCGGGTCTTCAGTCGAATTGATTTAATTTGGAACAAATTGAAAAGGAACAAATGAAAAATATTGAAACATGTCACAGTGATTTTGCAATTGAAGTTAAAATAAACTGCTCCAAAAAATGAACTGCAGAAGATAGCTATCTATTTAGAGAACTTCCCAAAGAATTCATCATTCGAACTAATATTAATAGTGATAGTGGCTTAAGGTAGATCAGTGATAGTGATTTAGGTTAATCAACTTGCTGTTTTAGTATTAATTTTAATGTTTGTAAATAGGGTGGAATTTAACCCGCTCACCTCCACAGAAAATATATGCCACTAGAAGGGGATGTTTGTGTTTTCTTGGTAGACATGATGTTAAATGCGAAAAGTGACAGGACGAGAATTGTATTTTTTATCAATTTATAAAAGAAACGGGGTGGAATTTAACTCCCTCGGTCCCTCTGCAAATGGATACCACTAACAGGACATGCTCATGTTGCGTTGGTAGGCATTATACTAAAAGCACAAAGTAACAGGATAAGAACTCTTACTTTTATGAATTATTAAAGAAAATGAGGTAAAATTTAACCTCCTCAGGCCCTTTGCAAATCGATGCTACTAAATGGGGATGCTTGTGTTGCGTTGGTATACATACTAAACGAGCAAAATGACGAGATAACTCTATTTTTTATGAATTTTGATAGGAAATGGAGTGGAATTTAATCCCCTCAGTCGCTCTACAGATCTATGCCACTAATAGTGGATGATATGAATTTTTAAAGAAGCAAAGGTGGGATCTACCCCAGTAGCACATTTTGATTTCACTTTTAAGGCTTGCTTCTATTGTGTTTACGAATACAAGGGATAACAAATTACAAATGTGTGTAACAGTGTCTGCAGCTGCAATGAAAGAATCTGCTAGAGTAATTCTAACAAATTTACGTACTACGCTCCTGAACGACTGTTTCGCCTAATGTTTAAATCCATAAAATACTTTCAATTACAAAATCTTTACAAAAAGACCCCATTTAAGAGATTATAATAAGCTGTACCAAAATAGCTTTGTTTACGTTGTAACAGCTTTAAAATTCTGAACAGTAAGTATGGTTGCATACATATTTTAAAAAAGTTACCTAGTTAAGTCAGTAGTCAAGCGGTATTTAAACGGTTGTCTAATAAAAGCAAGAAAAATGTACACGAACAGATATCGCTACTTCATTAAATTTTTAAAAATACTACTGTCCTACCATCAAAGAAAAAGTTTAGTGACTTCACTTTAAACGCTTATTTACAAGATTATTTTAGCAAATTTTGATAAAAAATTTTACCACAATTGCTGGAATATGTAAATTTCAAATGTTTAGCCGGTTAACTTAAGACAGTATGGAATTTTCTGAACAAAAAAAATCCTACAAAACGTATGATCTGTAAATATATATATATATATATATATATATATATATATATATATATATATATATATTGTTAGAAATCGGATGTTTTATTGCTTTTACACTTTTTACTAGGACAAGCACTTTTATTGTATTTTCGTATTGACTTATTTAATCCCACACTAATTAATTTTAGGAAACGTTAAACTTTTGTTCGAATTAAATGTTTTATTTTTTGAAATATGATTTCTTTTAATGAGTCAATGTATGTAACCCCATAAATATGTCAGAAATATTGTTATTAACTAGGAAATGCTTACTTTGTAGATTTATGTAATTCCATAAATATGTTAGAATATTGTAAGTAGGTAATGCTGACTTTGTAGGTTTATGAGGGCCGCTACCGGTCAAGGAAAACGTTGCGGTTGACTACGCCTAATTTTGGCATATATTTAGAAATAAAAGAGGATGATGGCCAGTTAATCGTAAGATTATCCGGTGCTCGGATATATTGCCGCTCTCTCTTGTTTTGCAATCGAATAAATCGCACGTGCAGTGTTTGTTTCCTTTTTAATTTTTTTATCTTTAATTGTAAAATTTCTAACAATAAATATATATATATATATATATATATATATATATATATATATATATATAGACACACACACATACCGGGTGTGCGGATAAGGGTACGGAGCGGCTCTATCTGGACAATGGTAAGGCCTAAAGATTTGGGGAAAAATCATTATAAGTAACGCAAGTAAGAAAAATGATTGGAAATTATTTTGAAGTCCGTATCTCGGCCGATAGGAGGCGTAACTGCTACGAAGAAACATAACATTCATGCTATCTCGGAAAATTGGGTGAAGAGCTATAACTTTGAAAATATCATTTGAGATTTTGGGTGATACCGCATCATTTTGGTCCGTAACTCCCATAATAAAGGAGAAGACTAATGCATTTTCCAATATTTACATTTTAATATCTCCTGAAACACTCAACGGATTGAAATATTCTTAGTCTTGTTTGAAAGAGCAATGTATAGTCTTTTGAAGGGTGTTTTTGTTGGAGCGTTTAGTTTTAAATAAATAAACTAGAAGGCGTTCTCTGCAGCAGTTACGCATTTTGTGTATTTTTTGGACACAAACTAAATAGAACGGTACTAATTTGACAGATCGTTACGCGACTTAGAACTACCTAAATTTTAGTGAAAACCCCTTCGTTCTCGATGTATACGAGAATATGTTAAAAATTTGAATACCGCAATCGGAACAATTTGCCTCGTCGGGAAAAACAAATCACATATCCATGGTAACCGCTAAATTGAAAAGATCACTAATTTGACAATTGTCAAAAGTTACTTCTCAAGTTTCTGTGTCTTGTTTGTTAAGTATTTTTTAATCCATTTTTTTTGGAACAATATGCCATTTACGATTTACTAACGCGGAAGCGTATGATATGTTGCGCATTTATGTTCTATGGTTCGAAAATGCTGCAAATACGCGACAATATGCAATGCAATTTCCAGATAGAAGACAATTTTCTCGAGAAGTGTTTTCAAGATTGGCCGACGACTTGGGAGTTGCAAAAAAATAGTCCATAAGATTCTTCAAAACAACAATATGCATCCCTACCACATTATTTTACACCAGGCATTAAATCATATTGATTATGATCATAGACTCAATCATTGTCACTGGCTCGTAAATATGATTCGGGATAATCCAAATTTCCCGTTACGCATATTATCACAGGGGGTGTGCATTTGCACAATATGCATAATTGTTCCGAGCAAAATCCACGCTGTATGCGCAAGTAGAACATCAAAATTGCTGGAAGGAAAAATTATAGGGCCAAACCCTTAATTTTTGAACGTTTCTCTTCCACCACTTTTAGAAGACGTCTCCTTGGAAACAAAAAGGCACATGTGGTTCCAGCTTGATGACTGGTCGGCACATTTAGACCGAAAAGTGCGTCGGCATTTATGTGAGCAATATTCGAATCGTGTTATTGGTAGAGGAAGTCTATTTCCCTGGCCGTCTCTTACTTGTATAGATCTACCTATGGAGTAGACTGAAAGACCTGGTTTTCCAAGAGAAACCAACAACCAGGGAAAAGATAATCGAAAGAATACGAAATGCCATGAGGAGCTTGTCTAGGGATGAAATTGAAACAGCGCTTTTTCTACGGAAATTAGATTAAATAAATGCATCCAGAATGATGGAAGGTGTTTTGAAAATTTGTGAGCTATTTCTGACTAAACTTTCTTTTGTTCTAAGATTTTTGAGCTTCTGTTTTATTGTTATTACTGATGTTCCGTTGGTTCGTCGGCCTTTAAACACGCTTCAAGACTTAACTTTTTAACCAGTTCTAAGCCTGAATAAAGTGTGAAGGAAGGCAAGACGCGACGTATTAACATTGTTATTTAGTGAGGAGAAAGTCGAACCGTAGTTTAAATTACCTCGGTTACCATGGATATGTGATTTGTTTTCCCCGCTAAAGTAACTGCTTGGCTCTGCTCTGTTTACTCGTATACCTTCGAAACATCGTCTTTGCACTTTGAGTATTCCGAACCGCGTCAAAAATATTCGGAAAGAAATGAAAATTTCAGTTTTCGTTTTTAATTTTTGACGCTTTTGTTTTTAATTCCGACGTTTCGTCCATCAATTTAATTTTTTTTTAATACGGACCTGAAATTTTTATATAATTTTTTTGAACGTCGGGAGTTATTATCTTCAACACAAACTTTATTAATTTTACAGAGAAAATCGGACATTTCGTATTTACTGTTCTTAAAAAACTCTGATCCGGCCCTGGTAACTGCTATTACGGCGACAGTGGTTTTTTTATCTTATTTACTAGTAAATTAAAACATTATATTTAAAAGAAAGTTTAATTTTGTAAGTAACTTGTTTAAATCTAGAGTGAAAGACTTCAAAGACCTGAATCACTGTACATTCTTAGATCTGCAAATATCTTTGTTATTTCATTGTTACTTTTTAGTTTCTGTTGATCTTCTTTTTAATCTGTACGGATTCTCTAAGTTGATGGAAGGGTTAGTAGCGGTTTTGTTTTTGTTTTACCGCAAAAGAACTTTGGAAATAAAATATGTTACTTATCAATATAATTTTATGTGAAAAGAAACAAATTAGAAGCAAAGATTAACTTGTGAATGAGGACAAATGAAAAAATGTTTTATGTTTTAACATATTAGGTTATTAATTATTTTGATTCCTGATTCTACAAAAATACTTAATTGTTAAACTGTCGTAAGATTAAGCTGAATAATACAATCATTTTGTTTATTATTATTTTCGTGTTTAGGTGAAATCGCAAGCGGAGATAAACACAAGGTATGCATACTATTTAATTTTTTTAATGTAGTGTTAATAAATACTTCATTATCATTTCAAGCACAATAATAATGTCCCCAAGCTAGCAACGCCACATTGTATTTTCGTGATCGGACCAATTTTACCATTCATGGCTCATTTAGAGCTATTTGGAGCTCTAGTACAGGATTTGGAGCGGGCTAAAATTTCTGTGAAAACGTATCGTGTTTAATTTTTGCAAAAGTCAAGACGCTAAAATTTAGAGCTTCATATTAAACATGCTAGAAAACGTTTTACCTAATTAAAAAGGTTTTTTCAACCTACTCAATAATTTGATTATTAAAAATTATCAAGACATGATTTATTACATACAACGGGAACCAAAAAAACGTTCCCCTGCTGCAAGTGTGTATTCTACACATAAATTGAAGAAGAAAAGTCAGATAAATTTTTCCTCTAAAATATATGGCTACAAAGTGACAGGCCTTCAAAGTTGAATTTTGAAAATCGTTTTTCGCAAATAACTCGAAAACCTTTAGGAATTTCAAAATACTATCCCCAATAAAAATTATTTCTTGTTGGCGAGGATTTTTCTGGTTTGATTGGATTGTCTATGATTAGACTGGAAGTATTAGTTTTCACATTGTTCCCGTATACTTTCTATTCCAACTTTTTTGTGTGTGATTTTTCAGGTATTTTGGTGAATTTTTTGGATCAGTTATTCAATTTTCTGCAAATTTGGTCCTCTTGGTTGAAGTTGATAAAGTGAACGGTTTACGAGTTATTTGCAATTTCACCAATCACGTTCAATTAAATACTACCGCACCAAAATTTAGTAAGTGGGCAGTAGACTAAAAGTCATAGTTGTCAAAGAGTTTATTAAGTTAAACAAAGTATTAATTAACAAACAAATTATTAAATTAAATGTTCGAATTGTTCACCGTTGACTGCTATGCATTTACGAATTCTTTGCATGATTGACTGACGTACGTTGAAAATAATTGCGGATCATCTCTTATTAAATTAGAGCAATCAAAAATTCGTAGCTGGAGATGTTGGACGTTTGTAAGTGGCATCGAATACACCATGTCTTATAAACGACCCCAGAAAAAAAATCCATAAGGTTTAGATCCGGTGAACGTGCGGGCCAAGGAACCGGTCCTCCACGTCCAATCCAGTTTGCATTAAAAGTTCGATTCAATACTTGTGGCTATGGGTTTTAGGTCTCTGGGTAGCGTACAATGGAGCGCGAAAGTCTATGAGGGGCCGTATAAATGTCCTGCAAGTATGCTGTAGGGTTTCAGGTTGACAACTTCCTATGCGGGACCTTGTACCTCGGATTTGTAGCACGATATATATATATATATATATATATATATATATATATATATATATATATATATATATATATATATATATATATATATATATATATATTAGGTACACGCGAAATTTGTTGAAAACACGTTCAAATTGCAATTGTTATCGCGATAGAAGGGTTAACGGTGTTTGATATATTTTATTATATATTACGTCGTAATTTGATAATGTTTTCTGGATATTTTATTTTCTGTATTTTACGTAATTGATATTTGAGTAAGGGTTGAAAAAAAACACATGTTAGGATAGAAACAGATGTTCGCTCGAACTGCCTTTATTGAGGTAGTGTAACGAATCTTTGAAAGTCGCCGTATGCACATTCTTGTGGTAAAAACTTGACAAACATAATAATAAATTGTGTCGCTTGTTATAGACGAATTCATATTTTTAAAATTAAGATGTCGTTCAATAATTAATATGAAACTGTTCCAACGTAAATTAGTGTTTCTTGGTTTTTTTTATTACTTTTGAAAGACGGGAATTGATTTTCGGGAGTAGAAACAGTAGTTTTCAAATGGAAGAGGAAGGGCAGTTGCTGATAAAATTTTAATTGAGCCGGACGCTTTCAATTGTATTAATTAGTAACGCCCTTTGTAACCCGGTCGGTCTATAAATATTTTGTCGTGTACCTTTTAGCAAAACTAAAACGCTAATTCGTTCTTTCCAAAACTTAATCTGTAAATAATCGTCGCGGCGCCGAGTTTTAAACCGCGTATCCTAACTCGTCGTGTTGGTGGTAAAGTGCCGAGTGTGTACATACTCCAGGGTCCAGATGACCATTAAACACCTAGAATTTTATTTTTATTGTTGTATAGATGAATGTGTAACCTGAGAAAGGGGCGCTGTATTTTTCTAACGCACTCAAACTTATATATCGATCACGATGTTATGATCCATTTATAACTTAAAAAGATTTGTTTAATGAGGTTTTTTTGTGTTAGTTTGTTAAGTAGAATTGCTTGCCTGCGAACTAATTTCTCTTTATATGTAATTTATTGTAACTGTACGTATGTATTATGTGATTTAGTAGTCACTAAACAATTGTGTACGTGCAAAGTTCTTGTCTATTTTCTTTTGTCCTTGCCTTTACCTTATTATAACCTGTGCAATGTTACTGTTGTTGTATTTTATATGTACCATAATTTGCCATATTGTTTTATGTGTTTATTTACTTAAAGACCGGCATGATTGGTTTTAAAGGGCCACATTATTACGATTGTTATTCTGATTATTTATGACACAATTGTGAGTGTGACTACAGGTTTTTTTTGTGTTTATGTGTAACTAAACGGGTTTTTATTTATTTTTGTCTCAATGTTATAATTTTGTACGTACTTTAACCTGATTTAATGGTGTTTTGTTATATATTTAATCCTTTCATATGGTTTTTTTGTGTTATTTGATTTATTAATGTACTTGTACAATTATTTGTTTATGAATAAAGTGGGTTTTATTGGTAGTTCTTTCCCACAATAGTACATTAACGGGCTGAACCGCCATTGCCCAAGATCGTTAATTTTAATTTGAGTAGTTTCATTATTTACCTGGCCCACATGATGCAACACTTAACCTTGTCCAGCCTATCTCAGTCAAATAGCACAACGTACCTACCACTAGACGGTCACTTCGTTTGATAAGATTTGAGGTTTGCGAGTAATTAAATATCATACTTGTAAATAAATTCTGTTTTAATTATTGCCAGGAAAGTCAAAGTAAGGCAAGCAATTAATTTGACTAATAGTACATTATTGTCAGTCAAGTCAAGATAAATCACTTACCAATTGTTTTCTTCTTGAATTTGCAATCTTGCAAATAAATTCAAATTACACTTTTCAAGATAGGGTACCTGGGGGACGCTACTATATATATATATATATATATATATATATATATATATATATATATATATATATATATATATATATATATATATATGTACACATATACATGCATGCACTCACACAATACACTTGATGGCAAAATGTAGGCTAAACACATTTTATTTTATCTCAAAATTGCTTAAAAGATGACCACAAGCCGAGCCACAAGCGTATGTATTGTTTCCTTAGTAACCTGAATGTTAATGTGACAGTTGTAAAATAATTGTGTCAGAAATTCTGCTAATCAAGGTTATGAATTTCACTTACTGTTCGC
The DNA here is from genome assembly GCA_036346205.1 of Vesta saturnalis. Lineage (NCBI taxonomy): Eukaryota > Metazoa > Arthropoda > Insecta > Coleoptera > Lampyridae > Vesta > Vesta saturnalis. The sequence goes on from JARFJB010001996.1 coordinate 425,699, forward strand.
CGAACGGTAAGTAAATTACTTACCGTTCAGTTAGACTCATTAAACAGAAAATGCCACCTACTGTTGTCAAAACAGTGACAGTAAGTTGACAAATATGAACGATCGCACAAAAAAAATTATTTCATTTCTTAATTTTTTAAGTTAGCATCTAGATGTCCATTAACCTCTGTCTGACATGAAGTTTTAAACGTCTGTTTGACATAGATTTTGTTTTTGTTTTTACAATGTTGCCTATTTTCGTAATGAACAGAGGTTGCAAATTATCTCACTAAAAATCCTATTAAAATATTATTATTTCTTTTAATTTCCATTTTGTATTTTCATAAAATATATATTTAATAATTGAAAAATTATTTACATTGAAAAAGCTCAAAACTTCTATAGAAAAAATTTTTTTAATGATTCTAAGTCTTTAACTTTCGTGCTAAATCCAAATTTTTTTGTACAACACATTAATTATTGATCGGGTTGCTTTTAGTCATGAGAATTTGTTTTGTAACTTTCTGAGTACTATCCAAATCTACTGTAGGAACTATTGGAACCATTCGAAATATTGTTCTTCGATACTTTACGAGGATATTAGACGAGACGCTGCTCGATTTTCAAGAGTTCTGTTTATTCTAAAACAATCCTCGTATAGTTCTGAGCATACACAGTCAGTACCTTTCCAAAGAGTTCCGATGATAAAATTAATTAGATAATTTTTTAAACAATTGGTAAAACATAGCCCATTTTTCGGATAAAAAATTAGCGAGGGCTCTTAGGAATGAATAAAAGAACATCAAAAGTTTATTGGAACTATTGCATGTCAAAATAGAATTTTCAAAAATGTTTAATCTTTTTTTCAAATTTTCAAAAAAAAATTTTTTCACATGAGGAACTCTAGAACTTTGCAAAATATACTAATTTAGCTAGTCCAGAACTACTGGATCTCGATTTTCGAAGTGAAGTTAGCACCCGATTTTTCAAATTAAAATTTGGAACCGTATTGAGTGGAATTCTTTTTTTTTATAAAGTACTTCTAAACTCTTTAAAAGGAAATTAGAACTCTAAATTAGAACTATTGGGACTCTTTTGTAGCGTGTTTACAATGCGTAGTTGACTGTGACAAATCAACAAAATATGACGTTACGTCAAATTGTATTGATGTCAAATAGTTATTGTTGTATTAAAAAGATAAAAATAATTTTTGGAGATAATGCTATTTACATTACAATTTTATATCGTAACTACACCTGTGATGTCGGCTCCTCGAAATGAACATTTCGTAAAAACAAAAATCTATTTCATTTGTTTCGTTTGTTAACCCTTCATAGAAAAGTCCACCTTTCTTTCATTTGTCTACCTTTTCAAAAATATAATTTTCTATAACGTAATTGATCAGTTTTAATAAACTTTTCATCGTCTTAAACTCGCTCGTATTTTTTTTTGTCGACTTCGTTGTTAGTAATTAAAATAAGCACTTTATAAATATATTACGCATAAACATTCAGTATGTGAATTTTTATGTGTGTAGTGCGGTTTGTGCGTTAAAGTTGACTCTAAGCACATATAAGATGTGGTATTATTGTACAAATACGGCCATTATTTCTCTTTACGTGTAATTATTTTGCATGTGTGAGTTTTGCTATTAACAGTATGATATACTGTATCTTCAATTAATGGTATGTTGATGTGAATGTTTGCTATGAAGTGGAAAATGTTAAATGCTACCGTTTTTTATCTATAATTGATACTGATGATGCATGGATAGTGACCCATCCATTCCAAGCAGCTTGTGGCCGTTGGTCTGCATTGTATGGGAGAATACGTATTAGGTCTGGATACCTTAGCTTGTTATGTCCTGGTTGGGTGTCGCGACCAACGTTAGAAGGCTTCCTTTGTCTCATTGGAGTTACATTTTGGCACAGAGTCAGTGTCCATTCCAGGTAGTCTGTGGTCGGACCTTAACGTTAGGAAACTATTGGGTGCCTATCATGTTATGCACGAGGGTTAGATAATCTGGGTCCTTCCTCAACGTTACAAGGCCTCCACTAATTCATTGGAGTTACGTATTTAGACGTACAGCTTGTCAAACTTTAAGATTTAATTTTAGTGATAAAAGCACTTTATTAAAAGTTGATATATAAAGAATTTTTTTTATTTTACATAAATTTTACTTGTAATTTACGAAACTCACTTAACTTAAGGTAAATATTGCGGAAAATGGCCAGTTTTGGTGGTTTCTAACACAAATTTGTATTCCTGTGTTTTTTAGCATTAGTTAGACCATTTACAAAATATTTTTGTCTGATTTAAAAAATCCCAATCAGAAACATATGCGGTCTTTTTGTACTACGTTTTCCGGGGATAATACACATTGCCATAGTGATTATGGTACGTAAACGCTTCTAAGTAGTTTAAGTATGTGTGTTAAGGTACCAAATAAATTACTTTGGTACTGTGTATAAATATGCGGGAGATCGTTACGTCATAGTTATGTACTATAATCTGTCCAGAAACGAAGCGAAGGAAAAAATCATGTTTGGTAAATTCCAGTGGCGTTGGGTTGTTTAATGATAAAAAATATAAAACTGAAATAATATTGAATAGATATGTCATAATGAAATTAATTGATACTAATTAAAAGTTGGGAAGAAACGAGGATATTATTTATTTGTAATATAATTTTTCTGTTTTCCGATTAAAATAATTTAGTGGTTGATTAGGTAATTATGAATTGTCGGAATAACTGTATTTTAAAATTATATATTTATTATTGTCTTATCTTACCTTATACATTTTGTTTGTTTTTGTTTAATATAGGTAATAAGGAGGAATAATATCCGAGTATATTATATAATAATTGTTGCCTTACCTTAAATTTAAAAACTGTATAAAATGATTTCTAACAAGCAAAGTGTTTTATAATTAAATGATATATTACTTACAATGAAATCTTTAAAATCACTTTTTATAGTTAAGTTTTCAATATAACATTGCAATCGTCATTTGTTTGTCTGCAAAACCCATGTATACGCCTATGATCTTTACTTTAGAACTCAACAACAGGTACGTCCCATTGTTAAATGATTAGCAGCTGTTGATAAATAACTTACGTTGTAAACGGTATAGTATGGAAGCGGTATATCCTAAAGCTAGTTTAAGAAATCTATTAAGTACATAATACAAAATCGTGTACCCCTTATATGTAAAATAAATGAACTATTTTAATTTATTTCTTCGCTTCGTTTCTGGACAGACTTTAGTAGATATCAACGTTGATTTCATCTGTTAGATAATTTCAAATCACGTTTCAATGCTTATTAGTGCGCAGATACACATATATACATGTTAACAGGCTAAGTAATCATGTTGCAAAATTCTTAAATTCTTATCTCTATTTAACCTGAATTACGTTAATCCAAAAATGCCTACTAAGGGAGCTAGAGCGTACGTAACAAGTTCAAACTTGGTACAACGAATAAGTCGATATTGACAAACCGGCCACTGAAAACACGATTTTCTGCTTTTTTAACGGAATTTTTTTATTTTCAATTTTTTAATAAATTTTACATCAAATTTAAAAACTTGACGATATTTTTCATACCAAACTGCGCTCTTAGTTGAAATCGCTATCTCGTACCGTTTGTGTTTTTGCGAGAAAAATAAATTTAAACGTTTTGTGTTTCTGGCATAAAATACCGTTTGGCCTGGTTGGCTGTGATTAATCAACAAAGAGTGTCTGATTTTACTTGTTTAAATTAGTTATTTAATTTGATGTAAAATTTTGTGGAAATCATGATTCATAAACCAATGTTTTATTTTCTAAGGATAGTATAATACGAATTATGTATCTAACACACAAAATAACATTAAGAGCAACTAACAAAGAAGAACAGAACGAGTTTTTATAGCATATGCTCTACATGACGACCATTTGTTTCAATACATAAATCTATTCTTTTCCGTAAAGATTGTCTAATTCTTCCAAAAATTCCACGATTATTTCTAATTTCATTGCAAGCATCTTCAATTCTTTTCCATAACTGATCACGCGTGTTTATTGCAACAGCATAAACTAATGATTTTAAGTACCCCCAAATACAGAAATCACAGGGGTTTAAGTCGGGGGATCTTGCAGGCCAATTGACTGGACCACCTCTTCGAATCCATTGGTTACCATAACTGTTGTTAAGAAATTAAGGAACTTCTGCACTAAAATGAGCTGGGCAACCATCGTGCAACAACCATAAATTCTGCCTGATCATCAGGGGAATGTCATCTATTAAATCAGGTAAAATATTTTCCAAAAAATTAAGATACTCATGCCTCGTTAAACGGCCAGATAACTCTACAGGTTCCAGCAGCTGATTACCGATTACACCTATCTAGACCTTAATACTAAATCTTTGCTGGTGCTTAGTATTTTACTGCATGAGGATTTTCGTCAATGTATGCGTAATGATGTCCTGATTATTTTTGTTACTCAAGCAGTTTGAAAACTCTACGTGTGCAGGGAAGTCACCATCTAATATCGCATGAACTCTCTCAAAATGAAAAGAATAAAAGTTTTCTCGATGAATAATGTTCCATATGGAAGAGTTGGTAATATTAGGATACATAGCAGCGTGTCTTCTGGTGCTAATCTCAGGATTCTCTTCAATTTCCATCAAAACATCGTCTTCGTACTCTTCTGTAACATCACTGTGCCTACCAGTTTCAATATTCTTAAGAACTTCTGAGCCAGTTTCTCTTATTCTTTGGTGTAACGCTATAAATGTTGAGTGACTGGGATGCCTTCTGTTTGGAAATGTTCCGCGTATCTTCGTTCTCCTGCACGAGCGTTACACTGTACTTCCCCATAAACTAAATGCATATCAGCATATTCTTGGAAAAACTAACCATTTTGATTTAAAGTAACAAATTTTTATCTTTTTAATACAACAATAACTATTTGACATCAATACAATTTGACGTAACGTCATATTTTGTTGATTTGTCACAGTCAACTACGCATTGTAAACACGCTACAAAAGAGTCCCAATAGTTCTAATTTAGAGTTCTAATTTCCTTTTAAAGAGTTTAGAAGTACTTTATAAAAAAAAAGAATTCCACTCAATACGGTTCCAAATTTTAATTTGAAAAATCGGGTGCTAACTTCACTTCGAAAATCGAGATCCAGTAGTTCTGGACTAGCTAAATTAGTATATTTTGCAAAGTTCTAGAGTTCCTCATGTGAAAAAATTTTTTTTTGAAAATTTGAAAAAAAGATTAAACATTTTTGAAAATTCTATTTTGACATGCAATAGTTCCAATAAACTTTTGATTTTCTTTTATTCATTCCTAAGAGCCCTCGCTAATTTTTTATCCGAAAAATGGGCTATGTTTTACCAATTGTTTAAAAAATTATCTAATTAATTTTATCATCGGAACTCTTTGGAAAGGTACTGACTGTGTATGCTCAGAACTATACGAGGATTGTTTTAGAATAAACAGAACTCTTGAAAATCGAGCAGCGTCTCGTCTAATATCCTCGTAAAGTATCGAAGAACAATATTTCGAATGGTTCCAATAGTTCCTACAGTAGATTTGGATAGTACTCAGAAAGTTACAAAACAAATTCTCATGACTAAAAGCAACCCGATCAATAATTAATGTGTTGTACAAAAAAATTTGGATTTAGCACGAAAGTTAAAGACTTAGAATCATTAAAAAAATTTTTTCTATAGAAGTTTTGAGCTTTTTCAATGTAAATAATTTTTCAATTATTAAATATATATTTTATGAAAATACAAAATGGAAATTAAAAGAAATAATAATATTTTAATAGGATTTTAGTGAGATAATTTGCAACCTCTGTTCATTACGAAAATAGGCAACATTGTAAAAACAAAAACAAAATCTATGTCAAACAGACGTTTAAGACTTCATGTCAGACAGAGGTTAATGGACATCTAGATGCTAACTTAAAAAATTAAGAAATGAAATAATTTTTTTTGTGCGATCGTTCATATTTGTCAACTTACTGTCACTGTTTTGACAACAGTAGGTGGCATTTTCTGTTTAATGAGTCTAACTGAACGGTAAGTAATTTACTTACCGTTCGGCGAACAGTAAGTGAAATTCATAACCTTGATTAGCAGAATTTCTGACACAATTATTTTACAACTGTCACATTAACATTCAGGTTACTAAGGAAACAATACATACGCTTGTGGCTCGGCTTGTGGTCATCTTTTAAGCAATTTTGAGATAAAATAAAATGTGTTTTGCCTACATTTTACCATCAAGTGTATTGTTGCTCAGTCGCCAAACATTATCGTCGATCGGTAAACTGTCCTTACTGTTCTTAATACTTAATATACTATTGCGAAAGCGAAAGTACGAGTTTCTCTGTTGTCAAAATCGTGACAGAAGTGGAACATTTTCTCCCTAGGGACCAAATATGTCACATTATCTCCCTAAGAAGTTTATTTTGTTTCAAATACTGAGTACAAATAAAAACACAAGAACTAAAGAACTAACTTATTTATTTGCTTTTACAGTAAATGATACAGGCCCACAATTATTGAAATTATTCACAATTTTCAGTTTTTTTGAAAACAATTTTCTGAGACTAGGTATGGTTGTCAAGGTACAAATTTGACGAAACTATTACTATATTTATACATTTTCCGTGTTTTTGTGTTTCGCTTTTGCTAAAAATAGTATCTACATCTCAGGAGATAATGCTATTTTTCCCTGGATGTTCTGTAGCCCTCGGGCTTCGCATCTCAGGAAAGATCCCTCTATGTATAATATGCTATTTTTGCCTGGATGTTTTGTAGCCCTCGGGCTTCGCATCTCAGGAAACATCCCTCTATGTATAATATGCTATTTTTTCCTGGATGTTTTGTAGCCCTCGGGCTTCGCATCTCAGGAAAGAACCCTCTATGTATAATATACTACTAATTAAAATTTTTTTAGGATAACTATGCAATCTCTTTTTTCATACGTTCATAACGAACACAGGCAACATTGTAACAACAAGAACAATAATCTATGTCAGAATAACGTTTAAAACTTCATGTCAGATAGAGACTAATAGACATAAATACATGTTAACTTGAAAAACATTCCAAAGCCGCCCACTTCTATACCACCACTACAGTTTAACCATTTTCGTTCATATTTGATTCATATTTAGACTTACCTTGCGTTATACTAAGAAAAGTTATGTAAAATTAAATTTTCTTTAAAAACTTTTTCTTATAAAATTAATCGTTATTGAGGCATTGAAAAATTTTGAACTAACACTTAAATTCTACCTTAGGAATTTTTTTGCCGCTAAATTACGCGTCGTATCAAAAAATTGCATAAGTTCAAGGTCTATATTTAGGTATGTTTATATTTATGAAATATGCTGCTGTTGCCAAACCAAAAACTGACCCTAATAAACCCCCCCTTCCCTTCGCCGCTGGATTTCTCCCAAAATGTAATTAGCTCGAAGCCAAATGAAAACAAGCTTAAATACAAAATTTTAACGTAGGTATTTTCGTTCTGGAGTTATCGTAGTTAGGGACTAACATACATTCACAAAGACACACACACACACACACACAGGCATCCAGACTACATGGTCCTTGGCGAAACTTGGCCAAAAGTTGTAAAATGAGCTAATAAATCGAGTTAGTGATGGTGAAAAAAATTCGATTGCATAACCTTCTATACCTACATATGTATAATGTCGGTTGGAAAGTAAAAATTATAATTAAAATTACTTCATTTCTTTTAATTTTTTAAGTTAGCATCTAGATGTCTATTAATTAACCTCTGTTTGACATGAAGTTTTAAATGTCTGTTTGACATAGATTGTTTATGTTTTTACAATGTCGCCTATTTTCGTAATGAACTTAAAATAACAGAGATTGCATAATTATCCTAAGAAAAACGTTATTAAAATTACCTATTTCATTTCTTTTAATTTCCATTTTGTAGGTTGGAGGGTCGTGAGGAGTTTCAAACCAGATATTTTCATAAAATATACATTTAAGAATTGAAAGATTATTTACACTGAAACAGCTCAAAACTACTTTAACTTTGGTGCTCATTCCAAATTTTTTTGTGTAACACATTAATTATTGATCGGATTGCTTTCAGTCATTAGAATTTCTTTTATAACTTTCTGAGTACTATCCACATCTACTGTGGGAACTATTGGATTAAATTATGAGGATATAGATGAGACGCTGGTCGATTTTCAAGAGTTCTGATTATTCTAAAATAATTCTTGTATAGTTCTGAGCATACACAATGCCTTCCCAAGATTTCCGACGACAAAAATTAATGAGATAATTTTTTAAACAATTAGTAAAAATCGCCCATTTTTCGGATAAATTCATTTTTAAAACAATTATATATTTAATTTTAACATTGAAATTCTTTGGATTTCGAGAACTACACGAGAACTATTTTGAAACTACTGGAACTTCAAAATATTTATCGTCGATACTTAGAAAATTTAAGCTATGCAATTGTTTAAACTCGAATAATTCTATAAATATTAATCGGATCGATTTCTTCCAGAACTTTTCGAATACTATCCAAATCTGCTGCGAGAACTATTAGAACTCTTTAAAACATTTTTTGTTAATATTTTCTTTTTTTAAGGAAAAGGGCTGAAACTTTTTCACTTTTGCACCCGCCGGTGAGAATGTCAAAACTATAACGTTGTCAGGTGAAGTTTAAAATGTCATCTTTTATTGACGTCTGAAGAAAAACATATTTGTTACACATTGATCAAACGTCAGCAGTTTTATTTTTGCCAAAGTTTTTAATTTGGCACTGATGACGTTTTTTAGGTTTTGTTGTATCAGAATCTTGTTTCGAATCAAAATGCTCTTTTCTTAGTTCCCCAGCTAGAATGAAAATAAAGTCTCTTCTTTTTATTTTACTGCCTACGACTTCTTATAAACTATCCAGCCGTTGATTGTGGCAAGATCTAAAACATTGTAAAACACATGAACTGTCCATCTACGTGAACCAGCTTTCATAGAATATTTTATAGCCATTTAGTCCAACATATCTACCCCAAACCTTGTTTCCCTTCTAGCTCGGTTCATTCTTCCTACTATTGTTGTGTTCTTTTGCCAGTATTGTTCCTAACTTTTGACTTGTAAAAAAGCTGTAGGTAGTAATCAACAATGAAAAGTTACAGACCTTTTACTTAAAAAAGGAAAATATTAACAAAAAGTATTTTAAGGAGTTTTAATAGTTCTCGCAGCAGATTTGGATAATATTCGAAAAGTTCTTAAAGAAATTCTTACCATCGAAAGCGATCCGATTAATATTTATAGAATTATTCGGCTTTTAAAATCGCATTGCTTAAATTCCTCAAATATCGACGAAAAATATTTTGAAGATTTCCAATAGTTCCAAAATAGTGCGCAATACCTTTCAAAAGAGTTCCAATGATAAAATCAATTAGATAATTTTTTTAACAATTAGTAAAAAATAGCCCATTTTTTGGATAAATAATTTTTTTTTTTAAATTATATAATTAATTTTTGCATCGAGACTCACATGCAAACATTGTGCATATCGAGAACTACACGAGAACTATTGGAACTTCAAAAATATTTGTCGTAGATAGAAAATTTAAGCTATGCGATTTTTTAAAGTGGAATAATTCTATAAATATTAATTGGATCGCCTTCGATCATTAGAATTTCTTTTAGAACTTTTAGAATACTATCCAAATCTGCCGCCAGAACTATTAGAACTCTTTAAAACATTTTTTTTTAAAGTAACAGGACTATAACTTTCTCATTTTTGATTATATTTTTTTTTAATTACCGAGAACTCTTAGGAACGAATAAAAGAACATCAAAAGTTGATTCGAACTATTGCATGTCAAAATTGAATTTTCAACAATTTTAAATTTTTTTAAATTTTCGAAAAAAAAATTTTTCATATCAGGAACTCTACAACTTTGCAAAATATAGCAATTTAGTTAGTCAGAACTACTGGATCTCGATTTTCGATTTTAAAATTTGGAACCGTTACTGAGCGGAACTCTTTATTTTTTATAAAATACTTCTAAACTCTTTAAAAGAAAGCTAGAACTCTAGAACTGTTGGAACTATTTGTCGGGGTGCTAACTTTACACGCGTATTGTAAACATAATTTTGTATTTCCTGCCAGAAACACAAAAAATTTAAATAGATTTTTCTCACGAACGGTACGAGATAGCAATTTCAACTAAGAGCACATTTTGTATGAAAAATGTCGTTTTTAAATTTGATGTAAGATCCATTAAAAAAATGAAAATAAAAAAATTTCGTTAAAAAGCAGTTGCCCCCCCCCCCCCCCCAAAGTGCGCCGTTTCCGATGGCAATTGTCATTATCGACTTATTCCTTGTATGAACTGTTTGAACTTGTTTAAGTGGCGGTGTTTTTGAGATATTTAACAAAAAGTGACTTCACGGTGCCATCTTCAAAGGGCTTTAGCTCCCTTCGGAGGGATTTTTGTATTAAGGTGGTTTAGGTTAAATCGACATAAAATCATGGCTAGTATGTGCAATTTTCGTTTGTCAGGAGAGTTTCTGGGCACCTTGTATAGGATCTCTACTTTTATATGGACATATGCCACTTGTAAATAAATAAACGTTTAAATAGCAGGTCGGCAGGTGCGCTCTACGGACTTCGTTGCTTTGCAATATCTTTCTATTTACGTTTATTCAACAACACCGGTTAAAAAGAGTACAATTTCAATCCATAATTTGTTAGTGACCTTTGATCACACTTTGATCGCAAACCCATTTTTACTAAACATAAAACATTTATGAGTAATAAAACCGCGTAATAATCTTTCAATTTGTATAACAGTCTACTGCAGTTTAAATAAACTAAGAAAAACGACACATAAACATCAATTCATAATTATGAAATACACTTTTGACTATAAAATGCGATAGGACAAAGTGACCCCCATATTAAAGAATACCTAGTGAAAATGCAAAAGAACGGAACCAATTTTAAGTTGCAGGAAATTCCATTTTATGTAATCTTTACATACCAAACATAAATAGGAAAACGAACACTACCTTTTTTTCTTACACTGCATTAATGTGACATTTTTATGTTGCGATGTAAAATACTTTTAAGTGTCTATTAATACTACTTAAAAAAAAAGGTAATCATAAAATTTGTTCTTCGTAAAAGTAACTATTGTGTAAATTTATTTATACATTCCCTTGTATAAAAAAATCCAAGCATAGGTCAGTACATTTTTAATGATCTAAAATACAAAACAAGTGTAAGCAAAATAGTAAATTTGGTATTAAGTTACAGATAAAACGGCAACTTTAAGTTGCAATAAGTAGGTACTTATCTTTTACGCAATTAGGATTAGGTTTCACTTTTTGCATAGTATGCACAAAGTAATAGATTAGGTAATTACAATTGTATGTATGGTCCGTCGGCTATTTCACTCATTTTCCAGATTTGAACATTTACATTTTTGAAGAGATTACACGAATCAAGTTCTAAAAATTTTGCAAGTTTACACATACAATTAATTACCTAATCTAATCACATTGCCTGATGCCCTTAATATCAAAAATGATTTCATAATTCGTCTTTATTAACATTTAGCCATTGTTTACTTTCTCAATTTTACTAAACAAAACTGTACTTACAGCTTCCAAATTTGGAGAGTGAATCTGTTGACGCGATGAAGCAAAATTTAGAGCTTCAGGTAATTCATTCATTTTTATCACAATGCACTTTTAAACACAAATCTTAAATTCCACTAAGAAAATTGTAGTAATGTTAATAAATTAAGAAACATTTCACAATTTTTTTTAAATATTTATAATCAAGTTTTTGTTTTTAAACAATATTATTGTTATAAATAAGATGAATTTAAATAATAATTATGAATGTTTATGTTTTTAAACCGATAAAACGCACAACAAAAAAAGGAACGTTTAGGTTTTATAGACTATTAAAAAACTATTTTATAAACATCGAATTTAATCAACAAATGCTGTTGAACTACTGTTTCAATAATATATGCAAATGCTTGAAACGGATGACGGTTTCTGGGGTTTAGGGGGCGTTTACGTAATTTTCCGCGTATCTCCCACTATAAGAGGCCATCAAAACGGCACCGCCTTAATTTCCTATATTGTGATTTCGAGTAAAAATGGAATTTGCCATAAAACATTGTGTGATACTCGTGATTTGTTCAATATGAAAAAAAAAATTGTGGCGCCATTTGCAAACTTACTTCAACTTTCGGATAAATGACATTTCATTTAATATTAAGACTTATTGCTTTTGTAATATCTATAACAAAAAAAGACAGGTATACATTATAAATGTAGGTCGACATTTATATTTCAAAATTATTCGTGTAGTGTTTACCTATTATCATTATTTAAAAGGCAATAATCGGTTATTTAAAAAAATATATAAATGCGTTATGCAGAGCGACTATTTACTACTAGGTACATACTATTATCTACTATACTAATACAGGGTGTATTTTAAAATCACCGACAAACAAAAACTGGAGATTCTATGATTCAAAATAAGACAAAAATGATCATAAACGCTTTTCCGAAAATGCTTCCTAACCGAGATATAGGTTGATTAAAAAATACTTTTTTTAAGGTTTTTTTAAGATTCCTCAAAAACTACAAAAGATATTGCACGGAGATTTGGAACACCTAAATATCTAATTAAATACAATTAATCAGGTGAGTTTGAGTCAACTGACTCCATCCAGTGGCGTAGAATATTTTAAGTTAATCAGTTTAAGTAAAAAAAAAACGCACGCCCTTGGTTTTTTTTTAAGAAATATTTTTTGATAGATTCAACATTTAATTCTGCAAATAAAATCATACTTAGTATTTTTTCGATTCGGCACCCCGTTTTTTGAAATACTTTACATTAACATAAACGACCACATTATTCAATAAAAACCAAAATTTGTTTTATTTTACAAAAAAATAACGCAGTTAACTATTAGGTACATTACTAAAGAGATATTGAAGGAATCAAAAACAAAATAATAATTATTTTTATATATATTGTTCAAAATGCCCTCCTTCCTTTTGAATGCAAGCTTGTATTCTTCTTAGCAAATGAAACCTAACACGCTGAAAAATTTGTGACATAGGCCTAATCCCATCGCATGCCATCTGTATGCGATTCCAAAGTTGCTCTCGATTATCAATTTGAACAGAATAGACACGAGTTTTCAGATACCCCCACACAAAAAAATTCAATGGGTTTAAATCTGGCGATCGTGCCGGCCACGGTACTTCACTTCCTCGTCAAATCCAGCGTCCAGGGAAACATGCATTTAAAAATTCTCTGACGTTTCGTGTAGAATGTGGTGGTGCACCAGCATGCGTGAGATACATGTTCATTCTAACATCTAAGGGTACGTCTTCAAACAATTCTGGCAAATCTTCTCTCAAAAAATTTAAATAGAATTCGCCAGTAAGTCTTTGAGGAAAACGGATAGGTCCGATTAGGTGATCGTCTAGTATACCTATCCAAATATTTTCGCTAAATCTATGTTGGTGAGCTGTAACTACAGTTGGATGCTGATTATTATTCCATTTCGGGAAAAAATACACTCATCAGTGGTCAATAAGTTTCTAACAAATTGTACATCTTCAGCATTTTTATTTAAAAACCATTCGCAAAAATTCATTCGACGAGGATGGTCAGCAGGCAATAATGCATGCACTTTTTGTAGGTGAAAGGGATGTAAATTTTGTTATCGTAAAAAGTTTTACGAGAACAAAATTTACATCCAAGACTTGCTATGCGACACACCAAATTCTAAACCTAACTCACGCTTACTTATTGATGAATTTTCATAAACTCTCCTCAATGTCAACTGGTACACGAGCATTTCGTCCAGAATTTTTCTTTCCTTTTAAACTTCCATACTCTACCAAGTTACGATGAACGGTTCTAAACGTAGTATGATGTGGATGTCTTCTATTTGGAAATCTTTGTTCATTAAGTCGAGCAGCTGCACGAGCATTGCAATTAGTATTACCATAACATAAATGCATATCGATCAGTTCTCGTTTGGAATAATTCATTTTTTCACAGTAATTAGACGCAAACAATGAATTACAAAACATGCGTAAATGAAACTATTTTAGCAAACATAAGATACGTAACTGTCAAATGCAAAGCAATCTCTGATTTATTTAATTTGGTTATTACTGAATAATGTAGTCGTTTATGTTAATGCAAAATATTTCAAAAACGGGTGCCGAATCGAAAAAATGCTAAGTATGATTTTATTTGCAGAACTAAATGTTGAATTTAACAAAAAAATATTTCTTCAAAAAAAGCAGGGACGTGCGTTTTTTTTACTTAAAGTGATTAACTTAACATATTCTACGCCACTGGACGGAGCCAGTTGACTCAAACTCACCTGATTAATTGTACTTAATTAGACATTTAGGTGTACCAAATCTCAGTGTAATACCTATCTTTTGTAGTTTTTAAGGAATCTTAAAAAAATCTTAAAAAAAATTATTTTTTAATCAACCTGTATCTTGGTTAGGAAGCATTTTCGGAAAAGCTTTTATGATAATTTTTGTCTTATTTTGAATCATAGAATCTCCAGTTTTCGTTTGTCGGTAATTTTAAAATACACCCTGTATATTTAATGTTAGAGAATGTTGATAACCAATATTCTTAGTTTATTTTCTAAACTGAGGATACTGTACTGCAGAATTCAGAAGGGACGAATAAAACATATTCTGAATATTTCTAAAACCTTAACTCTTGATTTGGTTCAGTATTCCTGATAAATAAAATACAAATATATTAACACTTAGAATTAACACGAATGGCTTATTTTTAAAATTATTTGGTAAAGGAATGTATTGAATATATGTACAATACTCTGATTTATCTTTAAAAAAGATTAATAAAAATATTCATTAACCCAAAAGCTATTGTCGATTAGTCATCAATATTTTTCTTGTGTTGTGTTGTGGGAGGGTGGGGTAAGTGAGACATGTAAGACAATGATGGTCTTAGAAGATAAAGTTTAATGTTTAAAATACTGAAAAGCTTCAAAATTTAACATTGAGGTCTATACATTTTGCATTACTTATTTTTTAAATAATATTAGAAATACTGCAGATGGCCTCATTTGCCCCACCCGGTGTGGTAAGAGAGTCAAATAATACTATTTCAAAAACCAAAATTAAAAAAGACATCAATATGCTACAAAATCATGTTAATTAACAATACAATAAAGTGCAATGAACACTAACACTCATAAATCTAAGGTTATAATACTAATTTAAGCAAATTAAAAAATAATGAAATAGAAAACAATCGAAATAAAAAATTAAAATAAGCAAAAGGAAATATCTTCCAAAAAGTTTCTCTGCGTTCATTTCAAGACAAATTGTAACGACAAAGAAAGCCATCATTTCCACTTTCATTGTCTGTGCACTCCTCATGCATCCATTTATTGCATTTCACACACATGATCCACTCCTCCATGCTTGTCTCTGCGTATCTCTCAGAGCAATACAAACATAATGTGTCGTCTTCTTTAGCTGGTTCAGACATTGAAGTGGAAGCTTCGTTTAATTGTAATTTACTTTTCACTGCTTTGGTTTCATTGGTTTCCACCATTTTCTTGTATGGGGAACTTGTAATTATTTCTGAACCTTCACGCTGAGCACATTTGCCTTTATTTCTTCCACCAATGTCCATCTTTTTCTGCAGAGGAGGGATTTTCTCAATTGAGACATATGAAGCACTTGGTCCTGCTGTCTGGAGTGGTCCATGACAACGGATACTGTAACATTATCAGTGATGCTAACATCTTCAAAGCTGGTATTATCTTCAGTTGGATTAAATTTGGAGCAACTGTATTTTGCACAGTCCTTATTTCTCAGAAGATTAAATCCTTCAAAATCACTTTCCTCTAAAATGTTTGGGTTTAGTGGAAACAGGCCTGTTTTCTCGAATCCCCTTTTATTCTTAGGAGTAAAAGCTCTAACAAATGAATTCTTCACAATGGGACCCATGTCATAGTCAGTGACTCCGTTTCCTGCATGGTTTGCCATCCATAAGTCAATTTCGTTGGCCAGATAACACTTAAAAGGCCCGAAAACAGAAACGTCAAGCACTTGCATCCTGCGTGTTGTATGCGGTGGCAGTGTCAGCATAACAACACCTGATTTTCTTGCCAACTCAATAACTTCAACATTTTTGTGGCTACAGGGTCCGTCCAGAATGAGGAGAATGGGTTTCTCCTTTGTTGGATGTGTGCAAGTTATTAGGTGTTCCAGGAACTTAACAAACAGACTTGAATCCATCCATCCGGAAGGGTTAGCATATCCTACAGTTCCTGCAAGAGATCCTGTCAACAGCTGGGGATTCATCCTTACTCTCGGGTAATAAACGGAGAAATAAATATTCCCTGAGCACTCACACATGCCAATAAGGTGATGTTCTTTACCCTCTCCAAGGATGTATTGCGTCCTACTTGTTTACATCTTTTCCTTGCAGTTACTTTCCCTGGTTTTTGCACGGAAGAAATGCCGCATTCATCGCAATTGAATATTCTGCCTGCTGGATACTGGTACTTCTCCATCAATTCTTGTAGATTATTGAAGAACCCCATAACGGCTTCTTTCGAGAACCCTATAACTCTCGACATGCTAGTTGCTTCAGGTCGTCGAAGGGAGAGATTTCCCTGCCTCTATAAAAATTTTCGAACCCAGTCTTTTCCTGACATTTTTCTTTTTTTATCAAAAGGATGCACAATACTATTTGACTCTGCGAATTCATAAACCAGACGCCTCAGATCGCTGACTGAAAGCCCATAGAACAGTTTATCTAGGTGAATCAAGTGCTTTCGTAACTCTTGTTACATTTCTGAATTGAAAACAGACTTGAATATTCCCATGTTTACAACAGACCCCTCAACACCACGTCTCAGTCTCATTTACACAGTACTGTTTTTTTATTTCCTCGATAGTTTTTTGAAAATCATCTTCACTCCAACCGTTTCCTTTATCAGTCATTCGAATGTATGTTCTAACCATATCTGCAATTAAAACATTAGGTACTTACAACTTAATAAATGGCCTATCAATATTTTGTGCTTAAATAAGTAATAAGTTTATGTCCTAAGTCCAAAGTAAATACACATGACGGTTAAATGTAACTAAATATTTATAATCTAGTAGCCGTACTAGTTAAACTTTGAACTCTAGAGTTATTTTAGAGCAGTAGGTTTATACTAATTTAGTTTGTCTCAAACTACTTCGAAAAACTGTCTCCGGTTGAGAAAACCGAGATTAATGGGTGAGAAAACCTGTTTTTCACACGTCTATATTCATTTTCCGACATGCAACGGGCTCTCGGTAGGTTGTGACCTAAGTTGCTATCTGTAGTAGTCTTTTATTTATTTATTTAACTATTTAAAAGGCGAAAATTGCTGTACGTTTGATATTTAATTTAATGTGATGTTTATATTTAGAATTTTTCAATAAATAATTAGTCTACTAAAAGAAACCTTGAATCAGGTTCAGATATTCTTCTACCTAAGGCAAATAATTATTTATTATTGAAGACTTCTACGCGTTGAAAACAAGGGGGCAAGTGAGTCCGCGGGGATTCACTTGCCCCGGCCTACGCTCTGGAATTCTTTGGCACCTGTGAATGAGGCTAGACGTTACAAACTCCCACCAAACGTCCACATGATAGCTAAAACTTTCAATTTTAACACTTACTACATGAGATCTACAAAATCTCTTCCAATAATTATTAATCCTGCCATAAAAGTTGTACTAAGCTTACATAATTTTTATAAGAAACATTAAATTACCTCTGATTTCTTCAAATTCAAGCCGAGCGTCACAAACAGTTAATCACATATTCTAGCCTCGCGAATGATATTAAGATATTATATGTTACTACATTTAAGGGGTGGACACTCTTGCCCCCCCCCCGATTCACTTACCCTCCTCCCCCCTACATTTAAATGAAGCGTTTCGTTTTTACTGAACTTTGCTGAGCATAAATTTTGTTAACTAAATAAGATTCAAGAATGAAGTTACACATAAAACCGTTAACCATTCCGTAAATCAAAACCGTCAAAGAGCAACTTATTCTTTCGTCATCAGCGTTTGATCTTAAACGTAATGAAAATTAAATAATATTACAATTAGATAATGGTAATGCAATCACAGAGTTACCGTGAACTAACAAAAGATCCTACAAAAAAGTTTCTTTTGAAAACTAAAGAACATTAAATTATCATGTGTTCCTGAAAAAGGAAAGGAAAATGCCACGTATTTCATTTCCTCCCCAAGGGGGAGGACGGGTTGCTCGAGCTTTCCGAGCTCCTTCAGCCAAAATCATGGATTCCCAACATACATACATACATTACGTATATATGCATGGTGGGATTAAGGATGGGTGTGGTCACGATAGGATTGGAAGGAACGGAGTAAGGGTTCTGAGGGGAAAAATACTACCCCAGCATTCGCCTAAGCAACCTCATACAAGGTAGACGGTAACGGGAATCGAACCTATTATCTCCCGACTGCTAAGCAGGTCGTGTCACCACTACACTACCAGCTCGGTGTATTTCTGAAGGAATAAACTTGGAAGCTCTTTTGCCAAAATTATATAGTTTACCAAAAATCAATAAATCTAATGTTCCTTAAGGCCTATTTTTAGTGTAATTGGTTCTCCTACATACAATCATGCAAAATATCTTCAATTTTGATTACAACCTCATATAGGTAAAACACCCCATTATATTAAAAATTCTGCTGACTGCATTGAAAAAATTCCAGTTTCAAAATTGAAGAGGGTGATATACGGTCAGTTTTGATTTTGTTTCACTTAAAACCTTAAAGAACATTTAAGGTCACCTAAAGATATGTCAAACTAGTTATCGTCATCCGGAGTGTATAAGTTATTATGTTCGTGTGAAAAAGTATACGTTAGAACCACAAAACGTAGCTTTGATACAAAACATAAAGAACATATCAGATTTTGTAGATGAGCTCAACCAGAGATATCTGCGGTAGCTGAATATGCTTTAAATAATTGAAATCATGACAATCAACTTGATAATATGGAAATATGGTCAAGACAAACTCATTATTATGTTCGTTTACAACGTATACGTATACGTTTACAACGCCATTGAGATATATAAACATCCTAATAACTTCAATAGGCAAGAAGGTCTCCGTTTAAAGAGGTTTTGGCATCTAAATAAGTAAAAAACGCACAACGATATGTCTTAATTTTAAGTTTAGCTTTTGGTATGTGTAGGTTTTTGCTGTGTTTATTCCTAAGTTACCACAGCACTATAAAAATTTAACATATATGGTTGAAATTAAAATTAAAGTTGAAATTAACTATCATATAAACATTGTGTTTTCACTGTAAAATGACAATTACGATTATTAACAAAAAACTATTTTTTTGTTAGGTTTGACTAGACCTTTAATTAATATGTCAAGTGTCTATTTGTGAATTATCAATTTGATTAAATTTTGTTATATTTACTCTTTGTTTATGACATTTTTCATTGCTAGCCTTCGACCGTTATAGGGTATTCTGATTTGTCATTTTCAAGGCAGTAATAATATTTAATTTTATTAAGGATCTAGTTACTCTTTACTAAAATGAGATTCCATAGTTGGATGTATACGTTTATCAAACTGTAATATTAACAGCAGGCTTATGTTTGCGTTTTCATATTTTTCGTATTTCATAAATTCTTAACAATTCTTAAAGCATGATGACTTGATGAGACTTCTACACACACTTTGAATATGTTTAATATTAATTTTTATTTTTTGCGTAGGCGTTTATAGCTTTGTGAATATTCTAGAAATATTTGTTTTTGGAGTATGTATAAAATTATTTTATTGGTGCGCACCACTTTTCATTATAAGAAAATATTGAAATATGGTCATGTACAAATTATGAATTTGTCCATGACCATTTAATTATTTTCATATGTGCACCTACGAAAGCAGTGTGCTTTTTGACAAATACTCATAGCCCATTATAAATTCAACGTGAGCACTGATTTATAATCCTATTAACAACATACTTCATGAAAACAAAAAATGCACTCGCAGATCAATGTCACTTCTGACCACAAATTTTTAATCAGATTAATTTTTTACGTTTAAGATGGTAAATCATAGCGGTACATGAAAATATGGAACACTGGATCTCTGGCAGAAGACAAAGCACACTCACGTACCACACACATAAAATGAATAATACCGCACACGTATTTTAGCTAAACTATCATCATCAGGGGTTGACAGCATGTTACGATCCGTTGCTTATCTAGTGCCGTTGATTATCTAGTGAGAATGAAAGTTATGGAAATTTATGAGTTATTGAGTAGCCTAAAAGTCCATAATCATCGTTGCTCATTAAGATTTAGTTTAAATACACATTCACTAGACAAGAGTAGCACAACTTTTGGAAGATTCCTGCTAAACTTTAGGTCCCAAATTTGCATGATGGGGCTCGAACACATTTCAGTTCAGTAGTTCGAAAGTATTTGGACGCTGTTTATCCGAATCCACGGATAGATCGAGCAGACCCGCAATGTTGCCAGATTAGCTTTCGCAACGTGTGCGCCAATAAATACGTCGGACGATGTGACAGTTGACGGTAGTCACTTCCAACGTTTACTATGAGTTGTTCTCGATTTAAATTATTCTTTTTGTAAATAATCTTAATCTCTTAACCTGTAACTTCAAAACTACGCTTTTACATATATGAACTTTTCTTCTTTATTTATATATCGGGAACACGCTCTTAAAAGTTTTCCCACATATTGTGGCGAGTGGAGCGGGCTAATGGATAAGATATATGCGGATGTAATACTTATATCCTTAGGTTGGATCTTACCTTAATTGAGAATATGAGCATGAATTGAAATGTAACCGTACTCATACATTAACCAACTGGATATTTGAAACGAGTGCTAATCATTGTTTACTTTACTTTTTAAAAGTATAGGCTTGAAAATACAGATATTATGTTCTGGTGCAATAATTTTTATTGTAATAGAACTATAAGCAAAAGATGTAATCCAATGACCCTTACTGTATAATTTTTGCCCGTAAACGGTTCTTTATATACTGCAAAATCATATCTGCAATGCATTACATCTACCACTAAATATATAACATTTATTTAAACACCATGTAATGGTCATTACCACGACTCCTTAAAATGTAATGATGTTTCAAGAAAATGAAAAATATAGTGCTAATCAATTTTTTAGGCAGAGCGCCTATTTAACCTTGAAGGGTGCGCCTGCTTTGCCCGTGCAGTACTTCTACTATAAACAGATGGATAAGTCAAGTATCAAGCCACATAGATATAAGTTTTGCTCACTGTCCAATCGTAAGTATTAAATTTTGATAGAATTTGCTTCCACTCTTCTTCAATAATGCTTTCGAACCATCCAGTCTGCAGTCGCATGATTAACCGGTTTCATGCGTAGTTATCCTGAGTTTTTCATTACATACTGTGTCCTTCCCGTCTTTTTTTTTCTTTCGCAAACGAAGCTCATGTAGTGCCTACGTACCACAAATTGACAACATACTAAAATTCTGACTGAATACAAACTTATTTACCTAACATTTTATTATTAAAAGTTACACCTTGTCATTGACATCCCCTGTTTTTAATGTAGGTAACAAAAAACCTCATTGGACTTGGCCAAACAAAATTAAAGCCGAATATTAAGTGCCGTGATGTGAAAATCCCTAATATTAAAGACATTGACTAGTCAACCGCTGATGATGATAGTTCAGTTATTGTAACATGTGTGGTGTTTTTTATTTTGTGTGGTACGTGGGTGTATTTTGTTTGTTATCAAACACATTATTAAGGCACTCGCGAAAGATGATCACAGCAATTAAAGCTAGAAACTGTTAAACAGTTATTTTCAAAATAAATTGGACGAATTAACTTATGCACTTATATAGATAATTTTTATCTAGGCTTTATTTTGGAGTTTCTTATTAACCAAAAAAAGTCAAGCTATAAAAAATAAAGGACTAGGATGATATAGTCAATAAGAGGACACTATATGACATATGCCTCAATAAATAAATTTAGTTCAAATTAAGATTTATTTTAACCTATTCATCCCATAGTGGAGAAATTTGGTTGTGAAAACTTATATAAATTGCAAATAGCCAAATATATCGTAGATATACATCATATTCTACTTAACATGCCAAATCGCGTGTTGGTCTTATAATTGACATTTCAAAAAACTTCGATACTTTAAGTACAATATTTAAGGGTCACCTTGATAACCAATCATTTAGTATACATCGTACCGCTTATTCTAGGTTTTCAAACAAAAATTGGACTTTCAAGTGTCAATTTCAAATGTTATATGTTTAATAATAATAATTAATAAAAATATAAATACCGTGACTATTAAATGGTTCACCATTCGATTGAGCCTGAAAAAATCTGAAAAAATTTATGGAGGTTCCTAAAAAACAAATTTCATGCATCAGGACCAACAAGAAATTACTCCAGAAATGCTCCAGAAGCCTGACCTGTGCATTACCTAAAGCGAACAACATTTTAAACTTTTAATATAATGTGTTTCAGTCTTTATTCTTGTTTGTTTGTAGTGATCATGTTGTATTTTGTGGGCCATTTTGTAATCATTCCGGCAACAACATTGCTAGCCCAAGCCTGACAAAATGCGATGATAAGGTGGTCTTCGCATAACCCAACAATTACTTAACAAAACTGAAAGGAAATTGAAAATTGCATCCAATGGCTCAAAAATTAACATATCGTTCTATGTAAAAAATCAAGTTAGCTGTGAGTGAAAAAATTAAAAATTGAATATCCATACCTAGTAAAGTATTAATTTCAACATGACAGTTTTTCAAACTTAATCGAATGGTGAAACCCCCATGTTTCTGGTTACCAGCTGTGGTGCGTAAAATATTTTGTTACCCCACTTAACCTGCGGTATACTATAAACCATAACAACCTCGCCTTTCACTTATCGAGAAATCTTCTGTATAGGTTCCTGGTACGGATGATAGTTCTAATCCAACCCCCTCCTAGCTGTAAGTAACCAAATCCGCACCTCTGTTCGTCAACATCGTTGCACCAGTGCGACGAAAAGAGTAGACATTGTATCTAATTGAGTTTGGTACACCTCTTTAGTCGGAAATTCATCAAAACCTTATGATCCACGCGTTTAGCACCCAAACCGCTATTTTTTTTACAAATTCCCGCGTACTTACCACACAGTCCTTGCCATCGATCGATCTCTCTTGGTTTTGATGTCAATACGTGAAACAGCTACCAGCGACTTTCGATCATCGACACTATATAATTTTAATTTATACAATTAATTCATACGACAGGCCCCAATCAAAGCCATTACAGCAACAGCGAATAAATTTTACTTACACTTACTCTTAATTATTCATGCCATGTCTTCACAAAGAAAAACCGACATTATAAGCTACTTTAAACAATCGTATAATACCATCCGTTTCAAATACTTTTGACCTTTTAGGCTTGTATACTTCAGAAAGTTTTTTCAGTAACGAAACTAGTTTTCTTTTTTTGATTATTTTTTGACATTTTTTAAAGCCAAAGAAAAGTTGTATTTCTTATTAATGCACTAAATCTCGAATGATTATTATCGTCTTAGCCACTCGAGCCCTAGGGGCTCTCGTGTCTATTACTTGGCAACAAGCTTCCAAGAATCTCTCCAATTATCGAATATTATGCTCCAGCGTCACAAAATATGAAGTCCCATTCTAACATAAAATTGCTGCATTACTACATAGGTGCCGCATTTGTTCTAGTTATCTAACTTAAGGTTCTTCCCTGACATTTGTAGGATCAGGTACCATTGGGTAACCAACTGACGTTGTAGCGTCCCCTAGGTACCCTATCTTGAAAAGTGTAATTTGAAATTTACAATAATGCAAATTCAAGAACATAACAATCGCTAAGTGATTTATCTTGACTTTACTGACAATAATGTTACTATTACTCAAATTAATTGCTTGCCTTACTTTGACTTTCCTGGAAATAATTAAAACATTAGAATTTATTTACCTGTTTGATATTTAATTACTCGCAAGCTTCAAATCTGATCAAACGAATTAGCCGTCTGGTGGTCGGTACGTTGTGCTATTTGACTGAGATAGGCTGGACGAGGTTAAGTATTTCATCATGTGGGGCAGGTAAACAATGAAACTACTCAAATTACAATTAAGGAGCTTTGCGCAATGGTGGTTCAACCCGTTAATGTACTATTGTGGGAAAGAACCACCAATAAAACCCACTTTATTCATAAATAAGTAATTGCACAAGTACATTAATAAATCAAATAACACAAAAAAACAATGAAAGGGTTAAATATATAACAACACCATTAAATCAGGTTAAAGTGCGTACAAAATTATAACATTAAAAGAAAAATAAATAAAAAGTAGTTTAGTTACACATAAACACAATAAAAAAACCCATGTAGTCACATACACAATTGTGTTATAAATAATCAGAATAAAAATCGTAATACCAAACATGTGGCCCTTTAAAACCAATCATGCCGGTTTTTAAGTAAATAAGCACATAAAACAATAAGGCAAATTACGGTACATATAAAATACAATAGCAGTAAAATTGCACAGGTG
This sequence comes from Vesta saturnalis, assembly GCA_036346205.1. NCBI lineage: Eukaryota > Metazoa > Arthropoda > Insecta > Coleoptera > Lampyridae > Vesta > Vesta saturnalis. The sequence continues at coordinate 450,424 of JARFJB010001996.1, forward strand.
ATACTAAGATAAATGCAAGGACAAAAGAAAATAGACAAGGAATTTACACGTACACAATTATTTAGTGACAAAATACATACGTAAAATTACAACAAATTACATATAAAGAGAGCGTAAATGGATCATAACATCGTGAGCAATATATAATTTTGAGTGCGTTAGAAATAGATACAACGACCCTTTCTCAGGTCACAAATTCATCTATACAATAATAAAAACAATAAATATTTGGACCCGGGAGTATGTACACACTCGGCAATTGCGAATTACAATTAATAACCGAGCAGTATCCTGTACCCGTCCTCCAGGCCCACCTCTACATAAATATAAATATAAACAACAAACAATAATGCTAATTCGCACAAATACAAGAGTGAGGGAGCCCTGTACTGTCTTTTATTTTACCAGATTTCAGCTTAATGAGCCCGTGTGCGAATGAGATACCTTTGCAAGGCAATGCTCGATTTTTAAAATGTCATATAGGCTTCTAGAATTATTTGCTGCCAGCCTTAATTTATATAAAAATACCTACTTATACTTGAATATATATTACTTTAAGTAACCACAGACACAAATCGTTAACATACGCGGTTTAACTTCAAAAAGTGTTACTATTATTTATAGATTAATATTTGAAAGACACATTAAAACTAACACCCGAAAGAAAAGACAAATTATCGTTGGCTAATGCAAAAGAAAATGTACAAGCAAGAACTATTTTAAAGACAAACTGTTTACAATGAAGGTATTTAATTAACCCTATCGATCTGGCTCCATCGACACTGTACCTCCAACTAAGTTTTCCCCATATTTCAAACTAACTATATTTACTCCCACAAGTAACCCCCATTTTTCAAAAGTAATAAAAAAACTTGAAATGGTATGGCTTTCTGGACCGCAATAAAATCCTATATTACTTTTTTTGACATAAACCTACAGTAGCATATTACGATAAGAGTGCGCGCCGCTAATTTGTTTGACACCAAACAGATTTTTGATCACAGCGCCTAAAATATATTAGTGCACGAGTGTGATAAACTTTTCTTATGTTCGTTTTAAAGAAGACTAAGCTTTTGTACATTCTTGAGATCAAATGTGACATTGAAGCTGCAACACCCAGTAAACGTAAATACATCTTGCTAATAGGGTTGGTAAGAATGGACAGTATCTACTGTAATACGAGGTTGGAATACTTGAACGGAGAATACAAACACCAACGTCGTAGAGGTACAGGAGCAGTTTGGAGAATGAATGACTGTGAAGAGCGCCTATTAAGAACAAATGCTATTAATGACCGCTTGAACACCACTAGATCAATTGAAAATGAATGGCTGGTTGCTACAGGGCAACAACACGGTATGAGGCCTTTACCGAAAATAAGATTTTTTGGTGTTCAATCTCATTCTGCCATTATCACCAAGGCGTAAGAATAAGATCAGTGAGGATCGCGGTGTGTTTAGAGATGAATCTCGATTCTGGTTGCGTAACGATGGACGAAGAAGAATTCGTCGAAGACGCGGGGAAAAACGAAAATTTGAATGTTACGTGGAACGTGAGACGGCGCCTACCAGATGACTTACAGTTTCTGGTGCCATAACATATGGAAGATATTGACTCTAATGCTTTTCCGTGGGCAGTGATGGTGCAACAGTATTCGAAAGATGGTTTGATGCTACAAAAGAAATAACAGACTATGTTTTGGTACAGTTCTGTGAAAAACTAGGTAATAAATTAAATAAAAATTAATAAAGATGCAGAAAAATAGGGAATTCGATCAAGAAAGTTGTAATTAGAAAATTCATTATTTTGTACTAGCTACTTTTTATTGTTAAATTTAATTGTACTTCCAGTATCGATCTAGGTATCTGTAGGTCTCAGGTGCAACAAAATTAAGGTCCTATTCTCTAACACACTCTAAAACACTTATCTTTTGAGTGACTTTTCGTGGGTTCAGTTTTTTTCATGAGCTACCCGAAGATTCTCAGCAGGCCAGATGCGACAGTTACGTGTGTTCACACACCCATCTAAGTGGAAGTGCCCTTCATTGCTAAACATGATTTTCTTCCAAAAATCAACGTCCACTTCTTGATTTTGCAATATCCAGTTGACGAATACACGGTGCTACGCATGATCTGCTGGCTTAATTTATTGAGTTATAAGGATAAAAATGAAGATCTTTTTTCAAAACTCGAAGTAAAGTGGTTTTTGAAATTCCCAACTCTTGTGAACGCCGGTGAGTGTTTGGATTCTCTCTGACGACGAATCGGTGTTTTTTATCAACTGAACCAGTTTACTCAAATTTGTTGATGACTCGCTGAACTGTTGAACGATTTGGTGCCTTTTTCGACCGAAAATTGCGCGTAATTTGCGAACTGTCTACGCAAAACTTTCCCCATCTTTGAAGTAAGTTTTCACAACTAAAAAGCGTTGTTGAATTATGCAACGCTCCATTTCTAATAATCGGGATATGTCTATTTGACAGTTAAAGTAATTTGAGTGGAGCATACTAGATTTTAAAAGATAGGCGGGAATTTTAAAAGCTGCGCTCTTGTACCACCCGTTATTATCATTTACTGAGGACGATAACTATACAGCATTTAAATTTGTACAAAAAATAAATAAAAACATACGATTACAAATCGAAAAGGTAAATATTTTAAGTATGGATGATAATCGCGAAATTACTCATAATAAATGATTAAAACCTTTTACCTTCTTTATTTATAAATTTAATTATGACTCATAATTAAAACCATAACAAATGGTGCGTAAGAGTGGACTAACCCCCGAAGGCTGGTGTAGACGTCTTATACCACAAGTTAGAATAGGGCCTCTTATTTCAAATTTCCCCCATAACCATTACAGTGATCTGTATGTAGTTTTAAAATATACCGCTAGGTGAAGACACTTATATTTGAGCTCCGGGGCCAGGACAAGGGGGCGAAGGTCCGATTGCAAGTTGCGAACCTATACCTGTCTTACAACTTAGCATTACGGCCCCTTATTAGAATACCAAAGTTCTCGCAATAAATCAGAGTGTAAAGACCTAAAAACAAATTCAAATTTCCCGCCAAGGGACCAGGGGGCTAAGACCCTAAAGCACGGACCGAAGACCCCAAAGCAAGTTGTGAAGTCCTATACCTGTCTTATAAGTTAGCAACGGTCGACACCCTTCGGCGAAGTTCAGGCGTGACGACGCCTGGACCATCAAAAAGACGCAGGATGTTGAATTAAGATGAACCAAGATGTAACTGAACCAACCGCAACCTTGGACTGACAAAAATGCTCTTAATACAGCCAAAAAGGCTTTAATTAGGGTTAAAACGATATCAAGGGGGTGGAAAATTCCGTCAAGGGGATGAAAAAGGCCCCCGAAAAGAAGCCGTCAAAAAAAATGGGTGGGGTCTCCGAGAGAATGACTTCCGAAACCAGCCGACATCCCTCGGCGATTGCACAAAGTTCAGACGCCAGGGGTCGCGACGCCGGCCGTCGTTCGCCCTCAGGTGGGCCCCTTCTACTTATTTTTACAATTCAAAAAAACGAGTCAACCCTTTAGTAAATTTTAACACATTAGATAATAAAACAGACGTAAACATACGTGCCATCGTAACTATCTTAAACCTATACGGAAATATATAACTAAATGGAAAGTAATAACACCTGATAATTACAAATACTTACCTTTTAGGTATATAAATCAAGTATTATTATACAAAATTGTCTAGATAACAAGTTCGGTTACTGTCGTTAGTAAGAATGGCAGCTTTGAAAAATTAATTAAAGTGTCAAACACAATTATAAAATATAAAAACGCAAAAAATAAGCCTGCTACAACTAAGCGCAGGTATTTGAAAACCTACTATTGAATATTAATTTATTGTACTACCGATACCTAAATTTTGTATAGTTTATCTTGAAATCCACGGTTTATAATCCTAAATGGTGTTTGTAATTATGAGTTTAAATCGTGAATTTTTACATTTTAAAATAACACCTTTGATTAACGTTAAAATTTGAGGAATTTATTATACATTTCAATAGGTCACTTTACTTAGTCAATGCCTACGGTTTTGATTAATTATAAATATTATAAATATTACTAAACGTCTAGATCCCAGTCAAATTTGATGGTGTGTGTTACGGAGTCATACAGAACTATCTTATATTTTACTTTTAATTTACCGGCTTTTTATTGAATCGACTCAAACAATCGGACTTGGAAAAGTTTTTCGTGCCGATTCACTCAAATTTTATTAAGGAAAGCACATGGCAAGTTAAGTTATATTCTTCTTTTAGCTTTTTATTACTTATTTAAGCATATATTATATTTAGCTGGTTTTCTGGTCCTCTTTAAGGTTTTACGGCGCTAACCGTAATGACATCTACGTTGAACTTACCAATAAGAGCGTATCTACTCATTCGTAATTATATTTAAGAAACACAACAAACAGATCTGGTATAACGGTCTGTTATACACAACTAATAAACAATAAATCACTCTTTTGCATATCGTTGATTAAATAATTTCTGTAACATTAACCAATCAGCATTGCTTATTCTCAAAATTTGAACCAACCACGAATGTATTTAATGAACACGGCTTGTTCACTTTGACGACGGAGTATATGTGATTTGGTGCTTTCGATTTCGTATTTTCATTGCTCCCTTAAATGAAATATATCAAACTAATTGTGAGATGTTAGTCATGACAGTAACTAAGCACGGTAACTAAAAACGCTTAGTGTAAATAAAAAGACGTTAGTAAAAAATAACATTTTCAACGATGAGTGCAGTCAATGATCGTTTTGCTAGTGTTGCTTTGGATAAAATTGATCAGCAAGTTAACGACAACAAGCCAAAAAATACTTTGAAGAATGAAAAATACATTTGGAAACAATTTTGTGAATTATACGCTGAATGAAAATGCCCCAAATGAAACTTTGGCAATAATATTAAAAAATTGGGGTTGCAATATGCGTCAAATTGATGGTAGTGAGTACAAAGAGTTATCTGTTAAGACCACTTGGAATAATACTTCAAAACTCCTTCAACGAAAGTGTTACGAAGAATATAAACGAAAAATTGACCCATTCAACGACATTGTTTTTCTGGAAACAAGGAATGCGAAAAATACAAAGAGGAAGCAATTACAGGCATTCTCTTTTTATTGCATGATTTCTTTTTGAGATTTATAAAATATATGTTTGTAGACAATACCAGAAAAAAGAAAAACAAGTTCTGCACCATTAACACTTAAAGAGCTGAACTAAATGATTCAACAGTGCGACGAAAATACACCTTCCGGACTCGAGATGAAATTCTATCATATTGCAGCAGTAGAACTATCCTGGAGAGGTGGTGAAGCGTCATCATGTTTAGTGCAATATTTTATAAATGAACTTAACAATGATAGATCGTTTAGTGAACGAATTGAATACAAACCAATTTTTTCGAAAACTGCACAAGGAGGTGAAAAACGACTGGCAGACACTAAATTATTAACACCGAACGTTGCTAATTTACATGTTTGTCCAGTAATACTATTTTAGAAAATGATGTCAAAAAGAACTACCATCATAACGACTGACAGGCTATTTTTAACTGTTAATAATAATTGGAAAAGGAATAGAAGCTGCTGGTAAAAGAATATGCCAATCGGCAAAAACCAAATCAGTAGATGGACAAAACTGACCGCTGAACGTATTGGGATTGATACAAAAAAGCAAAAAATTACTAACCATTCTAATACGTAACGGCAGTTAGTACCTTGGCTAGTTTGGGAGTTAACGAACAAGAGATTATAAAAATCGCTGGACACAACACATCTCATTCCATCAAACCATACCTACAAGTGACAGAAAGTCTGCATACGAAAATAGTTACGAATTTGCGTTTGAATAATACAATCGTTAACCAGCCATCATACACAACAATCTATGTCAGCAAATAATCCAAATAAATTTAACTTAATTTATAATAACTGCACAGTTTATAGTTAAAATAAATAAGTCAGTTTCTAAGACTAGATTTTATTGTTTATTAGTAGAAAGTATTTTTCGAGTATACCAACGAGGTCTTGTGATATTGATACTGAAAATATTTGTAATTACACGTATTTGCTGAAATAAATTACGTTCTATCAATACTTACTTGCGTATCTTGTTCAAGATTTTGGTACTGCTTATTTTGACAAATACCATACCGATGATGCAGGAGTTTCTGGATGTATGATTTATGAAGCATTAAGTGGGTATAGCGCAGACAATGTGGAATATTTGTATCGAATTCTAGGTATGTATCATAATCAGCTAACGAACGAACGAATACTTCATAGTTAACAACAATAAAGTATCTTTATGAAAAAAATTTATAATTGTTTAGATCGGCATACTCGAATTCGCTCCCAAATTAACAGGTAGAAATTTTAAATGCCGTAATTCGCTCTCAACAATAACCGAACTCCTAACCTAAGGTGAAAGGGTGTCCCTCTAATTATCAAGTTAGTATATCTCATTAACAGTTTCACTACATCACTTTCACTTTTACCCTATAAATTGATTTAGTTTGGTTTCGACTCCCCTAAGTTGTGTTTCGTGGATATTAATATGTCGAATTCATTAAGTGCGAAACAGGCGAGGATATTTTATTACTTGACGAATATAAATATTCCTTCCAAAAATTAATAACCAAAGGAACAGTTTAACGGTGGACATGTGTTTTGCGATCCAAAAAAATAAAGTGTAATGCGTTTGTAAAGACAAAGGGATCATCGGAAATCGTGATTGAAGTAAGTGGTAATCACTCTCATAATGCACAGGGTGAAGAAAAATTAATTGAACGGGTAAGAATTAATTTTTTTTAGTAAATTTTAAGAAATGAAGTACATAGTAATATTGTAGGCAAAACCTTAGTAGCACTTGAAAGCGTAAAGCTGCGTAAGATTTAAGTGCAAAAAAAAGCAAAAGGCCAAGTATTTCATTCCCTCCCCAAGGGGGAGGGCGGGCTGCTCGAGCTTTCCAAGCTCCTTCAGCCACAATCATGGATTCCCAGCATACATACATACATTACGTATATATGCATGGTGGGATTAAGCATGGGTGTGGTCATGATAGGATCGGAAGGAACGGAGTTAGGGTTCTGAGGGGGAAAATACTACCCCAGCATTCACCTAAGCAGCCGCACATGGTGTGCATATACGCAGTGACCATGCCACTACATGTGTATGAGGAAAACCCCCTGAAAAAACCTCATACAAGGTAGACGGTAACAGGAATCGAACCCATTACCTCCCGAATGCTAAGTAGATCGTGTCACTACTACGCTACCAGCTCGGTAAGATTTAAATGAAAAACTTGCTAAACTAATAATAATAATAAATCAACTTTAATTCCGGTGGGGCCCAGCCGATGGCTGTTTTGAAACCCAACCGGCCTACAAACAAAAAATCCAAATAAAAAGATACACAGGTATAAAAAAAGAAAATAAAAAAAGTCATCTAATTAAGGATAATTACAATAGAAGACGTGAAATAGCTGAATTGAATTCGATCAGGATAAGTTTTCTAGTTATTATATTGTTTACATTTGTTTAAATTTTTTTTTTTTTTGAATTCTTTTTTGAATAGTGTGGGTGTGAATTTCTTGATGTGTTGAGGTAATTCAATGATTTCTTAAAAAAGGTGGTATGATGTGATTCCATATGATTTTGTAACGGGTTTCTGGTTTTGTGTGAATAATGTTCATATCGAAAACTAATCTTGTCCCTGAGATACTTTGGTTTGTTAAACAATATAATTTTATGAATGAAACAATGTATGTGTACAAAACGTCTTTCCGACGTTTTCACAATATTGGTCGACTAATATGGTGTAAAACATGTTCTCTTCTAGTTATGTTCGTGGCAAAATGCAAATAGGAATATTGGAGTTTCTGTATACGGTTACTGTGGTATGTAATATAGCGACCATATACAACGTCACAGTAGTGATAAGAACATCTACAAGTTTCGGTTATGGACCTAATACTACAGAATTTAAAAAATAAGACTCTACTTTAGCTATTAATTTGTGGCTACCAATAAGCATTAGATGAGATTTATGGTGATAAAAACCAACCCATTTTTATCAGACCAATTGTATACATTTCTCAAATCAATATTAAGCTTCTTTATCGCATCCGCAGTTCCTTCATTACTAAAAGGAAGGTATAATTTATTATCATCCGGAAATAAATACAATGAGCAATACTGGAGAGTATCATGTAAATCGGCGGTATAGGTAAGGAATAATAATGGTCCCAATAATGACCCTGTGTTGAATATTTTATCATTCCCTCAACGTTATTCTTTACAGTCTGCTGTCTTTTAGTCAAATAACAAGAAAACTATGCAACTTCAGCATTAGCTACTCCATAGAAGCGTAATTTAGCAATTAGCAGTTAATGACTAAGGGAATAATATAGGAGAGTGAGGCACGTGACCTTAGAAGAATGCATAGATCGTAGCAGTATTGACAAGCGCTGTAGTTGTACTATGGTGCTTACGAAAACCGAACTGTGTGGATGGTAATACATTATTATTATGCAGATAGTTACTCAGTTGCTCATGTTTTCGAGGATTTTAGATAGGACAGGAAGTATGCTTATAGGTCGTAATTCCGAAATATCACTAATTAGCGTACTTTTAGGAGCGGGAGTTATTAGGTCATGCTTCCACATATCTGGAAATGTCCCAATTTCAATTGAATATTATATCGATATTTAAATAATGTTTTCCATTACAAAAAAATTAAGAGTAGGAACAAAGATGTTATACACCTGCATTAAAAGCAATGCGTTTTCCATTTGTTTGAACTTTAGAGTCTCTGGGGTAGTGAAGATTTGAAATTAACTATATATATATATATATATATATATATATATATATATATATATATTGTTTGATATTGGTATTCTCGCTAATCTTAGTTTTAGTTTACTTGAAGTAAGTTATAATGATGTCAGAGAAGCTATACAGTCGTTATTGTCCAGTAGAGCTAAGGATGGGTATGAACTCAATTCTTGCTTATTAAAAAAAATATTCACATTGTTATTGGCCCTTTAACCGCCATAATTAGCAATTGTTTTCAAAGTGGACAATTTCCAAATTGTTTAAAGGTTGCATTGGTATTACCTCTTTATAAGAAAGGTGAAACCGACAATATGTCAAATTACAGACCTATTTCTATAGTGCCCATTTTTAGTGATTAAACGCGTTTTAGAAAAACGAATTAGGAACTATTTTGAAATGAATGGTCTTTTTTACTATAATCAGTTCGGATTTAGAGCGGGTAAAGGAACCAGCAATGCCCTTATAGAATTTACAAATAATGTAATTAAATGTTTTGAACAGGGTCAATTCAGTGTTACTGCCTTTTGCGACTTAAGCAGTGAAGCACAACGTCTTGCTACAAAAACTAAAAAAATACAGTTTAAATAGTACCAGTGTCAATTTGATACCTTCATATCTATCTAATAGGATGTAAACGGTTAAGAGTGGTGATACGTATTCCAGTCAACTTAATTTGAAGCAAGGAGTTTCGCAAGGTTCTATTTTGGGACCCTTGCTCTTTCTTATGTATATAAATGATATATCTTATTATTTAAATAAATTAAATAATGTATTATCAATTTTATTTGCTGATGATACTACTCTTACCGTTTCATACTCTGAATTTGACGCTGATCTTTCTTACTGTACTGTTGCAGTTAATCATGCCGAGGTATGGTTCAACTCTAGCGATCTAGTTTTGAAATAAAGATAAAACTCAGAATGGTATCTTTGCGTTAAGACCCTATACCGCTTCCGAAAGCTATAGTAATGGGTGCACATTCTTAGGTATCAGGATGAACACTAAGCTATCTTGGAGCAACCATATAAATTATATCTCGCATAAATTCGCAAAAAAGATCTTTGCATTACGCAATTTAGCTACGTCTGTTTCAGCTGAAATTTTAAGGACTGCGTATTTCTCGCTTTGTCATTGTCATATTTTGTACGGAATTATTACTTGAGGACACACCCCGAGCGCAAAAAGAATTTTCGCCCTGCAAAGAAAAGCTGTTGTAGATCGTCTACTATATGCTTCCGACTGTAAGCAATCCTTCGTCAAACTCCGTGTGATGACCGTGTACTCTATATTTGTTTTTGTTTGTTATGTTATGTCGAGAATAATATTCCTGTTTTTGAAACATACAGTCAAACACATTCCTGTGATACTAGGAACAAAGATAACTTACACTGTAATTTTGTAAGGTTATCTAAGTCACAAAATGGACCTAATTCTTGGACTGTTACATTTTTTAATGCTCTGCCTACCAATGTAAGAAATTTACCTTTTATTCAGTTCAAATTCATTATTAAAGCAATATTACTTAAGAATCCATTGTATAATATAAAAGACTACTTTGTTATTGATTTGAATTAGCGATATGTTATAATTTATGCATTTTAGATAATTAATAATTCTGACAAGTGTAAATATTGGTGCAATAAGCTACACAATAAATATTAATATTATTATTATTATAGATGGTAAGATTTGTAAGAATTTAACAATCTCTTCTTTACCACGTAAAGTGAAAATAAATGGGTTAGCATTTTTCTTATTAGCATGGGTTTGATAATAGTTTAATGTATCATAATCCGGTGTTTTAGACATAACGCAATTTATGAAATAATTATTTAGTAGGTCAGGATCTTTGTAGAGAAATAGAAATTTCAACAGGTTTTTTTTTGTGAATATCGAGTATTTACAATACAGTAGAGCAGTCCGGTGAAACAGTTGTAGTCGCTTTAGATATCTCAAAGGCATTTGACCAAGTTTGGCATAAGTGTTTACTTGAGAAACTCACCTCGTTTGGGTTAAATGATACGCTCATCAACTGGGTTTCTAGTTTCCTTGATAAAAGATCCGTTATAGCTCCTACACTTTTTCTGCTGTACATAAATGACCTTATTTCTTCAACTAACCCCATCTATTGCTTTGCTGACGATAGCACTCTTCACTGTAGTTCATCTCAGTCTACTCATAGTGATAATCCACCTTCTATATCAAATCAAGAAATTAAAGCTGAAATGGCAAATTCAATCAACAAAGACATTCAACGTATTCTCGAATGGGGAAGCAATAATCTAGTTAAATTTAATGCTAACAAAACTCAGTGTTGCCTTATGTCCGTCAAAAAAGATTGATCATTTCCTGTTGTAGGTATGAATGGCTCAGTTCTTAAGTTTTCAGACTCTATTACTCTGTTGGGTATGACTGTATCCTCAAATCTTTCATGGGTTGACCATCTTCTGTCAGCTACCAAAACAGCTGCTCGTAAAATAGGCTTTTTGTACAGATCTAAGCAGTATTTTACCTCTCGACAACTTCTGCTGTATAAGGCCCAAATTCGGCCTCATCTGGAATATAATTCTTACCTCTGTGTTAGTGCTCCCCAACACGCTCTCGATATCGTTGATCGTATTGAAAAGAGAGCGATTAGGCTTATAAATGACCCGTCCTTAACTTCTCACATACAGTCCCTTGAGCATAGAAGGATGGTTTCAGTTCTTTCTTTGTATTATCGTTATTACAAGGGCTATTATGCTGCTGAATTATATTCTTTGATACCATCTCGGGCTATCTTTGCGAGAAACACCCGGTTCGCTCATTCACATCATCAGTATGCAGTACAAATCTCCACTTGTACCAAACAGGCGCAATCCACATTTTTCTACACGGCTTCTAAACTCTGGAATGATTTCCCTAGTTCCTGTTTTCCTCTCACTTATATGAGAAAATTGAAGGTAGTTGTTCATAGGCATCTATTGGCAATTCATTATCCCTCTATCCATTCTCCTAAGTGTTCCTGAGTGCTTTAGTACGATAGGCCAAATTTAGCCTGTTCAGGTCCACAATCATAAAAAAAAAATATTGAATTGTTTCCAAAGCTATTTCGAATTATGTTTACTCACACTATTAATACACGATTTTACATACGCTTTTTTTCATGCCTTATTGATGTCCTTACATAATTCCGCAATTTTTTGTAATAATTCCATTTCGCCAAAGCAGTGTCACGGATATGTTGCATATTACTTCGCGAATTTTTGTAAGCACTTAGGGCTTTAACATAAAGAGTTGGAAAAGGAACATTTGGAAACTCTAACGGTTCAGGATGTAAAAAAATACAGAACCACGATCGACTCTCGGTGATATATAATGTAATTGTGTTTTTACCCAAAATAATTTGGAATGTTTGTCTAAAAAGGTTGAGGCCATTTATATTAATGGAACCATCCAATATTGCCCCAAGTTTTTTTTACAGTTACAGTACATGGCTTATGTAATAATTGAAGACATAAGTGGATAAAGGTGCTATGTCGCAAAATAAAAGTTTTGAGAAAAACGCAATAAACAGTTTTTGTATGGAGCTTTTTTCAAAATTATTTTGTTAAAAATTTTAAAACATATTAATTAAATATATAAAAGGTACTATTTTTTTAACAACTTTTAAATTGTAAAAAACTGCAAATTCATCAAAAAAAGTTAGTTATCCATTAAAGATGAATTTAATCTAAGAGTAATATTGGATGTATAAAAGAGATATGTACGTTTACTTTTGAGTTTATTATTACAAAAAAACAACAACACAGAACAACCAGTTTTTATCTTGTTTAAAAAAACATTTCGCAGGTTTTTTCTATTTTAAAATCACAAATACGTATAATGTTTTGTTTTCTTTTTTGGATTTGCCATATTCTCTTCAATAATAGTTTCATAAAACCACCTGTAATCTTTAAGAACAAATTTTATTTGATCTTTTAAGTTTTGCACTTTTTCAGTAGTCAAGCCACCTGTTTTTTCTGTTAACGTAGTAGGTCTACATTCAGTTCTGTCAATATTTTGCGCACCTTTTTTTCTTAAATCAACTTGTAAAAATGGCGTGTAATCACTTAAGCACGGTTTATAGTAATAGTACCCAAATTCGTTCACTCTGATCCATTTAATATTATCACGAAGATTGATTTTGTCATTTAACGTATTAGTCGGCAGTTCTTGAAAGTTATAGAAAAAAATTTTGCATATTAAGATAGGTAGTGTTGTACGTGCCGTTTTAATAATGTCACGATATTGTCTGGAATATAGATAGACTGATGTTTTCTAATGACTTTTTCAATTCCTCCAAAGTCTCTATCAGAGTCTAGGTAACTGTGAACCACTTCAGGAAATTTATGATCAATTATTTTAAAAAAACCATGCAAAATTAAATATTGGTAGAGACCAAACAATCAAATGATTAATTTCTGGAAACTCTTCTTTAAGCAATTTACAAAACCGAAATATGCAGCTTGATATTTCGTTACTACCTCTATTAGCTTCATCCTCAGTCCAATTGCAGAAATATGATCTCTGTCCATCATGAGTGATACAATGTATGCCAAAATTGTAGAACCACATTTGTCGCAGATAGAATGCTTTTGACGTCGACAGTTTGGGTAGTAGCACAGTCTGCTGTAAATCCATGGTAATGCGTAATGCAACAAATTGTTTTATCTGAAAGTGGCTTCTGTCTGTCTGCTTTTTGGGATTCGAAAGCAAATGTATAGTTTTCTTTGTGTTCAGAAGTGTTTCCACCGGCATCACATACACTACAAGTGTCGCTTTTAGTATACCAAAAAGAAAGATTAAATTTGGTCTCGAACAGATGACAATACATAGAAACAGAAAAGAAAAAAGAAAAGAAAAACATTACAGGTATTTGTGATTTTAATATAAAAAAACCTGCAAAATGCTTTTTTAAACAAGATAAAAACTGATTGTTCTGTGTTGTTTTTTTGTAATAATATACTCAAAAGTAAACGTACCGGGTGGCCAACTAAGAACGGCCGTCGGCCATACCTCAGGAATGGGTTATAGCACAGGTTCGGGAAAAAATTTTTTATAACGAAAGTGGTCTCGAGAAACGCCTGGAAATTATTTTCAGAATTGTAGGTCCACCGCTAGAGGGCGTATTTGACAGTTAAAATTTTAAAAAGCAAAATTTTTCAAACTATACTTATACAATCGACCCGTAATGTTTAATAAAGTATTATAAAAAAAATACCTTTGTTGGTAGAATTGGGTTTATCTTTTACAAGTAAAAGGTTCAGAATTTTTTGCCTCTACTCTCCATGATGATTACCAATAAAAACACTTTTTAATCACTAATAATATCACTGATAACTTTAGCACGATATCAAAATACACGCAACTAAAATATCTATTTACGAAACATAACCTTACATTAACATGACACTACAAAATCCATCTAAATACACAGCGCATTCTAGTGGATAAAGGTGTTTTGTTACAAAATTGTGGCATAACACCTTTTTCCTCTAAAATATTTGGTCTTAATGTGCGACATTGCTCCTTTATCATCTCGCAGTTTATTTAAATACCTATATTTTTGTATTTTAAGATTTTTAATAGTTAGATTAGTACCAGGGAAGCTCAAAAATGGCATAAAGTATTTTTTTCAAAAATTGCGACATAGCACCTTTATCCACTTGGGTCTTCAATTATTATATTGCGTTGGTATTTATTCTCTTACCGAACAACAGCAAAAAGCCGTATACAATTGCATTTCAACATTTCAAAAACGATTGTATCTATTTGGGATTTGAAAATTATTAATGTGGATTTTGAAATAGCAATTCATAAATCAATAATAGAGATTTTTCCATTTGCACAAATAAAAGGATGCCGTTTTCATTTGGCACAGTCATTACATTAATTCTTTATGAAGATAGTTTCTTTCAATTTGCTAATTTTCATTTTGAAATACACACCCAAATTTGTTTACTTTTTTTAACCGTGTTAAAGAACGCTCAGATTGAAAGTTATATCAAGCAGAAAAGTTGTAATGGTGTGTGTGAAACCTTTATTTGATAAAAAGGTGCTCAGTAAAATTAAGTTTATCGAGGCAACAACCAACGGACTTAGTAGTAATAAAATAACAGTGATGAATTTTGTTAAAGCTGTGTCTTATACCTATGTCAAAATATAAAACGTAGACTTGCCATTGTATTTTATTTTTCTCTGCAACTTTCACCTAAAATCCTCTAATGGCAGTTTAATTACCAGGGGTCATCTAATTTCGTCGGGAACGAGTTCGAACTCTATCCATTTCTCTTTGTAACAATCATTCAATATGGGAGTCAATTTTATACCGCCCGTTTAGACACAGAATTCTGATTTTATCGAATTCAGCTCAATAGAAATTTTGTATAAAAGAAATCGCCCAGGAACATTATATTTTGATTTTCTGCACGTTTTAACCCACGCATATGGCAATGCGTGTGTTTTTAAATAAACAAATTTTAAACAAACACGCGTTTAAATAATTGCTGATGATATGATTATATGCACGGTTTTCGTGGTATACCTTATGCTAAAGGTTTTAGAATTACCTAAAGGTCATACTTACTGCACTAATAAAAAAATACTGTGTGGGCTAATCTAATGTAGTTTATTATTACATAGCACAATTTTGCTAAATTGTAAAATATTTGAGGTTACATCCAGTTCATGGTGGAAATCTGTAAAAATAATTTATTTATAATTTATTATAGATGTGTGCATATCTGAGCACTAGGCAACGTATCATATTTGCATAAGTCCCAAAAACAGTAAACAATTATACTGAAAATGTTTTAAGATTTTTAAAAAGGATCGTTTGGCCATGTATTATTTAAAATTATATTTATATTTAATTATGAAGACTTAATGATAACTGGACAGTTAACCTTTTGTTTAAAATAACATCTAACACAAAAATATTGTATTTATATTTAAAAACATTTTTAGAACACAAAATAATATTGTTTCAACTATTTTAGTAAATCATATTATTATTATCACTCTCAAAGTAAGTGTAAAATATCATATATCAATACTATATAATGTTCCTTAAAAGCAGGTATAATTAAAACGAATTGTAATTACAAGAATTAAGCAATTTGGACGCCGTTAAAATCACGTAATATAAGGTTGTAACGCAACAGAATCCAGGTAATGGATACAGATTTATTATTATTTTATTAACCTATTTATAAAATAAAAGTGTGTCGTGATGAAACATTTAGCTGATACAACAAATAACAGCCTATAGTTTTGATGAATAAGTTAATTAAAAAATTGTCCTCGATAGCATTACTACACCTTCCTCATGAATGTTTATTACACTAGGCAAGGTTCTTAATGATTAATCTGTGTGATATTTGGATTATGCACAACGAACAGAAATTAAATTATTCTAATTTAAAAATTTAATTTGATTTTTTAGCTTCAAGAAAACCGCCCCAAGGCTAAACGGATAAATTTTAATACAAACTTTGTTTCTAGAGTTTAAAATTGTTTTAACTAATGTGATTAATTTTCTTGGCACTTTATACAAAAAAGAAAAGATTTATGACCAATTTAATATTTAATAAAATTTTATTTTTATAATTCAAAATATAAGGTTCGTTTTAAGCGGAACACTAAAATTAGTTTAATCTTTTTTATTTTGAATTGGAACAATGCATTATGTGTAATGAGTGACATCATTTTTCGAGAAAGACTGCTGTTATATATTGAATACAGAATGGTTTTGATAACGTATTTAGCCAATAAATATACGTGTCCCAGATAACATTTCCAGCATGGGGATCTCGCTTATTATAAAATATACCGATTTGGTTAAATTAGATGAATTACTCCTAAGGCTTAGTGAAATTATAGGACACTCCCCAATTTCCAAATTTCCATGTATTTTAAGACTTATGGCAAGAAAAATGTCAAATTTCTTTTTCTTGTAATATCTTTTTTGTTATATTAGACATATAAATTTTATTTGCACTTTCTTAAGATATTTTTTATGCAAAATTTAAATATCAATTTGGATTTTTTTTTGCAGTTTCTATTTTTTAGTTTCAACCCCTAAATTAAATTTTTCTTATGGAACGAAAAGTCGGCTTTGAAATAATTGATCGTGCTTTTTTATCCTCTTTACAATGATATAGCACTATCTATTTTTAAAAACAACAAAGAAAATTAAAAAAAATGTATTTTATTAAAGACTCTAACAATAAGTAGGCCGTGAAACATGAGAAAACGACAAATAATAGATAACAACAAGAGTTAAGCAGGTAATAGTATTGGAGATAATTATCCAATTATAAAAGATGTTCAAACAATTGACCATTCCGTTCTAAACATAATTGTGCCCTGCGTAATGTCGACGTAATTGCTCTGCGTAGTTTTTAGCGTTTAATACTACTAAATGCTGCAAGAACAGCTTCACGAAGATCTTCGGCATTCTCAAATGTTTGCACGTACACTCGATTTTTACGTAGCTCCAAAGGAAAAAGTCCAAGGGCGTTAAGTCTGGAGATCTGGGTGGCCATAAAATCGGCCCTCGATTACCAATCCATGAATTTGGAAACCGATTATTAAGATATTCGCTGATGATGTTTGAATTGTGGGATGGGGCGCCATCTTGTTGGAAGCAGATATTAATATTCTCAATCAGTGGTAAATCATCAAGTTTATTTTCTAAATCAGTTTGTAGTAAATTCAAATACCTTTCACTATTTAATGTTTCGTTAAAAAATATAGGCCCAATAAGTTTAGCGCCTAAAATGCCACACCAGACGTTAAAACCAAATCTCACTTGATGCCGACTTTCCTTAACAACGTGAGGATTTTCACGGTCCCAAAAGTGAACATTGTGTCGATTGAAAAGGCCATTATTTGTAAATCTGCTTTCGTCAGACCACAAAATCGTAGCTGGAAAATTATCCTTATTCTCACATTGATTAACATACCATTGGCAAAATTGTAATCTTCTCCCCTGATCTCCATCTCTAAGTCCCTGCAGAATGGTGTATGTAGTTTTCGAAATACCAGTGTTATGTTCAATTTCTCTAACAGATCTTGAAGGATTTTCAATAACTGATTGTAATACATTTAGTTCTGCATCTTCATTCCGTAACTTCGGATTTCTAGTAGGTTTTGAAAATGAACCATATTCTTTTAAATTAATTATCAAATTTCTGTACGTACGAGTAGTGGGCTGCCTTCTTTCAGGATACAGCCTCAAGTACATCCGTTCAGCTTCTATACTGTTTTTATGAGACAAGATGTAACAACTCAACATATCAAACTTTTCAGTATTAGTAAATAAAGCCATGTGTGACACAAAAATATTCTGGAACGAATAATTTTTAAGTGACATTAAATTCGATTGTGTTTTTATGTTTCACGGCCTGCTATTGTTAGACTCCTTAATAATATACATTTTTTTAAATTTTCTTTGCTGTTTTTAAAAATAGATAGTACATGTGCTATATCATTGTAAAGAGGATAAAAAAACACGATCAATTATTTCAAAGCCGACTTTTCGTTCCATAAGAAAAATTTAATTTAGGGGTTGAAACTAAAAAATACAAAGTGCAAAAAAAAAATCCAAATTGATATTTAAATTCTGCATAAAAAATACCTTAAGAAAGTGCAAATAAAATTTATATGTTAAATATAACAAAAAAGATATCACAAGAAAAAGAAATTTGACATTTTTCTTTTTCTTGCCATAAGTCTTAAAATACATGGAAATTTGGAAATTGGAGAGTGTCCTATAATTTCACTAATCCTTAGGAGTAATTCATTTAATTTAACGAAATCTGTATCTTTTATAATAAGTGAGATTCCCATGCTGGAAATGCTATCTGGGACACGTTGTATATATATATATATATATATATATATATATATATATATATATATATATATATACGGGTGGCCAAACGAGGAGGGTGTGGAAGATTGTATAAAGACGAAATATGTGAGAGAAATTATTTCTGGAGCAGGGGCAAATATCAATAGGTACTAAATTTTAAAAATATTTTTAATCATACAGGGTGTTTCATGTTATTGGAGCAAACTAAACTTATACTTTTTAAATGGAACACCCTATGTATTATTACATTTTTGGAAAGCCCATAAAATACGCTTTCATATAATACCAACATATCTCTTTTGGTTTAAGAGATATTCAATTGTTTTTCAAAAAAATATCCCACTTGCGGCCGCCGCCACTGATTTGTTAGGCAACTTTTGTTTATTTTAAAATGGCAGAACATTGTTTGTGGTCCTGTAGTATTTTGAAATTTCTTAATTTGCAGATTTATTTTTTAATAATATACATGGCGAGTCACTGTAAATATAACTTTGTTTAAATTTTTTTTAAATGGTACTGTCATGTCATTCGATGTCTCGTTTGATTTTCTTTCTTTTTCATCAAGCATGTCTTATTTATACCTAAAATTAATAATTTTCAAACTATTTTCAGTTTATTTGTGAAATTGCGACTATAATACAATAAGAGATTATGTTCAAATCAACGATTTAATTTTTTACGTCATTTTGTAAATGTAAACGTATAAAGATGGTCATGGCATTGTGGTTTTATGCTAAAGAATTTGGCGTTCTTAAATATCTATCACTTACACAGTTTTGAGTTCTACCGTAAAAATTCGAAAGTTTTTAATTTATTTTTTTATCTATTGGCATTTTTTGTATGATTGTGGACCTGAACAGGCTAAATTTGGCCTATCGTGCTAAATCACTCAGGAACACTTAGGAGGATGGATAGAGGAATAATGAATTGTCAACAGATGCCTATGAACAGCTACCTTAAATTTTCTCATATCATAAGTGAGAGCAAAACAGGAACCAGGGAGATCATTCCAGAGTTTAGAAGCCGTGTAGAAAAATGTGGATTACGCCCGTTTGGTACGACAAGTGGAGATTTGTACTGCATACTGATGATGTGAATGAGCGAACCGGGTGTTTCTCGCAAAGATAGCCCGAGATGGTATCAAAGAATATAATTCAGCAGCATAATAGCCCTTGTAATAACGATAATACAAAGAAAGAACTGAAACCATCCTTCTATGCTCAAGGGACTGTATGTGAGAAGTTAAGGACGGGTCATTTATAAGCCTAATCGCTCTCTTTTGAATACGATCAGCGATATCGAGAGCGTATTGGGGAGCACTAATCCAGAGGTGATAATTATATTCCAGATGAGACCGAATTTGGGCCTTATACAGCGGAAGGAGTTGTCGAGAGGTAAAGTACTGCTTAGATCTGTACAAAAAGCCTATTTTACGAGCAGCTGTTTTGGTAGCTGACAGAAGATGGTCAACCCATGAGAGATTTGAAGATACAGTCATACCCATCAGAGTAATAGAGTCTGAAAACTTAAGAACTGAGCCATTCATACTTACAACAGGAAATGATCGATCTTTTTTGGCGGACATAAGGCAACACTGAGTTTTGTTAACATTCAATTTAACTAGATTATTGCTTCCCCATTCGATAATACGTTGAATGTCTTTGTTGATTGAATTTGCCATTTCAGCTTTAATTTCTTGATTTGACATAGAAGGTGGATTATCACTATGAGTAGACAGATAAACTACAGTGAAGAGTGCTATCGTCAGCAAAGCAATGGATGGGTTTATTTGTTGAAGAAATAAGGTCATTTATGTACAGCAGAAAAAGTGTAGGCGCTATAACGGATCCCTGTGGTACGCCCGCGTTAATTCTAACTTCTTTTGAAAAAAAGTCATCAACTACGACACGTATTCGTCTTTTATCAAGGAAACTAGAAACCCAGCTGATGAACGTATCATTTAACCCGAACGAGGTGAGTTTGGAAAGTAAACACTTATGCCAAACTTTGTCAAATGCCTTTGAGATATCTAAAGCGACTACAACTGTTTCACCGGACTACTCTACTGTATTGTTCCAAACTTGGGTCACATATGAAAGAAGATCACCTGTTGAACGACTTTGCCTAAACCCATATTGGTGGTCACTAAGGAGTTTGTTAGTTTCAAGGAACTTGATCAGTTGCTGATTGATGGGTTTTTCCATGATTTTAGACAAAATGGAAGTGACGGCGGCAATGGTCGGTAGTTTGAGGGATCGGTCTTATCGCCTTTTTTGGGAATAGGTTGAACATTTGCTAAGTTCCATGATGAAGGGAATTCCCCAGAAGACATAGAGATCGTATAGAGCTTAAATAGGATTGGTACTAGTTCGGGGGAACATTTCTTTAAGACAATAGCTGGGATACCGTCTGGGCCAGTCGCCTTATTGAGCTCAAGCCTACTGATGATCGATTCCAAGAGCTTGTATCGAAAATGAATTGGTTTCATAACGTATGAAGAAGAGTTGACTAGGGGCACATCTTGTCCAGAATCTTTGAGACACGAGTTTGATGCAAACAAATCCACAAAAACATTGGCTTTGTCTACAGAATCAACAACTACCGATCCGTCAATAGATGTCAGGGGGGGAATGAAGATGTACCAAAGTTTTTACTAATGGTTTTAGCTAAAGACCAAAATTTACGACTACCTAAAGGAGATGTAGCTAGTTCATTGCATTTTCGTTGTTCGAACAACTTTTTAGTTTTAGTGATTACACTTTTGCAGATATTTCTAGCACCAACGTATTCTACATGAGTGTCGACCGATTTATTAGATTTCAATTTAATGTAATATTTATTTTTTAAAGATATTGCATCAGCACAAGCCTTATTGAACCAGGGTTGGGAACGTGAATGACCTATACGGTGCTGTTTTTTGGGCATGTATAACTCCATTCCCATGTGGATGACTTCAGATACTGAAAGAGCGATGTCCGAAGAAGAGGACGACTTAAAACAATATTCACGCCATGGAAAGGTTGCAAAGAAATCCCGTAAATTACTCCATCGAGCTGACTTGAAACACCACAAGGTTCTATCGGTTTTGCGGACAACAGTGGAATTAGATACAGTAGAAATAATTTCTATTAGACAATGTTCGGAAGGACCTAAAGGCGAAAGAACGGAAGTTTTATAAACAAGAGGGTTTGATGTAAGAAAGAGATCTAGAAGATGTGGAGTATGGTTAGGGTTATCAAGGATTCTTGTGGGTTCAGAAATCATTTGTGTGAGATCACATGAAATAGCAAATGTTTCTGCACTATGACCAGCAGGATTTGTAGTAGATGAAAACTGAAGCCAATTAGAGTTATGAACATTTAAATCGCCTACAATTGAGATATCCAAGATGGAAACTTAGACAGGATATAGTCAACTTTCATACTAAGATAATCGAAGAAGTCTTGAAAGTTACTGTCATTAGGAGACCTATAACAGTAGAATTTCACAAAATTAGGACCAGAATGTTTAAACCAAGTCACGTCAAAATTTTTATTTTCTAAGGAAGAAACCCTCTTGCAAGCAATTCTGTCCTTGATGCAGGCCTCCTTTATATCGAAAGTTAGAGTGAAGGTGGTATTGAGGAAATTGCAAGTCGGGTGACTCGGAGCTTTCAGAGGAGACTTGTGTTTCAGATAGAAACAAAATATCAGGTTGTAATTGTTCAAGATGTTGGTGAATAGCATTAGGATTAGACCTTATACCGCGGATGTTGCAGTAGTGAATCAGAAAGTTGATACTTTCGATGACCGTGGTCGCTTGGGCTCTGCCCTCCCGGACATCCGAATGGGGCAGGATTTTACGTCCGGAATTTATTACCCTAGAAACCACAGTCATCTTATTTTTTAATTTGGGACTTTTAATCCGATAGGAAGACAGTGAGGGCGAGAAGAAAGAATAAGGATGAGAATAGATTAAGGATGAAGGAAAAGGTATCCGGCAACCCTTACCGAGCTCAGAAAATCGGAGACCCAATATTAAGGAGCCTATGGTAAGGGTGGTGGTACCTCCCCGGCTGGCATGGAGTATACATGCCTACCACCTTTAATTACCAAATTTGCCTTACTATTGTAAATGAACTATGCATTGTTTTCAGTAAATTAGGCTGGTGAAAATAACTGTAAATATGTATTATTTTTATATGCAATACTGTGTAAAAAAATAAGCAAATACAAATTGCACCAAAATAAGAACAATAAAATGAAAAGGAAAAAAAGTCTCTAATGCCGGCCATGTGATATTTTGGAAAGCATTTTCTGATTCTTTCCTTCATATTTTCTGGTGTGGTTCGAATTTCTTTATACACATGATCTTTTACGTAACCCCACAAAAAGAAATCGAGTGGGGTCAGATCAGGTGACCTCGGTGGCTAAGAAATGGGTCCTCCTCGACCTATCCACTGATTTTCTTACAAGTGGTTTAAAAATGTTCGTACGTCTCGATGGTAGTGGGCGGGTACACCATCATGCTGGAACCACATATTTCCATAAACTGCTTCATTAATATTTTGAAGGTTAGGTACAACTCGCCGGTTATAGTTTCTTCAAAAAAATAAGGACCTATAACATTTGACCCAATAAATCTTGAAACGCCTTAGGTCGCGGCTTTTTTTCAGCATCGGGATATTTCGCTGCATAAATTCTACTTGTCAGTAAGCAATTTTTTTGACATTCTCTAAGAATAAAAATCATTAAACCATTTCTTGAATATTTAGAGTCATCAACACTTTGAATAAATTAAAACACAAATTAGGTTCAAACTGAATAGAACCAATTGTTACAAACAATTTTTCTTTTTTCAAAGCAATATTGCCACGGCACTCTTGTTTTTTTAATTGCTCCAACAATATGAAACACCCTGTATGATCAAAAATATTTTTAAAATGTGGTACCTATTGATATCTAACCGTAGTCATTCTCGTTTCTCACGCGTTTCGCTCTTTAAAGTGTAACCGACATCGAGTGAGCAATATTATAATGTATTCTCCTGTTTATGACCCGACTTCCGCGGACTTTAGAGACTTGATTGACTTGTTAATAAACTATTACAAGATAAGCGTTCAAGATGATGATGGAAACGATGACGTGGATGATATAAATGTATCTCAAATCCAAGATGATGGTGAAGAGGAAGAAGAGCGGTGACATAGAGGAGAAGGACGACTCTCAAATCATGATGATGATGATGGCGACGAGTCACGGTCGAGGAAGAAGAAGAAGACCGATAAAACATGTGATTAAATAAATGATGTATTGTTTTTTATAATATATTTTCAAAATCTAAGCTTTGCTTCAATTTTTATTATTAATAAACTTATTTTCCTAACGGCGTTCGTACCTGCACTAATAATGCGAAAGGACGGTTAGATGGGTAATTACAATAAGTGTGAGACTAGTTTTCTTTTGCACACTATAAGTTAAATCAGACTGCTATTTTTTGAATTTAGAGATGATTTTGTATGATTAAGTTAAATCAATTAGGTATTTTTGAATTGTGGTTGGTTTTCGCCAGCTGTAAGTTATGATTGATTGATTGAGATGGATTTGGTTGATTGATTTGTTTGTTTGAGAAAGAGAGGATAGAGAGACGTACATGATCTACCCCTATTATAGAAAACATTCATTAGTCTTTACATGAGCTAGTTAGTTTTACCTCTATATTACTTTACATACAAGCCTGATCTTATCATAAATAAATACATCTGTCAAAAAAAACTGATTAAACATAACTCCATGGCCAGGTATAGCAAGCAACGCTTCCAATTATAGCTCTTAGTTAACACAATAGGGCATACAACAACTACATACAATCGACTAGCACTGCTTTAACACAAGGATCAAACGAAAAAACACGCACGCACCCACGTAAGCACACACACGTTCGCACGCACGCACGCACGCAAGCTCGCACGTACGCTCGCACGTACGCACGCACGTGCGAACGCTCGTACGTACGCACGCACGCTCGTACGTACGCACGAACGTACGCGCGCTCGCACGTACGCCGTCTTAGGAGAAAATACCTCGACCATAAAAGAGGCGTTTAGATTTATAAACATATCCCAGAGGCTATGTTAGAGTGTGGTTAGGTCAATACTTCAGACAAACCCGAAGATGTCCGATTCTACCCGAACATTGACGAGCACGCCTGCGCACAAGACTAAAGGCTAGCTGCATTCTGGCTTCTTAGGAGAAAATACATCGACCATAAAAGAGGTGTTTAGATTTATAAACATGCCTCCAGGGGCTATGTTAGAGTGTGGTTAGGTCAATACTTCAGACAAACCCGAAGATGTCCGATTCTACCCGAACATTGACGAGCACGCTTGCGCACAAAACCAAAGGCTAGCTGCGTTCTCGTTTCTCGTGTGTTTCGCTCTTTAAAGTGTAACTGTCATCGAGTGAGCATTACTATAATGTATTCTCCTGTTTATGAGCCAACATCAGCGGACATTAGAGATTTTACTGACTTATTAATAAACTATTACAACATAACAGTTCAAGATAATGATGAAGGCGATGACGTGGTTGAGCTGGGTGTATCTCACATCGAAGATGATGGTTCACAGAAGAGAAAGAAGAGCGATGAGATAGGGGTAAGGGCAAATCTCAAAATCATGATGATGATGATGAGGACGACTCGCGGTTCAAGAAGAAGAAGAAAACCGATAAAGCATGTTATTAAATAATAATGATGTATTGTTGTTTATAATAATAATAATAATAACATATTTTCAAAACGTTAAGCTTTCCTTCGGTTTTGTTAATAAACCTGTTTTTTTTTTCCTAGCGGTGCTCCACCGTCTTGATTCATGTTTGCAAGTTTACAAGTTTTTCGCTTTAGCGTGTTTTTCGCTCTGTGTGTGTGTGTGTGTGTGTGTGTGTGTGTGTGTGCGCATACGTGCGTGCGTGCGAGCGTACGTACGGGCGTGCGAACGCTCGTACGTGTGAGCGTGCGTACGTGCGAGCGCGCGTACGTTTGTGCGTACGTACGAGCGTGCGTACGTACGAGCGTTCGCACGTGCGTGCGTACGTGCGAGCGTACGTGCGAGCTTGCGTGCGTGCGTGCGTGCGAACGTGTGTGTGCTTACGTGGGTGCGTGCGTGTTTTTTCGTTTGATCCTTGTGCTAAAGCAGTGCTAGTCGATTGTATGTAGTTGTTGTAGGCCCTATTGTGTTAACTAAGAGCTATAATTGGAAGCGTTGCTTGCTATACCTGGCCATGGAGTTATGTTTAATCAGTTTTTTTTGACAGATGTATTTATTTATGATAAGATCAGGCTTGTATGTAAAGTAATATAGAGGTAAAACTAACTAGCTCATGTGTTTTGCTGCTACACGTATCACAGTATTGAAGATTCTGTTTATGTATTAGAAAAACGTATTACAGCTTCGAAACAGAGTGCAGATAAAAATTGAAGAAAGTGAATACGGTACAACTTCGGCGAGCAGACTTAAAGGTTTTAAGTGTGTACAGCATTCCCAGAGCAGCGTTGAAACCATTTAATTTAGAGCTAACCTCGTGTCCATGTAATAATGTCTGATAAACTATTAGGGTTATTAGCTTTGCTTTATAGGTTACAATATAATCGTTCAAGGTGTAGGTGATGAGAAGATTGTATCTCAAAATCTCGTTTGCTCTCGTGAGATGTGTATAGTTTTTCTAAAAAAATACCTGCGAGGCTGTCTCATTCAAAAAATCTCATGCAAAAAAAAAAACATCAATAATCGTTAGCAATGTAGCTGTATCCGATATTATGCTTACTTAATGTATCACTAGTATAGCTTTTTTGATATCGAGAGAAGAAGCAAGATTTCGAACGGTTGTAGTATTTCCAGAGCTCTATCGAAATCAATTAAATTTAAGGATAATCCCATCTCTATGTAATAAACGTAGTATAAAGTTACATATTTTTAAGTATTTAATATATAATCACTGTATAATGAGTTTTTATTATTATGATGCAACATTAATGTTATTAGACGTTTTTAAAATATTTGTATTTTTGAATGTAAATTTTTTTGTAAGTACAACATAATTATTAAATACGAATTCAGGTTTTTCTGTATTACTTTCTAAATAGTTAATGTCCGTATGTAATCGAGTATTTTATATTCAACCATTCACAAAAGCGTGTTTTAGTGAGGTACGTTGTATAAAAAATTCAGTTTAGCATATGACAGCGCTGAAGAAAAAACTTCTAAAGGTGAGCGTATTATTTTTAATCTATGTTTTTTTACCTGATATTGCTAACAAAAATGCCGATAAAGATTTTTAAAATGTATTATCATACTTATAGGATAACGTCATAAGATACGCTCTACAAAAATAGTAAGTACGCATTCGTGGATTTAAACTTATAGTTATTGTTAATTCACCTATATAATAATAAACTATTAAAACCTTTTGCCTTTTATTTCCGTTATATCAACCTGATATTCTTAAAAACGTGTTAATTTTAATTTAACTCCATGTTATATATAAGTAATTAGTACTTTTTAATGGGTTTTTACAGCTGTTAATGAACATGTTACAATGAAATAGTTTTGTGTGTATGTAATTAAACATGCAAATAAATCAGATATGATGTTCCTAATGTATAGGTGGTGGCTGTCTAGAGGATCTACCTATACATAAAGCATCATTCCATTAGGGTAGAAATTATTTATTATTTCACGTCATATTTAATTAAACTTGAATGTATTCAGTTTCAGCTGTAATCTGATTTCCGCAAAACTGTACGACATAATTTCGGTTGATTGGTTGAGATTGATCTGGTGATCGGGCGTGCTTTGTTTGAGATTGATTAATTAATTGAATTGTTTGTGTGTGTGTGTGTGTGTGTGTGTGTGTGTGTGTGTGTGTGTGTGTGTGTGTGTGTGTGTGTGTGTGTGAGAGAGAGAAAGAGAGAGGGGGGAGGAAGAAACAAGATAGAGTAAGAGAGAGGTGCGCATTATAAGCTTCTGTTATAGAAAATGTTCATTAGTCTTTACGCCTAGATGGCACTAAAATCAATTTTTACTCAAAGGGGCCAGGGGGGCGAAGGCCTGAGAACAAGTTGTGAAGCCCTACACGTGTCGCACAAGAACCTCCTTATTAGAAATACAACGTTTTAGGTAAAAGATCATCCAGTAGCATGTGGCCATTTTAAAGCAATAGGGTCGATAATTTTAATAATAATATCTTATTAATTATGCAATTTCCAACATTGTATGCGTGTGCATTTGCCTAACCTCCAGGGGCACTGTTCTTAATATAGCCAGAAGGTCCTTAATACCACCAAATAACCCTAAGATTAACCCTAGAACAGCCCCACCCTAAGCTCCAACCCTAAATACAGTTCTAAGCCAAGACCAGCCCCCACCCCTGTCCTCGCGTTAGCAAAAGTCCTAGCTGTCAAAAGGTCCTTAATACAGCCATAAGGTTTAACCCCAAAGAAATCATAAAAATAAGGGTAATACAGTCCTTCACGTATGCGAGTAAAAAATAATTAGGGTTGAAAACACGGTCTCACACGTGGATGTGTAAAAATAGGGTAAAATACACGTCCTATACGTGAGCGAGTAAAATAATTAGGGTTAAAAGGGCTTCGAAAAGAAAGGATACGGTCTCACACGAGGGTATATAAAAATAAGGGTTGAAAATACGGCTCACACGTGGATGTGCAAAAATAGGGTGAAAAATACGCCCTACACGTAAGCGTGTAAAAATAAGGGTGGAAAATCCGGTCTCACACGTGGATGTACAAAAATAGGGGTGAAAATACACGTCCTATACGTAAGCGTGTAAAAATAAGGGTGGAAAATCCGGTCTCACACGAGGGTGTGTAAAAAATTAGGGTTGAAAATGCGGTCTCTCACGTGGATGTGCAAAAATAGGGGTGAAAAAACACGTCCTACACGTAAGCGTGTAAAAATAAGGGTGGAAAAACCGGTCCCCCACGTGGGCGGGCTTGTGACGTCAAAATCCAAGATGGCGGCGCAAGTGCCGGGGTACTACTGCTGTACATGGATATATGTAATAATTATTAATTATTTTAATTATGTTTACTGAAATTGTTTCACATGTATTGATTTTTGCGCATTGTACTTGTTGTAATTGTTAGATTCAAATCATTTAAAAGTAATTTTGTACAGTGATTGAAGGTTGACTCGTTTCGCAGTGAAATCATTTTTAAAACTCACTTTTTGTACTAATTTGTATGTTTAAGGACTTTGTGTTTAATTACAGACTTGTATTTTATTTTTTAGATTAGGATTTTTATTATCTTCACGAACTGTACATATCAGTTTAAGTTAGAACGTATTTATTTATATCGAGCCCGCCGACATAGACGCTTGTTTTATCACTATGTTTTACATCAAATTTTTCACGTAATCTGATGCATGTGACTGCGTGTTCACAGTGCCTCCAGCTCGTCGGTCATTTATTGTAAATATCATTTTCACGCTACATACTGTACTTAGATTTTGTATATTATATGCGACTGTTTTTTTTGCAATGTGAATATCGAGCAATTAAACCGTAATTTAATTCTGATTGTGTGTTACAAGCTAAGATGGTAGCGGAAAATAATTTTAAGACCCGTCTTAAAAATACCCTTCAAGTAACAAATGTAATTAGGTAATACATAGCGAAAATAATTTTAACTCCCATCTTAAAAGCACTTATCTGAATGTTCTAGAGGATACGGTCTTGCATAAGCAGTTAAGTAATAAAACCAGACTCTATTTACAGAAAACATTTATTAGTCCATATACTACCAGCTGGCATCACAAACAAAACCGCATAACCCTGAAATACACCACTATAGTGGAAGACACACTGAGATTGAAGAAAAGATTCATTAGTCCATACACCACTAGATAGAGCCGCAAATTAAAAAATTTCCAGCCAAGGGGCTACGACAAGAGGGCGCAGATCCTGACACAAGTTCTTATAGCTATCTTACAAGTTAAAATTAGAATACTATTTCCAGTCAACTGGCCACGGCAAGAGGGGCATATACCTAACACAAGGCACCGAAGACCTGCCTTGTGATATAGCATTAGGGCCGCTTATTCAAATTTAAATTTTCCCGCCTAACAGGTTAGGCTACCCAAGGCCAACCTGTCTCTCAAGGCAGACAACTTTCGCAAGGTAAACCTGTTTTCCAAGGTAAACCAGTATCTCAAGGTAAACAATTTTCTTACGGTTACAGAAAACATTCATTAGTCCATACACTAGATGCCACCACAGGCAAACCAAAAGAGATCCAAGATATAGCTCCTACACTTGCCTTACAAGAACCTCCTTCTTATTAAAACAAGTTCAAATTTCCCGCGTAAATCCATGCCCAAGGTCAACAAGTACTTCAAGGTCAACCACTTTATCAAGGTATACCCGTTTCTCAAGGTCAACTATTTTCTGAAGGTAAACAATTTTTTCAAGGTCAATCACTTTCTTAAGGGGCAAGAGTGAAAAGCAAGGTCCTAAGAAATTCTCAGGCTGAATTACGTCATCGGAAGTTCCCAGGACGAATTACGTCATCGGAAATTTCCAAGGTCAAACCGAGGTCAGCCACGTGGCAGGCCTGGGGAATTCCAAGGTTAAAAGTGGGGCTTGTGACAAAATGTCGTATGGTGTCGGTCTTCTACTCTTGATTTATCGGATTTTCTTGCCCTAATGTAAGTTTCTTTGAGTTTTCGGCAATTTGTATTCTCGTCCTTTGCCACGTATCCCATTGGATACTGAGGTCTTCATCCGAGACAAGTTCATCGATTATGGATCTTTCTGTTTCGCCTTTGCTGATGTTATTCTTGTGTTCCTGTATTCTCACTTTGAGTGGTCTAGTATCCTCTCCTATGTAAGATCTGCCGCTTTCGCATACAATTCTTGGTATTCTGGTCTTCATTGTGTGGTTTGGTTTTGGTTAGTATTCCCCTGAGGGTTCTTGTAGGTTTGAAGGCAGTACGTATCTTGTATTCGCTGCTTATCGTTCGTATCTTGTCCGAGCTACCTGGTATGTATGGTAATCGCTGTGCAGGCGTCCTAGCAAAATATTGTCAAACCGTATTTTACAAAATAAATAGCCTAAAAACAAGTTTTGAAGGAATTCCAAGTAACATCCATATACTAGATGTCTCATGACCCCTATTTATGTACATATAGGTACAATAATGTAAAGTTTTAGAATATTAGCAAACACTTTGGTTTCAAACGAAAGGTTCAGTAAGATCGGCAGCTATTCACATATACCGCATATACATTTTTACCTTCGAACCTATATGTACATATATACGTATTGAAGTTTATGCAATCGACATTTTTTTTTTTGGCTAAACCGACTTATTTGCTCACTCTTCCAAGCCAAGTTTCGCCAAGACCGGCCATCATGCCTGAATGTCAGTGTGTGTGCGTGTGTGCGTGTGTGCGAGTGTGTGTGTGTGCGCGTGTGTGAGCGTGTGCGTGTGCGTGTGTCTGTGTGTATCTGTGTGTGTGTGTGTGTGTGTGTGTGTGTCCGTGTGTCCGTGTGTCCGTGTGTCCGTGTGCCGTGTGCCCGTGTGCCGTGTGCCGTGTCGTGTGCCGTGTGTCCGTGTGTGTGTGTCCGTGTGTCGTGTGTCCGTGTGTCCGTGTGTCGTGTGTCCGTGTGTCGTGTGTCCGTGTGTCGTGTGTCCTGTGTGTCGTGTGTCCGTGTGTCTGTGTGTCTGTGTGTCCTGTGTCGTGTGTCCGTGTGTCCGATGTCGCGGTCGGTGTCCGCGTGTCTGGCTGTCTGCGTGTCGTGTGTCTGGTGTCGCGTCTCGCGTGTCTGCGTGTCTGCGTGTCTGCGCGTCGCGTGTCTGCGTCTGCGTGTTGCGCGTCTGCGTGTCTGCGTGTCTGCGCGTCGCGTGTCGGTCGCGTGTCTGGTCGCTGTCTGCGTCGTCGCGTCTGCGTTGCGTGTGTCGTGTGTCTGTGTCTGTGTGTGCGTGGTCGTGTGTCGTGTGTGTGTGTGTGTGTGTTGTGTGTGTGTGTGTCTGTGTGTGTGTGTGTGTGTGTGTGTGTGTGTGTGTGTGTGTGTGTGTGTGTGTGTGTGTGTGTGTGTGTGTGTGTGTGTGTGTGTGTGTAGTGTAGTGTGATGTGTGTGTGTGATGTGTAGTGTGTAAGTGAAATGTGTGTGTGAGTGTGTGAGTGTTGTGAGTGTGTGAGTGTGAGTGATAGTGTGTGTAGTGTGAGGTGTGTGTGAGTGTGTTGTAAGTGTGTGTGATGTGTGTGAGTGTGTGGTGTGATGTGGTGTGTGTGTAAATTTGATGGTGAATGAGTGTAGTGTGTGTGTGAGTGTGTGATGTGTGTGGATGTGTGTGATGTGGTGAGTGTAGTGTGTGATGTGTGAGTGTGGTGATTGTGTGTGATGTGTGTGTGGTGTGTGGTGTGTGTGTGTGTGAGTGTGTGTGTGTGTGTGTGTGTGTGTGTGTGTGTGTGGTGTGAGTGTGTGTGTGTGTGTGAGTGTGTGAGTGTGATGAGTGTGTGAGTGTGAGTGTGTTGTAGTGTTGATGTGAGTGTGAGTGTGTAGTGTGAGTGTGGAAATGTTGTAAGTAGTGTAGTGTGTGTTGTGTGTGTGGTGTGTGTGTGTGAGTGTGTGAGTGTGTGTGTGAGTGTTGTTGAGTGTGATGTGTGTGTGAGTGTGTGTGTAGTGTGTGTGTGTGTGTGTGTGTGTGTGTGTGTGTGTGTGTGTGTGTGTGTGTGTGTGTGTGTGTGTGTTGTGTGATGTGTGAGTGTGAATGTGTGTGAGTGTGTGTGTGTGTGTGTGTGTGTGTGTGTGTGTGTGTATGTGTGAGCGTGTGAGCATGTGACCGTGTGAGCGTGTGAGCGCGAGAGCGTGAGAGCGTGAGAGCGTATGAGCGTGTGAGCGTGAAAGCGTGAGAGCGTGAGAGCGTGTGAGCGTGTGAGCGTGTAAGCGTCTCACATCCATACCGTACTGATGGGACAAATACCCCTTTATAGATTGCTCGCTTCGGAGCTAGGCTCATGCTTTCGTTTCTCATTATCGTCCACATACTTCCAATCACTTTCCTTCCATCATTGACCCTTCGTCCAATCTCGCCTTTCATTGTATCATCTGCAGTAAAGATTCTACCCAGATATACCAGTTCGTTCACTTGCTCCACAATTTCATCTTGCAGAGTAAATACTCTGCTATCCTTTACACCTTCTCGATTGAACAACACAATGTTAGTTTTGTTCACGTTTACCTTTAGGCCCATGCTCTCACAGCGGTTTGTTGCTCATCCACACCGTCATTTAGTAAGACTGTCATCTGCGTACACCAGAAGTTGTACATTTACGTCACCAACCATTACACCATTTGTATGAGTACATGCTTGGCTAACAAATTTATCCATGTATACATTAAACGGTGACGTCACACAGCCTTGTCGCTCTCCTTGCGCAATATTAAAGTATTCACGCTCACCTCTTCTCACCCTAACACATGCCCGACTACCGTTGTATACTGTTCTTATTCCATTTATTAGACCTTTACTTACGCCATATTCATTTAATATCTTCCACAGCTTCTCCCTATTCCCTCTGTAGTATGCTTTCTCCAAATCTGCAAACGTTCAGTACAGCTTCCTTTTTACCCGTAAATCCTTTCTGCTGGAGAGCAACCATCTGATCGACACATCCTCTCCCTTAGATGAAGCCACCCTGCACATCCTAAATCTTAGTTTGTGTAGTTTCTCGTACTCTATCAATCAGAACTCTTCCAAATACTTTACTAGGCACTCTGAGCAAACTTATTCCTTTGTAGTTCTTGCAATCACTCTTGTTCCCTTTACCCTTATACAGTAGTACAATGATCGCGCTCTTGCAATCCCTCTGCACTTTTCCACACATAAGGCATACATTCAATAATTCACACAATCTTCGTATAAGCTTTGCACCCCCATACTTTAACATTTCACCAGTGATTTCATCTACGCTTGCTCCCTTGCCGTTTTTCAACCTTCCTACCGTTTTCGCTGTCTCATTTATCCCAATATCTTCAGTTTCATTTACCATTCCTTCTACATTCTCCTTATTTCACCCTGCAGTCTTATTTTCCACATTACTGTACAGCTTTCCCAAATATTCTTGCCAGCCTCATACAATCGCTTTTTCTCAATCTTATTTTTTGCAGCAATCATTGCCATGTACGCATCTTTTTTCTTACATACTGCCTTTTTTACTGTTTCATTCATGTTCAACTCTTTACTCACAGTATCTGCGTATTTCATTCTCGCTCCATTATCCTCTAGTTTGTCTACCCTAATTCTGGACGTTCGCACTACGTTTGCTTATCTTCTCCAGACCCATTTTCGATATAACCAAAAAGTTGTCCGATCCATACTACGATCCGCGCATTACTCTTGTGTCTTTCACCAGGTTTCTAACCCGTTCATCATACACTATCAAGTCTATCATACTTCACCTCTTTGCCATGTATACATATGCACGTTTTTATGTTTGAACCACGTATTGGATACAAACAGGCTTCTCTTCATATGTTCACCAGGCGTTCACCATTCTCATTGACTCTTTGGTCTCCGAACTTTCCTAGAACGCGTTCAGTATGTTCTCTCTGTACACCTACCCATCCGTTCATATCCCCCACTATCATCACTCTTTCGTTTTGCTTACATACGTTCAACACGTTCTTTACTTCATTCCAGAAGTTCTCACGCTCCTGGTCTCTTTCTCCATTCACCGGTGCATAACATGTAATAAGAAAAAATGTTTTATGCAACTTTTTGAAACGACGCGTAATTTAGCGGCAAAACAATTCCTAAGGTAGAATTTAAATGTTAGTTCAATTTTTTTCATTATCTGAATAACGATTAATTTTATAAGAAAAAGTGCAAGACATATTTTTTAAAGAAAATTTAATTTTACATAACATTTTTTATAAAGTTTTTAATGTAAAGCGAAATAAATGTAAAAATTATATAAATATGATTGAATGAGCTAAAGCTGTATTATCGATATTTTTATAGAAACGGGCGGCTTTGGAATTTTTTTCTCGTTAACATGTATTTATGTCTATTAATCTCTATCTGACATGAAGTTTTAAACGTCATTCTGACATAGATTAAAGTTTTTGTTTTCACAATGTTGCATGTTTTCGTTATGAACGTATAAAAAAGCGGTTGTATAGTTATCCTAAAATATCTGGTATGGAACACCGCACGACCTTCCAATCTACAAAATGGAAATTAAAGAAAATGAATAACTATGCAACCTCTTTTATAAGAAGTTCCGTACGAAAATAGACAACATTATACACGCAAAAACAATAATCTATGTCAAACAGACGTTTAAAACACTTCGGCTAAATCTCGATATATGCGGACCAATCACGCGTTTTCTTGTTTGACAACTTCGTAATTAGGTATAAAAATCTAAAATCTGTGGTATAATCGGGAAACAAACACAAACAAAACTACTGTAACCTAACAGAATTAGATTAGATACACAAAACTACAGTAACATAACAAAATTACATTAGATAAACAAAACTACTGTAACCTACGAGAAAAAAAATTGCAAGAGCGGGGAATTGAACCTGCCTCAACCGCGTGTCAGGCGAGCAATAATACCACTAGTATCTACAACTGTGCTTTTCCAGTTTGACGTTGAAACTGTTATTTAAACCATTTAAAGAGTATTCAAAGCTATTTCCTATTGGGCCGCATATATCGAGAATTATCAGCAAATTTTAAAACTATGACAGACAGAGATTAATAGACATCTAAATGCTGACTTAAAAGAAATGAAATAGTTTTAATTTAAATTTTTTTAGGATAACTATGCAACCTCTTTTTTATTCGTTCATAACGAAAACAACAGGCAACATTGTAAAAACAAAAACAATAATCTATGTCAGAATGACGTTTAAAACTTAATGTCAGATAATTAATAGAGATACGAGTAAATACATGTTAACGTAAAATTCCAAAGATGCCCGCTTCTATAGAAATATTTGCGTAATGAACTTATAAAAGAGGTTGCACAATTATCCCAAAAAATGTTATTAAAATTATTTCATTGCTGTTAATTTGCATTTTGTAAGCTGGAAGGTCGTGTGGTGTTCTACACCAGATATTTTATTATTTGTTTTAATGACTGTCTAAAGTTATGGTTATGTGTACACGTTTAGAATTACACCGTATTGCTACAGATTAAACCTTTTGAACTCTTCATTCTAAATTTATTTCAAACATTATAAATTCACCGAGATAAATATACGCAATTGTGCAAAAAGATATTAATACTTTATATTATGATGTGAAGATAATGACCTTAGAAGAGATATTTCTACATATGAATTCTGTATATTGACAACGATTATTGGTGACTATCTAGATTCATAAATTTTTTCAGAATGTTTTGTATATACGTCGGTACTTCTTGATTATATGATGGCCTTTCTTTACTACAATTCGAGTCGCTGCAATATTTATATGCACGTATAACTTACCTTTATTATTATATCGACTAAAAACGATATTTGTTAGACGAAACAGACATATTATCATTGGGCATAAATATACAATAACATTACGTAGTTTAAATTTTGTTAGTAGTTCCAAGTGTTTCCAAACAATTTTTTATTTCAGTATAATAACCCTTGTAATCTGATACATAGCACGTAATCAGAGCCTTTTGCTTATGTAAAGGTGACACAACAGTTACAATTCATATGATTCATTTATAAACCATGTGGGTAATGTTGGTTTAACCCCTGTTGATTTATATTTATATTTTTATTATTATTACTTAATTTACGATCATAAAAATATACCTTTATCATAGGCATAAACGCATTTCTTAGAAGTATAAATAACAATATCTATTTAACTCTAAACGCATATTGCAAGATATTCTCAAAAATCTTCCGTGGTGTACAACGCCTTAAACAATTGTACCCACATGTATCGTTAGCAACTTCTAGAACATCCCTACTGTGTTCATTTGATTAGACTTTACAGCATCGAATCTATGTCACTATGTATATCACAGAATATTATTATTCGGTCATCGGTATTGATATTGCCTAAAAGTTTGAAGTTTCAAAAAATATCCAAAAAGTATGTTCTATTTAAGACAAAATAATTTTAAACGTATATCGTTGCTTACAGCCGTATTCACCATCACATTTCAAAGTTAAAATAGTAAACTACCGTTTATTCAAAAGTTACTAGAATTATGTTGGTAAAACCCGTAGCAGCAATGTAATTCACGGGTAAAATTCGTAGAAATTAACATTAAAAATGTAGTATGACATTTCGTATTATGAATAAGTTTCAATCGGATTTGATACTAATAAATATGTTCTACAGGGATAATCATCAACCCCTAGAAAGTAGTAATTTAAAAATTCCCAATTCTCAAACTGTGTTCTTATATGAGAATCATTAGATATAGTAGTATCGTGAACCGATACAAGCCAAGGAGCAACAATATCATTAATTTTTAATTTGGAGTCACAAACCGGTGAATATTTATATATCCTTTTATATTACTGTATACTTCTTGATTGCCTTCGGAGGACTCAATTTTTTATGTGCTTGCAATCTACTGCACCAGTCACCCCTGGAAAATTTGCAATTTTGTAGAATCCCAATATTGTTCTTCGTGATTTTATAAATTCAGAACGTAGGGTAACAATTTGTCTAAGAACATTTCGATAGACGGACTGACGAAGTTAGAGATACCAAAAAAACTTAAGAATAATAAAAATGACACTCGGAACCTAGGGATGTAAGCGATTACACGAGAAATGAATCCAAAATGCACAATCAGAGAAGAATGCCAAGTATTAGTATATGAAGACGATCTGGCAATGATAACAAAATACGAAGAAGGACTAAGAAGGAAAGGAACCAACATTTACATCGATGTAAAAATATACGGTTTGCGAATAAATCAATACAAACAAAATACATGAGATACAGCAGAAGCATAGAAAATAATGAGGGATATTTGCAAGTGAGGAATTATGAATTTGAAAATGTAAGTAAAATGGACTATCTTGGAACAACAATCACCGCGAAACAATGGAGAAGTAAAGGAAAGGCCACATAAAGGAAATAATGCGTTTTTGTGTAAACAAGGCAATATTAAAAAATAAAAGAATAACAAAAACAACAAAAATGAAAATATACAAGACACTAATTAGACCGGTTGTGACATTTGTAGCAAAAACATTAACAAAGATAGAAAAAGAAGAACTACGGAGACTTGAAAGGAAAATATTAAGACCAATATTAGGGCTAGAAGAAGATGAGTATAGGAACATGATGAACCACAAATTAAACGAAGAAATAAAAGGAGAAGACATAGTACGCTTCAGAAAATCCCAAATAATCAAATGGTTTGGACATATGAGAAGTTAAAATGAAAATTTGTTGAAGACGATTACGAAATGAAAACTGCACAGAACAAGGGAACAAGGCAAACCCAGGATAAGAAGGTGGGACGCGGTTATGGCAGGCTTAAGAACCATGGATATACAAGACTGGAGAAGACAATTTCGAGATATGAAGAAGTGGAAGAAAATAGTAAACCAAGCCAAGGCTTCTTTTCAGAAGAGGTCATAATCCTCAAGATTAGAATGGCCAAAAGAAGAAGAAACATAAAATCGTAGGCAAATGAATATTTGATTTAATTTAGATATTGGGTTATTTAATCTGTTCACAGGATCTAACAAACCTTGCAGCATATTAGACAATCTTGTAATTGTACTTTTATGCATACGACATCGTTTTTTAAAATCTAGATCATCCATTTCTTCCAATAAATTATTTCGTTCTTTAACTATTGTTGAAAGTCTGATTGGATGGTCACTATCGGAAAATGAATTTACTAAATAGTAAAAGTCCATTCTGTCCATTTCGCATTTACTACTTACAATTTTTTGTAATATAATAGGTGTGTTTTAAGTCTTAATAATAATGTATTATAACCAACAATTGTGACACATAAATAGTACCTATGTATTTATCAGCCTGTTACCACGGTTAACAAATCAATATTGCTCTGTTAACTTATTAGACCACTTGACAGAATGTTAAAACAGTCATTGGTGAATACAAAAGTGTCACATTAACAAACTTTAATTCTCTGATAGCAACTTAACAGAGCTTGGTGAATATGGCTGTTAATGGGTAATATGCTACAATTTAACTGATTTCTAACCCAGAAATAAGGACAATTCTTTATTATAACGAAACTAATAGAAAGTAAAAAAAATATTCATTTATTGTTAGCTGATTATTATTGACTGTTAAAGTTTGATCTAAAATCAGTTTTTATTTTTTAAATCTGAATCTTATCACTACAATTTATTCACCAAAGTAGTCCGTATTTTGTAGTGTAATACAAGAGCCAATCACGGCGTACAGTTTCTCCATTGACGAGTTGAATGTAAACAATTTTCTTGTTGCATACCTGGATTCATGTTCGTAAAGTCTTTTTGAATTTTTCAAGTAAAGCTAATCTAATCCTGAACTGAATCTGATTGTATGATCATATTAATCAAACTATTGTTAACGTTCCACGCTGCAGGGTCAAAATGATTAAAACAGAAAAGTGATCATCCATTTCAATTTGAGATTGAGCTAGAATTTCCGTGTTAGTCGCGTTTATTTGTTTTCCTGCATTTGTTTTTAAATAAGTAGGATCATCTAATGAAGTTGAAAACTCACTTTTGCCTACATCTACTTGACCAGCTTGCACTGAAAATTAAGGATTTTATATTTTAAATTATATTTAACCCTTCGTTTCATTTTCTTGCAAATTTACAACATAGCTTTTCAAACTGCTGTAATCATATAGTAGTTGTATTTAGAGGTGACTACCATGCTGTTGCATATTTGCGACACAGCTAACTTCGTTTTCATTGCAAAAATCTATTGAAATGTAGATGGCGCGTGTGTTTTATTTCAAGTTTGTTTAGCCATTGTGCAAGTTGTTGTCAACAGGTGCAGTACGTAAAGTGTTTTGTGACTACAAAGTGAAAAAAAGTGTTTATAAAAATATACTAAACTGAACCTGCTTTAGAATAAAGGTATGTAGAAGTGATGTATCGCGCTAGTTTTGTAAAATTTAATTACTGTGGATCAGAATAACATGTTTATTAGCTATGTATCAAATTTGCAACACTATGAAACTTTCATATAGCATTCCTGTTATCTGCAGATAATATGTCTTATCGTAAAAAGGGAAAGAAGGAACCTTTTAGTGATGCCGTACTGTTGGAGATTTTGGAGAATCCTGACGAAAGTGAAGACGATCTCGATTTTTCAGATACAGACTCTATCAGTGACTCTGAATATATTCCGGAAGACGAAGAAAGATCTGATTTGGAAGAAGACGACGTTCAGCATGTAACTGTGGATTCCACTTTACACAGTAATATTCAAATATCTGCCACTACAGATGCTAAAATTTCTGAAGACGCTGGTCCTTCATTTCAACATGCTCCTAGTTCTTTAAAAAATAAGAAAGGCCTTGAAAATATTGTGTGGCACAAGAAGAACCTGAAAATTGATGTCGATGCTTTGAAATTTAAAGGCAGTTCATAATTTCCCAGCATGATTTTGGATTTGGAAACGCCTTACGAGTTCTTTAAATATTTTTTTACCGATTCTCTTGTACAGAAGATAGTCGAAGAAACTAATTTGTGCAGTGTACAGAAGAATCCCAACAGACCTGTTAGTAAAAATCCAAATGATATACAAAAGTTTTTGGGAATATGTATTGATATGTCTGTGTCTTCACTCCCTAGAACACGATGTTATTGGAGACAAGATATTGGAATTTCGAATATAAGACGAGCGATGACAATCAACGAGTTTGAGCACCTAAAAAGCATCATACACTTCAACGATAATGACAAGATCCTTGCTATGATAATCTTCATAAGTTGAGATCAATTCTGACCGAGCTCACTGGAAAATTTTCGTCGATTCCACTGGAAAGTAAGCTCACTGTTGATGAACAAATATGGTCAACCAAAGCCAGGCATCATTTGAAACAGTATAATCCGATGAAACCTCATAAATGGGGTTTCAAACTTTTTATGCTGTGCGATACATTTGGATTTCATACAGTTTTGCTATTTATAATGGAGCATTTAACTATTTTACTAAAGTAAATCCTGGTGAACCCGACTTAGGCGCTGCTGGTAATATTGTAGTTAGACTCTCGAGAATTATTACAAAAAATTGTAACTACCAGGTCTATTGTGATAATTATTATACATCGATTGCGTTATTTAGTTATATGACTAATAAGGATATATATATATATATATATATATATATATATATATATACATATATACATATATGCTGGGAACTATACGGCGAAATCGAATAGTAAATAACAAACTAACAGATGAAAAAACCTTCAAAAAGTCTCCCAGAGGAACTTCAGAAGAATATGACAAGAAGACCAAGGAAAAAATCACCGTTAACTGCCCCAATATAATAAAAGAGTATAATAAGCATATGGGGGGTGTTGACATGCTAAATAGCTATGTAGGTAGCCATAAAATTCCTCTCAGATCCAAGAAATGGTATCTTAGAATATTTTTTCATTTGATCGGTATCACGATCATAAACGCTTGGATTCTACAAAAAAAAGTGTATGAAGCCAAACATATAGAATATGGTATGTCCCAGTGGCAATTTAGATTAGATCTAGCAGAAACACTCTGTAAAATAGGAGCACAAAAAGATAAAAAACGTGGAAGGCCGTCTAACAGTGTCGAAGAAGGAATAAATAAGAAAAGATTCAAAGGACCTGCAGGTCGTGCACCCCCAAAAAATGTGAGACAAGATGAATTTTCACACTGGATCAAGTATGAAACAACACGCCAACGATGTAAAATGCCGCAGTGCAAGGTATTTACCAATTTCAAGTGTGAGAAGTGTGGAGTTCACTTGTGTTTAACAAAAGACAAACATTGTTTTAGTTTTTTCCACAAAAATTGAGAATAGTTTAGTTTTTTTTACAATACACAAGAATTATTTTACTTTTTTTTACAAAAATGTATGTTACCTTGTTTCATAATGTAGCAAATTAGCAACAAACATTTTCTTTTGTTTTGCAACAACAATAATAAAAATACTACCATATTTGTTTTTTAATGCCATTATAAGCATTTTTTATAAGAAAAACATTTTTATTCAATTTTTTTGATAAATTATGAAATGAAGGGTTAAATCTGGATTAAGTGCGGTTCGAAGTGAAGTGAACTTTAACATTTTTGACATAAAACTGCGATTTCGCTTGCCATTGTCATTTCAAGAAATGGCAAAATTTATCACGTTTGTTCCGGCATGCTTACTAAAGAAAGAGTAGTTTTATAAAAAAAAAAGTAACTTGACATTAGTCGGAGAACGAGGGATTTCTACAATGAATTTTAAGGGCCCTCCATAATACTTGCGAACAAGCACCTAAAAAAATTGATTCTTATGTAAATCGACCTGGCGGATCCGATTTGGAATTGCGAAATTGGTCAAAATCGGCAATTTCCTAAAACTCTCAAATTTTATGGAAATTTTTGAATTTTTATTTACCACCCTATATCTCTCTTAGTTTAATCTTCCGTCGGGCGCAATGCAAATCCTAACACGATCGGGCGCAATTAATGCAATTTTTGAATGTAGGTAAAGAAAAACCTTTCAAACTTAACTTCTCACTTATATTTGCGCTTATTTATGCTTTCAGATAACGTTTTACTATTTCTTTACATTTTTCATTTAAAAATTTGAACAAATCATCAAATTGTTCCAAAAAAAAACTTCTCTCAAAAACATAACTCAAAATTCACTTTAACTTTATAAAACAAGTTCACATAATCATACAAATCAAAAAATTAAAATAATGAAAAGTTATTCATGAGCTAGGTTGAGGCACTATAAAAACTGAATCATAACATTTTTCACATATCATCTTGGCATGCTCCAAACAGAATACTTCCAACATTACATTTCAGATATTTATATTTTGAATAGCGAACTTTTTTCATTTGACGACATTTGAAACACCTCTTCCTCTGTCCGTCGTGGCATGCAGGTGCAGGCATAACCTGATGTTGTGAGGTAGGCTCGAACTCACGTAGTCCGTTTTGTAGTTGAATTGGCATTCCCCTTGTTTGAATGCTCCTTCCTTGGAGTTGTTCCAAACACAGCTCGTTGCATAGAGCTTTCAAAAACGCCTTCTGCTGGTGTTTGAATCGGGATTGTTATTGAAAACATACATCACTTCTGTATTAATACCTGCTATATTTAGTAGTGCAAAGAAAACTACCATTGGCCATCTTCGTACATTTCTTGATACATTATAGGTAGCGCACAATTTGTCAACTACATCGACTCCAGATTTGGTGGCGTTATAATCCAAAATCAATTGTGGTTTTCGTGTGACAACATCAACTTGGTCGTCATCGTGCATGCTTGAAATTAGAAGCACATTTCTCCTTTTTTTCGGCATAAATGAAACAAGTGAGCAGTTCTTTGTAAAACCGAAATGACTACTACTTACAGCCCTAGATTTTGTGTTCACAAATTCAGGAGGGAGCTGGCGTTTGTTTTTTCGCAAGGTTCCCAACAATGACAACTTTTTTGCTTTGAGAGCCTGAACTAATTCGTAACTGTTGAACCAGTTGTCGCACGTTATGTTACGTTCTGATCCATACAACGGTTGAACAATTCTCATAACCCCACGTCTTGCGGCTTATTGCTTATAGCAAAGGAACGGTCTGGTTGTTTGCCTGCATATATCTCTAAGTTATGTGTGTACCGTACTTACTGGGTTTTGATAGGATGTACTGAGCATCTCCCACGAAACCCCTCCAGCTTTTCATCTACAGTAACATATTTTCCAGGTGAGTAGCTCTTTTGACAGTTCGTTACAAACAGGTCAAAGATTTCGCGAACTGCTGCTAGTTTATCGCATTGTTTTCTTTGATCTCGCGTATTTACGTCATCC
The DNA here is from genome assembly GCA_036346205.1 of Vesta saturnalis. Taxonomy (NCBI): domain Eukaryota; kingdom Metazoa; phylum Arthropoda; class Insecta; order Coleoptera; family Lampyridae; genus Vesta; species Vesta saturnalis. Next base: position 494,243 of record JARFJB010001996.1, read on the forward strand.
AAGCGAGTACACTTCATAAGGAACTTGAACATTTTCAACTTCATTACCAAATGAAAAAATTGTACACTAAAACCATCTTCACCCCATAACTCTTCTAACGACTGCCTATTGCTCCTTAGAACGCCTGCAAGATAGAGCAAGCCAATAAAACTGCGAAATTCAATCAAATCAGTAGGTTTTGCATCCTTTTCTCTTGAATAGTTTTCTTTTATTTCCTCAATGTATATAGTTGTATACTTTACGATCAATTCAATTACGTCATTCGAAAAAAGATTATTCCAGCATTCATTTGGGGACCTTGCATTCCGAGCATTTCCAGTGGGGCCAGGTAATCGCAACAAAACATTATGTGCTCTCCTTCTGATTCTAACTGAATGCTTTACTTTTGACCACTTAGTTCCATCCTTACCTACATAAAATTCTTGACCAGCCGTTTCGTCTTCATCAGAGCTCTCACCGTCTTGGTCAGCATTAGAATCCTCTTCTATTTTCTTCTACATTTTCTTCAGTATCAGTGTCGGACTCGTTATCTCCATTGTCCTCATCATCCACTATTTTGTCTTCATCCCACAAAATAAGATGGATTTCCGCCAAGTCTGCAGGGTTCCACAGGTCAAAGTTTCGAGGAGGACGTTGAAGCCATTGGGGTAGTAGATTGCTTTGATAAAGAAGCCATTCCTTTCAGAAAAATAAAAAAATAATAATCCTATTACACGATCTGGCGCAATAATCTGACATATTACTATTTGCACTTTACAGTAAATTAAAGCCAATATCACTAAATTAGGGACTAGAACTGGTTACACATGCTATTTTAGGTTTAAAAAAAGAAATATAAACAAAAAAAAGTGAAAATTCGAAAATCAAAAATACTTACACGATCGGGCGCAATTCATCTGAGAGATTAATACACTCTTCACTACACTCAGCGAAGTACTGGAGAAAAATCGAAAACGATCTTTTGTAAGTGGGGGGAGACTGAAACTTATTAGGAGACTCACACCACTCCCTTCCGATCTCGCTGATTGGTGCAAAAAAAAACTCGTGACTTCATCTCTTAGATTAGTTGCGTCCGACGGAAGGTTAAGTCCGATTAAATTGAAATTTTTAGGAGAGCCAAATTTCATGATAACCTTTGTTATCATGACTTACATAACAAAAATGCAAAAAATTTACGTGTCACCAGTAATATGTTTTTAAAAAGTTGGTGTAAATTTGTAAAAATGCAGTAACAAATACTCGATCGAGAAAACTTGTTTGTTTTTAAAGATATATCTATTTTAATTTTCAAAAGGGAGAAAAATATAAAAAATAAATTTTGGTATTTAGACATACTCATTTTATTTTCACATTTAACTTCTACTCGTATAAAAGCAACAATATCCAAGAGATAGTTAACACATTTGTAAAAAGGGATGGTGATACTTTACATTTGTAAGGTACTTATTTACTACTATTGAGCTCCACATTTCCCTTGGCATGAACAATTAATGTTGCAAGGCACATTTGCTTTAAGACATTTATATTTATTTGTACAAGAACATAAGTTACACTTGCAGTTGGATGTAATTTCTAAAAAGCTTGGGTTTGCTTCTTTTAGTGTCATCCTTGGTACAAGAACATTAGTTTCGATGTAGTAGCCAAAATCTGTAGGTTTTGGAACTTGAGGTTGAATTTTACTAGCGCTCTTATACAGTGCGAGTGTAAAGTCTGGAACGATCGCAATAAATCTTTTATTAAACGTTTTTGACAAAAATCCTCGAACACGTCAATTTTTTATCTTAAATGAGACATATTTTACTGTAATCGCCACTTAAAGATCGTCTTTTGTTGTTGAGTTATGACGAAAGCGATAATTTTTTTAAATGGAAACCCTAATTTTTATGGTGAATTTGGAAAAAGCACGAAATTCTTAGACCAAATATGCTAAAAAAGTGTGATATTGAATTTTTCAATTTGGAAGATATTGTAAATAATAGTAATGAAAAATCCAAAACACGTCAAATAGGTTAATGATTTGATAGCTTATTTACTTTTTTATTGCATATAAGGTATTGCAATTATTATGACATACTAAAGAAACAAGAAATAACAAAGTAAACAAAAACAATTAAATTAAATGTTCGAACTGCCCACCATTTTGTGCAAGGCAGTACCCGAGTCTGTACTGAAATTCGTCACGAACTTTACGCAAAGTCTCGGGTGGAATTAATTTTATTTCTGTGCGAATTCTTTGCTGCAGCTCTTCTACTGTCTGTGGGTGGTTTATGTAAACCTTACTCTTTAGATAGTCCCATAAAAAAAATCCATCGGAGTTAGGTCGGGTGATCTCGGAGGCCGCCCAACAGTTCCATCTACCAGGAAAAATTTCGTTTAAATAATTCCTAATACCAATAGCAAAATGTGCCGGAGCACCATCTTGCTGAAACCATAATGTATCGCTTGGTAGATCCGGATGTTCCTTGGTCGGATAAAGCACCGCAAGAGCAGGAATTAAATCGTTTATTAAGAAATTCAAATACTTATCACTTGTCAATGAATTCTCGATAAAAAATGGTCCTAGAATTCTATCCCCTACCATTCCTGCTCAAACGTTGAGTTTTTGAAGAAACTGCGTGTGCGTCTCGTTCATCCAGAGCGGATTTTCAGTTGCCCAATATCGATAGTTATGACGATTCACTGTTCCATTAAGGTGAAATGTTGCTTCATCAGAAAAAATGATGCGATTTGAAAAGTCGCCATCGATATTGCACCGCTCCATAATTACCTCACAGAACTCTGTTCTACGTTCAGGATCATCTCCGTTAAGCTCTTGCACTAATTTAACTTTGTAGGGATGACATTTATGTTTGTTTAAAATCTTTATAACTGACCTTTGAGAAATGTCATTATTTGCGGCTAGTTCTCTTGTAGTTCCATGGGGATGTTCTTGTAGAGACAGCAGAATATCTAATTCGTTACCTTCTTCGGTTGTTGGACCACTACCCCTATGGCGATCTCTGACATGTCCGAGTTCAGAAACCTTTCTTCCTATTTTGGAAACTGTCGCTCTTATGATAGGTTCTTTATCAGGATACTTGTTATTAAATATCTCACAAACCTCTTGTTGTGTTCCAGTACGGTCGCCACATCCCATCAATATTAAAATTTCAATTCGCTCTTCTTTTTCAGTCACATATCGCACCATTATTTACTGAATTACGTAAAACAGCCTACAATAAAAACAGATAAAGAAACTGACAAAGAACTGTCATAATTTTAACGTTGTCAATTGTTGCATTGTTTTGTTATTGAAACTTGGAACTCGTGATTGTTATCAGATTTTTGTTTTAAAACTTTAACGTTAATTATCTCAGAAATTTCAAAATACAGTACCTACCATACTTTTTTAGCATATTTGGTCTTAGAATTTCATACTCTTTCCAAATTCCTCATAAAACATTAGGGTTTCCATTTAAAAAAATTATCGCTACGTCATAACTCAAAATCAAAAGACGATCTTTAAGCAACGATTATAGTAAAATATATCTCATTTAAGGTAAAAATTGACGTGTTCGAGGATTTTTTTCAAAAAAGTTTAATAAAAGATTTATTGCGATAGTTCCAGACTATACACTAGCAACTGTATATCGCGCATTACAAAATCGCCCTCCCTTTTAAGATGCCTGCCGGCCGGCCAAATTTTGTAGGAAATGTGGACGAATTACGAGCGCATATTTTCCAAACTGTTAAACTGACATTAGGTGGGTAACATTAACTTCTATGGTTGTCTATGTTGTTTTATTTTTTAAAAGTACCTAGATATATTAAATTTGAAACTTCTTGATCACTGAACTGTATTATTAACTATAATTGTTGGTATTTCATTTTAGAGACAGAAGATGCATTTTCATTGCATGTAAAAAGGGCGTTTTTGCAATGCGTGATATATAGGAGCCCTAGTAAAATTCAACCTCAAATTCCAAAATCTATAGATTTTGGCTACTACATAGAAAGTAATGTTCTTGTACCAAGAATGACACTAAAAGAAGCAAAGCCAAGCATTTTAGAAATTACAGTCAACTGGAAGTGCAAGTTATTTACTTGTACAAATAAATGTAAATCTCTTAAAGCGAATGTACCTTGCAACATTAGTTGTTCATGCCAAGGGTAATGTGGAACTCAATAGTAGTAGATAAGTACTTATAAATGTAAAATATCATCATCCCTTTTTACAAATGCGTTAACTATCTCTTAAGGACGAGATAGACGCTACGTCATGCACATCAACTTACTTGCACAGTCTAAAGATGTACGGCAAGACTGAATCGTCATTTGACCACTAACTATTCAGTCTTGTTGATCAATTTGCGTTCAGTTTTATAAAAATGAAAATTCCTGACGATCTATTAATGTGCGCGGCTGCTATTGCAGTAGTTGTAAAAAAGAAAAAAGTAAATAAGAGAAAATGTTCAAAGTGGTCGAAGGAATGGTTACTTAAGCGACAACAATTATATCACACGTTAATTCAATGAATGAGCTTCAATTAGAACCTGAGGATTGGTTCAATTATTTACGAATGAACGAAGAACACTGCAAATAGAAAAGATGGATACAGTTATGAGAAAAGCAATTTCACCACATGAGAGGTTCAGTACAACACTACGTTTTTTAGCAACAGGAAGAAGCTATGCGGATTTAAAATTTTCATGTACAATATCTCGCCAAGCACTTGGTGAAATTATACCGGATACATGCAGAGCTGTTTACGAAGGATTAAAAAAAGAATATTTGAAGGTAAGTAAGAAAGTATTTTATTAAAAATAACATCACAAAAACAATATGTATATTAATAATCTGGATAGCTGTTATATTTTGAAAAATAATCTTCAAGGCGTTCATTGTCTGATGCATGTTCTGCCGATCTTACATCTTCAGTTTCAATGGGCACATTACCCCTTTCATGATTATACTGAAAAGTATGTAATGTACGAGATCTTGTAGGGCTATCTGTTACGATTTTTGAAGTTTCGTTCTATTTTTCCATCTGTGCTTGGAAGATTGCATCATTAAACAGTTCTTTGAAATATATGGCCATCTCAGATGGCAGTTCCTGAAGCTCTTGCGCTGTATGCTGGCCGACGGCTGTATATTTGAAGTTTATTTGTCATAATATTTAAAAGTTCATCGCTGCGATCCAAGTTCTTTTGACTTTTTCTTTTTATACCCGTTCTGTTCATTGTGGAAGCTGAAGGAGACGTGCATGGCGTTGCCGATAAAGGTCGCAGTTCTCTTTTGGATAAAGAATGGTCGTTCGAATTTTCTGTATGTTCGGTCATGTTGATGTAGTCCTAAAAAAATAAATATGTCATATTATAAACTTATGTTTTTCTTATCGACTTCAAAAAATTGTATATAAATGTATTTTTATCGATCATTTTTCTTTTCGCCTAGTTTGCAAACAGCGAAGTAAAATAGAGAAAAATTGGTAGGGAATTTGAAGAAAAATGGCAGTTTCCAAATTGTTTAGGTAGCATTGACGGTAAACACATACGCATATCACCGCCACAAGACAGTGGCTCATTTTACTGGAATTATAAGGGATACAATAGCTTAGCTTTAATGGCTATTGCTAACGCTAACTACGAACTAATTTATTGTCATATGGGCACAACAGGTCGAGTTTCAGATGGTGGTATTATTGAAAACACTAAATTTTTTGAAAAACTAGTTAACGAAGAACTGCAATTACCTATACCATCCCCTTCAGCTTCCTTGGGTTTTCATCGCGCAAAGATCTATTTGAAACCGTTTGGCTTACGAGATTTGTCAAGAGAAAGAAAAATTTCCAACTATCGTTTGCCCAGAGCACGTCGAATTATCGAGAATGTTTTTGGTATAATGGCAGCTCGGTTTCGAATCCTTCTGAATCCTTGGATGAAGAAGATTGGACACAATCAGAAATTCACACAGGGCTGAGAGTTGAACCTGGTATTTTACGCGGCCTGCAACGCGGATACAATCGAAATACTACACAGGAAGCTAATGAAGTTATAGAGCTGTATGTGAAATATTTCAATGGCGAAGGTCAAGTAAAATGGCAAAACAATATGATTCATTATGTGAAACCTACACAAGGATAATCTCTGCACGAACAATTTTCTGCATTTTGCAAAACAAGAATGAATAATAAGTTGCATGAACAACCACACATTACAACTTATCTCTAGAAAAGTCTGTACACGCAGAAAAATATCTAGCAGGTTTGATTTCATTCAAGCCCAACAATTGTCTGTACAAGTTTAATAAAACTGCTGACTTGTCAGCACTAACGCAGTGATAAATCGTACAACTTTAGTTTGTCCTACTATGTATAGTTGTGTTGATTTTATACGAGTAGAAGTTACAAGTGAAAATGAAATGAGTATGTCTAAATATGAAAACTAATTTTTTACATTTTTCTCCCTTATGAAAATTTACTAAATATACTCACGATTATTAAATAGGTTTTAATTAGTACAATACTATTCCTGGCGCTCTCAAGCCATGTTTAGCGTTACCGATTGTGCAGTACGTGACCGGTCGCGGCACCGTTGTGTTGAAAACCAAGCCAGATTTCACAAAATCATCGAAATAAAAAAGCTTCTTTGAATCTTTGGTTACAACTTTGTCGATACTATATACTGTATACTATATACTATACACTATACGCTATACGCTGTACACTGTGCCTACTGTATAGTGTAGTGTACTTACGTACTGTAAGCTAGTACGCTGACGTGACACGTACGTATTACTATATACTATATACTATATATATTATAAATATACTATATACTATATATATATACTATATACTAATACTATATACTATATACTATATACTATATACTTATATACTATATACTATATATATATATACTATATACTATATACTATATAATATATAACTATATACTATATACTATATACTATATATTATATACTATATACTATATACTATATATATACTATACTATATACTTATATATCTATACATATACTATATACTTACTATAACTTAACTATATACTATACTACTATATACTTATACTATATACTATATACTATATATATATACTATTATACTATATACTATATACTTATACTATATACTATATACATATATATATATATCTATATTATATACTATATACTTATACTTGATATACTGTATACTTATACTGTATACTGTATACTTTATACTGTATACTGTATACTGTATACTGTATTATACTGTGTATACTGTATACTGTATACTGTATACTGTATACTGTATACTTATACTGTATACTGTATACTGTATACTGATACTGATACTCTATACTGTATATGTATACTGTATACTGTATACTGTATACGTATACTGTATAACTGTATATGTATACTGTATACTGTCATACTGTATACTGTATACTGATACTGATACTGATACTGATACTGTATACTCGTATACTGTATACTGTATATATACTGTACTGTATGTATATGTATACTGTATACTGTATACTGTATACTGTATACTGTATACTGTATACTGTATACTGTATACTGCATACTGTATACTGTATACTAACTGTATACTGTATACTGTATACTGTATACTGTATACCGTATACCGTATACCGTATACCGTATACCGTATACGGTATTCTGTATACTGTATACTGTATACTGTATATACTGTATACTGTATACGGTGTATACTGTATACTGTATTATACTGTATACTGTATACTGTGTACTGTATACTGTACTGTATACTGTATACTGTATACTGTATACTGTATACTGTATACTGTATACTGTATACTGTATACTGTATACTGTATACTGTATACTGTATACTGTATACTGTATACTGTATACTGTATACTGTATACTGTATACTGTATACTGTATACTGTATACTGTATACTGTATACTGTATACTGTATACTGTATACTGTATACTGTATAATGTATACTGTAGACAGGTTAATAGCACCATTGCAAGATATATTCGATCCCAATATAGTATGTTTCACGGAAATTCTTGAATTTGCCAAGGAATAACTGAATATTGATGTAGAAGTTGCCAAAGCTGAAAAGTAAAATGTGGGGGTAACGAGCATATAGAGAACAGGGATATAATATGTTTGTTAGTATGTGAATGTGTTATAGTGCAGAGTCGTGGCCTAAAGCTGTGGACTGTGTTAGTGTAGTGCAAAGACTAATATGTCAATTTCAATCATTAGAATTTTATGCTGACCATGAAAAAGTGTATGGGTTGGGTAGGTTTTGTGATGACCATTTAGATAATTTAGTTAATAGGTATAGGGGAGGAATACGTCTTAGTGAGAAATACTTGCAAACGCATGATGATGGTGTAATATGCATTAGTTGTATGAATCGATTAATAGAAGACCTTAAAGAAATATCTTTGGAGCAATTTGTACACGAAATAGAACGGTATTTACCAAATTATGAGTCATTAGATGACGACTCGCCAAGTGAAGAAGGTGTGCATTAATGAGTCCAAAAACGTGGTTCACTGTATAATAGCATGGAACTTGGCGCATAGGCAGGCGCGAAAAGGTGAATGGGAACGATTAGCTAGAGATTGTGCCCGATTTAAAAAAAGAATAGACAACTGTGATACTATAATCTCACCAATCCTCGAAAACCAGCACCGTCAGTATGTTTGTCAAAGACTCTAGTAGTATGTAGTGTTATATGTATATGTTAACATAAATAAAAAATTTAAAATAAGAAAAAATCTTTATTGCATAACATATAGAAGTAGGCGTACACAACGTATTATATAATGTCTTTGTTGGAAATCCAGAAATTGTGAGAATTATCAAAACCCAACCACTTGACGTCGGATTACATGTTCAACTAGGTGAATGTCAGAATATTTAACACTTTGAAGTTCCGGCTCATAGAACCGTCCTTGAATATCTTCGCCACGATTATCGCGTAAAGTGTAGATGATTGGGCTTGAACGTTTTCCTGTCGATATTTGAAAGACTTCGTAACTCCAATTAGTTGTGTAACCCTTAGAGAATATGCTTCTATACTTGCTAATGCGTACATAATCCCTCACTCGAAATTTAGGTGTCTTAGTATCAAGAACTTTATGACATTTTAAATGGTTGAAAATATCTGCAACATTATTTTCCGTTATATCTACCGGTTTGTATCCTATTGTTCTATGCTTTTTGGAATTATAATCGGCAACAATATGAGGTAATATTGCTAACCACTTATAGGATCCTTGCGTACTAAATGTTTTCCACATTATTGCTTTAAGAGTGCGATTTACACGTTCCACTATACTATTCAAAGTAGAATAACTACTATAATGATTGGTATGGAACTTTTTCATCAGTTTTTTTTAAATTCTGCATTATAAAATTCTGTTCCCATAACAGTTTGTATATGTGTAGGCGTTCTTTGCAAACCAGACAGAAGTTTATCCATTACATCTGCGACTAGTTTACCATTCTTGCATTTGATGGGGAATGCCCTGACATATTTAAAGAAAGCATTTATTACCACTAAAATGTATCAAAATCCTTTATTCACTCGAGCACATGGGATCATTTCCACGAAATCTGCTTGAAATAGATCATTTAACCCTTTGAGTACTACACAACGACGCGGAAAATTTCTCCTTGCTGGTTTGTGCAGTTCTTCAACATCAGCTTTACTCATTTTTCGCTTTGGATTTTAGTAGAATCTCTATGATGAATGATTGTTCTTTCGTAAATTCTACACCTTCTGGTATTATAGCTCGATTAAATAGATACAGCGGCGTCGTATATAGTAGAACATCCACTTGAAGATGAAGAATGTGAGGTGACCACATGCAATGCGTTATTGTACACTCTGTGTAAGGAAACAAATATTTACCATCTATACCCAATGGAATATTTACCGCCTTGTTATGCACTAAACCTTGCAAGGTAAAATAAGTTTCGTAATATATATATATATATATATATATATATATATATATATATATTGTATATATATCACTGTGCGTGACATCACTGTGATGCTGAGTAATATGTTTACCAAATTTATCTATTGGCATTATTGATGGACATGCAGTACTATCTTTAGTGATTGTCATTGTAACAATGAAATGAAATGAGTATAGTAACAGCTTTATAACAAGAGATGTTACTTTATTACTTTTGCGTTACGTGGTTCGTCAATTATATATATTATTTCGTTGTGATTGCTAGTGTTTCCTGCTGACGTTGATCCTAATAATTCCCTTAACCAATCTACTGACTTATTCGGATTATTCGAAGGTACAAACTGAATAGATTTGTTATTGTAACGCAACAGTTGCATTCCACCTCCTCCTTTGGACATAGAAGTTGTTCGAGACCTGGTGGCTGGAGGTGCACGTGATGAAGTAGCAGAACGTTTGCTAGGTTGAAGTAATGGTCTAATGTTCTCTAATAATCTCAGTGTATTTCTTACTACTACTACCTCTGATTTGGTCATCAGGGTTATAATTACGTCGGGCAGCATTTGTACGACGCTAAATGTCATTGTATTGCTGTAGATCACGTTTGTTGAATTCCGTAGGCACTTTCTTAAAGAGTAGCTCATATAATCCCGGTGTTCCCTCATAGTCTAAGGATGATCCATCAGGAAGAGCGATACGAAAATTTTCTCCCACGAAGTCTAGTTCAGCATCGCCAATAAAAAATTTCTCTGCTTCCGGAACAAAATGTACACCATATGTCAAGTCATATTCGTCTCCGGAATCTGTAAATATACCTTCGACATAGTACTTCGCTAATCCTTCATACTGATTAAGATACTCTTCAAAGGCGGGTTGTGATCTAGTAGCTAACAGTTCTGCTTTTAATTGTTGTAAAGTAGGAATTTCCACTTCGTCGTCAATGGTATCAGCAATCACAGTTTCCTGTACAGGTCGTGCTATGGTGTCAGGAACAAGAGTATGTGGCGCCTTACGTAATTCAACGGCTTTAGGCGTATGAATTTCATTAACCTGTGCAATGGGTTCCGTTTTTCCTACTTCTGGTGTACGGGGTTCAGCTTTGATGAGAGAACCATTTTGTTTAGTAATCAATTGTGTTAATGGTTGTGTGATTGGTTTAAAGTGTGCTTCCATTGCACGTTCTATAAGTGCAGTGTTTTCTTTCAAATTAACATATTTTTGTCGCACACTCTTGCGAACACGTAAAATTTCTTGTACTAAGCGCTCCTCCATTACGACTGCATGGATACAGTACTACTGCAATATTTATAATGCAATGAAACAGTCAAATATTTTACGGTAACGACCTGCATTAACGTGACTTTCTTTATCAATCACAAGAAATCCAAATTTGTCACGCCAGCAACAGAAACATAAGTTTTTAAATATATCAAATGACATTAACGTGATCATCATACACATGCTTAAGATTAGTGTTATCTTGTTGTAAAAGAATAAGTAAATTTGCATTATCACATATAAGCTGTTTTGGAATTGAAGGATAAGTTTGACACAGATAGAAACAATCTTTATTTCGATGTCTGCCAAAACAGAAATGATCTCTTATTTCATTTTGTTTATGACACGCTACATCATCAAAAATCATTATTGAATTTTTACGGGAATCACTAGGGGATATAACATAACTATTTGCACTGTATTCCAAATACCGACTTCTTTTATGGGTTCCATTAAATTTCGCAGGTATTGGTATTTCGGTTGGTATAATGATTTGCAATATACATATATATTTTCGAATCGTAAACCATTTGGATGTTCTAATAAGGTAATCATAACATTTGCTTGCGAACGGAGCGAGGATTATGCCTCGTTTACATCCCGCTTTTAGTAAACCGCTATGTTTAGAGTAGCGTTCCTTGTTCGAAGTCATTTCATAATTTTTGATAGGTAATTCTGTATCTTGTGGAATGAAACGGATGTTACCCATCGTAGTACTGAACCAGCGTTTGGATGCTGTTAATATATATACGCGTCATATGTATATAACTAGTTTAGTAGTGGAGTGTCAGTCAGTCTGGTATGAAGTATAGCTCCCGGTGTAATAGTAAGAGAAAAGGTTCAGGATTAATTAATACCTTAATAAATAAATTACCCGTGGAGCTGCATATACCTGGGTACATATACTGTGGACCAGACATCCGATTACAAAAACGATTAGCTCGCCGTGATACGGGTATTAACGAATTGGACGAAGCGTGTAAAGAACACGATATTGCATACTCCCAGTCCAACGATCTAAGGCAGCGCCACATAACCGATAAGACTTTGCAACAAAAGGCTTGGAATAGATTTCGTTCCACAAACGCCTCCTTTGGAGAGAGGGCTGCAGAATTAACCATAGCTAGTATAATGAAAGGAAAACGGACAATGGGAATGGGTAGCAAACCACGGGCAGGAAAAAGGAGAGTGGAAATGGGATGCAATACAACAAGCCTTAAGCGCTCTGAAACACAAAAAAATTATGATGCCCAAGAACAGAATATTACCAATACCAAAAGTCAGGGATTTATACCTCTTATTCCCCTCTTTGCAGCATTAGGAGCTTTAGGTTCTTTAGGTGAAGGTGCTGCTGCAGTGGCGAAGGCACTTACTGACGCAAAATCCGCGGCAAAAACGTTAGATGAAACCAAACGACACAATCACGCAATGGAAGTAGCAGCCTTAGGAAAAGGTTTATATATAAAACCATATAAACGAGGTTTAGGCTTATATTTACAATCGTATGCAAAAAACTCCCACTGAAGCTACCACGTCACGCCCTAAGTAATATTGAGCTATCAAAATTTGTTGAGCAATTAAAGATCCCCTACTTTAGAAGAATATATATGCGAGATAATTTACCTACACGGATCCATACAAGTGAATGTGGTAGCGTGAATCTGGATGATCAAGATGACAAGGGAACACACTGGACAGCTTACAGTAAGCGTAATAGACATATTACATATTTTGATAGCATAGGACATATTAATCCACCCTTTGAACTACTTCATTATTTTAAAAGTGATAGTAGCAGAAACATAATTGATTATTACTTTACCAAGGTGCAACACTTAAACACATACAACTATGGTCATTTGGTACTACGATTTTTATATGACTGTTCGTTCTGATTGACAGTAGTCGTTACGTGATCGTAATGTCGTACACATTTACATTTACCGGTAAAATCTCTATCTTCCAAGCCACCTTTAATCCACCGATTTTTCTTGATAATGAGGCGGAATATGTAATGGGGCTGACTACTTTTGAATCTTTCAATACTACACAAAACGTTACTCAAAGAATAACAAACTTGTATTTGGAAAAGAGGATCATACGAAATTCCGGATTTGAATAAATATTAACGAGGTAGTGAAGGAATCAAGAGGATATATTACTTTACGAGCGAATAATAATACTATGAAAGCAAATATGCAAACAACCCATGACATTAACTTCAATGTAGAAAATTCGATTGGACCTATGCAGGGATTTAACAAGACTGTTTACCAAGGTAAAAACGTGCATAACTCTGATAATCCTATAAGCATTATCAAAATTAACTCATTAATTATCGAGTGTAATATAACAAGTGGCAGTTTTAAAAATGGTGAGTCATCACACATAATTCATCAATTCTTCCCCAGTGTACCAGCTGGATATAAAATAATTGAACCCCTCAACATGCCATCTATTACCTATCAATACATCTACCATTTCAACAATAACACCTAAAATAGTAGACCAAGACGGGGATCTCATCAATTTTAACAGGGAAGTCATAACGATAGGACTACATTTAAAGAAAATATGGTGACGCGGTACAATACATGTGCATGTAACCAGAGCAAGGTGAACTATAAAAGATCGAAGCGTGGAAACGCAAGAGTCAGTAAGCGTTCAGCAATCACAGCATTGACAGCGCAGAACAAAGCATTCTTGGAAAGTCTCGGTTTTAGAGTACTACAATGACTATATTAAACGTAAACGAAAAAGTTATCGTTGATAATGCGATAGTAAATTCCGAACTCCACACCCATCAGCCATATACTACGAGATTTGGAAACAATGATGAAATCAGGATACCCATTCAAGAAGACATGTGCACTTTACCATCAGAAAGCTATGTCTACGTAGAGGGAAGATTGTTCAAGCAGGATAATACTGTGTCTAATACCACGCGGTTTGTTAATAATTGTATCGCATTCTTATTCAGTCAAATTTGATATGAAATGAATAGAATAGTGGTATATTCCTACTAAAGTAGGAATAACGTCGACAATAAAAGGATTGGTATCATGGACGTCTAATGATCTCGCTCGTTATGAAAATTCGGGTTGGTTTCCTAGCTCAAACAGCACACTAACAAATGCACAAGGCTATTTTAATGTTTGTATACCTTTGCGACTGCTACTCGGCTTTGCTGAAGACTACAATAAGGTGATTTTGAACATTAGACAAGAACTGGTTTTAATTCGCAGTAATACTGATAACGACGCAGTAATTACAACTGCTGAGGAAGCATTAAAAGTTAACATAGATAAAATATATTGGAAAGTTCCGCATATCATTCCAGCATTAGCGGAGGAATTGGCGTTATCTAAGTACATTGATAAAAATGTAAATACTCCAGTAGCATTTAGAAGTTGGAAACTCACATATATCCAACCGTTCCAGCAACAGATAAGCATACATGGGCAATCAAAACATCTACTAGTATAGAAACACCTAGATACATTATTATAGGATTTTAAACTGGGCGAGAGAATAATGTTCTGCAAAATATGAGCAGATTCTGTAAATGTGCACTAAATAATATTCGGGCATTGATTTATTACTCAATGATTCGGGTGTTTCTTAACACGAACCGTTATCCGTATGACAATTTAAACGTTAATTATGATAACAATTACTTTTCTACGTTGTATGAAATGTTCGCTAAATTCCAAATATCATATTATCAAAGAGATGATCAACCATTACTCACACCTATACAATTTACGTCAGCTGCACCATTGATAGTGGCAAATTGCTCAAATCAAAAAGAGGCATTACACTCTAAAGCTGTAGTTCTTCGTGTAGAATTCGAAACATCAGCTAACATACCCGCCAATACGACCGCATACTGTTATACTCCATGACCGTTGAGTTACGTACAACGCGTTAACCAAAGCAGTACGACAATTGTAATACAATGTCCGTCATGGTTGATGTACAAGGGTTTAAAGTTTCAAAAGCTTTTATACCGAAAGAACTCACAATTTTTAATGGAAAACAAATTGCTCACTATATTTTTAAATCACCGTACCCGTGGCATACGTTAGATGCATAGTCGCCATTCAGCTACTTGGTTAATGTATAACCAGCACTGTAAAAAATGGGAAGAGGGGCATACACAGCCACATCACTTTCGAAGAATTCCCAACCGATTGATTCAACCAACAGATACTGTTTATGTCAAGGGTAGAGAGAAAGCAGATTACATCAGAAACTGTTTGTCCCAGTACGTTATTGAACTTGATGCACATCCCGGTCTTCCTGCTTTGCAACCAGTTTGTTTCTATCATTCTCAATCGTCATGCAACTGCGCTCTGGCTAATGTATACTATCTGAATGATACATATGTAATACAATAAACTCTGTACGCTTTTTTTAAATAAAAATTTGTAAATGTTTATTACGTTTATTTCTTTATATCACACACTATTTTGTACATTCTGTATATATTCTCTCGATAAGGAGTTGTTACATAATAATAATATATATTTCACAAAGAACGGTATTGCAGTGACTACTCAAACTGAGATGTTACCTTGGTTTGCAGATTATCGTTAACTAATATTAATACTAGTTTCCTTATGGAGATAATCTATCTAAAGCTACCAAGTGTCAGTACCTAAACTATCGTATACCTTCTGGATCATACAAATTCATTTCCCTAGCAACCTCCAGTAAACCGCTCAGCGGATCGACGTTCTCCAATTCGGGAATTCTCCAATGCCCCCACGCCAATGTTGAACATGTATCACGTAATCGGTACCGTTTGTCATCCTGAGACCTAAAGGCAATTTTGTTTAACATTTCTGTAGATATATCATGTAACGTTGATCGAAACACAAGCATTTTACACATTACTGTTTTATCAGACACCTCTGCAACAGCTTTGTAGTCTACCTTCGTCAACACTTTTTGAATAACAGCTTTCTTAACGCCTTTAGCTTTCTTAACGACTTCGTTGTCAGCAAGCTTTAAACAGTATGATTTTGATCCAGCACCATAAAAATATTGGATCGCTTTCCCTGCATACTCATCTTTCATTCTTCCGACGACGGATGTATTCGTTGTAATACCATGCAGACCGTTTTGATAGTTGGATGTGTCATATTCATCATTATTCCGCATATGGGCATACACATCATCAGTTGTAATCTCGACAATTAAAGAATCCGTGTCTGTATAGAGCAACGTTACATTATTACCGTAATGACTGCGCAAGATATCGTAAAAAAAACGATACATTATATTTTCGAAAGATCCAAAATGCTAAATCCGACATACACGGGTTTGGCATACGTAACGACCTGTTTCGACAATTCCACCGCAAATAAGTTGTTCGTTAATTGAATAAAATTTTTAAATTGTGGTTTTGCGACGTACCGTGCTAGACCCACACGACGACCGTTATTTTCCCAATGCGTTAATAACTTGATAACTCTTCTTTTCTCGACATTCTCCATTGTTTTACCAAATACACAATTGTTCATACATTTAAAGAAATCCTTTTCGAATTTGTTCTTTGCTTGATTTCGGAGAGCTGTGTTAAGGTCTATGTATGGTACTAGCCATGGACTTTGACGAAAGCATAAAACCCTATGAATATGAGTAACAATTAAACCATGCTCTATACATTGTTTTAAATATCGGTAATGTAAAACATAATTGGTCTTATCACACAGGTTCGGAATTAACTTCTCCTCCTTGGAAGTTGGTGCGCAGATCATTTCAGGGCAAAAAGGGTACTCATTGTTTTCATCATACAGGTGGTGCGGATAGTATATATCTATCTCTAGCACATACCCAATATCAGCGTCATC
This sequence comes from Vesta saturnalis, assembly GCA_036346205.1. NCBI lineage: Eukaryota > Metazoa > Arthropoda > Insecta > Coleoptera > Lampyridae > Vesta > Vesta saturnalis. The sequence continues at coordinate 511,364 of JARFJB010001996.1, forward strand.
ATTAATCTTCAGTACATCAAAGTTTTGAATTTCCTCCTCAGTTAACCACATAAACCAATTATGAGGTGGGTGTTGCCGCATACTCCATCCGTATAAATCCGTGCCATCTAAATACGGTAAAAAAAACTTTAGAACTATTCGGATCATAATTTGGAACAAACTCGTTGTTAGCAATACTTATCCGCTTGATACAAGTACTCACTCCATCACAAATACCTTTCTTGAAAAAGTGGTACATATCCATATCAGTTAATAATTCTAGCTCTACTTTAGTACATTTTAACATAGTGCCGGTTTAAATCCATACACGCCTAGACAGAGCCGCCTAAAGTTTTCGAACAGGTCAGCCAACAGCAGCACTTCAGATTTTAAATATACATCAGCGTAATCACCGAGTGTATTACTCTTAAAGTGATCCCATACGTGTAGGACGCGACAATAGTCGTCATCGGAAATATTTGCATCACGCATTTTATCATAGAATTTGTCATAGGATGGTACCGTGACATCATCCAATTTACTAAAACTGTCTACGTACGCATAGGGGAAACTACCTTTCTTTCTAACTAAGGTGAAGTCATTATCATCACTAAAATATTTCCTTACCTCTATACATTGCTCGTCTGACAAATTTTGAGATAGCGTATCTAACGATGCAGCCATAAACCTACAACTATCGACGAATCGCAAATTTATAAATTTTTTTTCCCGCTGACCGCGACTGTTTACAAATTCATCTACAAATATATGCTTACCGAACGTTATATATTTTTCACTATTAACAGGAAGAACGTTAATTTCTTCAGTTTCACTCGCTAACTGTTTGATGAACAGGTGGACATCATAACCACTGAGATTATGAAAAAAGACTGGGATAAATGTTGGTAACTAATAGTTTAAATTACAATTTGAATGTGCCGCACCACGATACCTCTCAGTGAGGTGACAATGATCTCGCACTTTTGGATTTGTAAGATTGTCCGTAAAAATCTTGTCGCATATATAACAATTTCGACTTTGTTCATGTATCACCTGTTGTTCATCAGTTAGTTTTCAACTGCTCATTATACTTCGTTTCACATCACTCTCGAGTCATGTAATAAATACCTCCGCGGCATTAACCCCCCTATACAGTTCTAATTTGGACCACAAATCGTTTACACCACACTTAATGTAATAACTGAAAGAGTATGGCTCATGTTTACACGTCTTTATCGTAAACGGTTGTTCAGGATTGGATTCAGCGGTATCTACCGGTACTAACAGCGCTTCAAAATCTGCATATATTACGAATGGTAGAAACATCTGCTTTTGATAGTTCCGAAACGCAAGTACATTTTCCGCATAGAACTCCCCAGTTCTGTCTTTTTTTTTTGTTTTACGTCAGGTAATTTTGCGTACACAAAGTTGCAGTCCTGTGAGAGGTGACGGGTTAATTGCTCCTGTATTCTAAAATAATAAAGACATGAATCGCAAAAATGTATCGCCCCATTCCGCCGGGTTATTTGGTTGCTAAGTAAACGAGAAAATTTTTTGATCCATACATAATGCTGATTCTCCGTTTGGTTACTGACTAATAGTAGTAAATTACCATGAATAGGTTGTTTAGCTCTGGTACAGTAGAGAGGACCCACTACCTCAGGAATACGATGGCCATCACGATACGTATCCTCCAGTCCATAAACATTGATCGAGATATTATTGTTGGACTCAAATTTTGCAATGTTAGTCAACTTAACAGGAAATTCTACACCATTCCAGTTGAATAACGTTCTGAAATCAGGGTAGGAAGTTGTCCGCTGTGGTAGACCCTTTGGTGTCACTAAATCTGATACAATAGCCCATGCAAAGCCGCAATTATCACTATTCTTCATATTCACTATGGCATGTTTATGCGAAATTTCAGGCGGGACATTCATATAGCATGAACCCGTAGTGGGAGAAAATTTCAACATGTTTACCTCAAAATATACGAAATTCACCAGCGACCACCCTACAAAACAGCATTTATTAATAATGCACCACCCTACTACTCATGACTCACACTTACCAGAATCTTTATGCTGAAATTCAGATTGTTTGGCATCCAATATTTCCACTATGCTTTGGAAATAATCTTCCGCCACCATCCTAACACTTAGAATATCATATTTAGTCTGAAAGGATTTAAGTTCCGTTCTTTCTCTGCTGTTCAAAAAGTACAAATCAAATAACTCAACATTGCACTTTAAGAAGAAGTGTTTCTGCAACTGAATTTGTATTAGTTTCAAAACATTGACTTTCACGTCCCCCATAAACGTTTGCACATCAGTGTGGGTATTGCTTGGGGATAGTCTATACGAAACAACCCCAGTAGCAACGAGTAGACATACATTTGATTTATAGTAAACAATCAGTGCAGTGTACAATATCAACACTTGTGTTACTCTTTTTTTGTACAGAATCATTGCGTTGATCTAGCTTACGCTTCCTTGAGCTGTTCAAACCTGATGGCCCTGGTTTTGCAAAGGAATCACTATCACGCTTGTGTTCCACATTGTTGCTAGTGAGGTTTAACCCTGATGGCCCAGGTTGTGCAAAGGAATCTGCTCTGTTGTTGTCGACAGTACCGGCTTACAGCGTATTGCTACCTGTGGTGTGGTTTTGCGACACAACCTCCTGCGCTCCAAAAGGTAGGGTGTAAGGTCCTTTCTTACAATTTTATATTTGCCGCGGCTAAACTGCAATCGGTCTTTAAATTTAAACTAAAGAGGGGGGTGGGTTCGTCGGTATCTTTAATCTTAGCTCTACACTGTCCACATAAAATAATTAAAATAAAATGGTTTAAAAATATATTTTCCTATATTATCCAAAGCTAATATATATTCACACTTATTCTAAATCAACTAACATAAACTGTGACAATAATAAACAACTGGACGTCCTGATTGAGACGGCGGCGTCGGGGCGTCCTTCCTTCCACTCGCTCGATGCGACAGCTTATTGGTGTCGAAGTCGCTTCTGGAAAATAGAATTTAATACACCCTAGTTACACTCAATAATGACCGTAATATTTAAATGATTAATAACGTGGTGTTTAATTAATTATTTATGCTGGATACGGCCCTGTCTATAAAAGAAAAGAATTTATAAACAAACTACTGGTTATTCAAAACGAGGGTTGCGCGAATCTAGGTCACTAGTGAAAATCGATATCCCGAGTTCATGATAGTACGCATGACGGTTGTACCGGTCTAATTGCGTGCGGCTCTTTACCTTTAGTAATTTCTGGAAGACGGACAGGCGCGTATGCTTCGTGAAGCAATTTACTTTCGCGATGTATTATGTTTGAAAATATGACTTATCTTCAGAGGTTTATTCTCGCATTAAATGTAGACTGGGCGGATTATACAAGTTTGGTTGTATAATTAATATCTGCACGTTATCTGAGGGGGGATGTAATTTTATGGCGATGATTTCCTTTATGCAAATGAACGAAATCTCACGTAGATATAACTGAACGTTACTTACTGGTATACGCACAAAACGTGTATTTATTAAAGGCGGTTTATACTTGCGGAATAAGCTGGTGGAAAACAATTAATTGATTGCTTTCTTGAGATCCAATTACTTAGCGCGTGGGTATCGGTGTACGGTTTTCGGCTACGACAGGTCTTTGACGGATACTCTACGTTTAATTCGTTTGTGATTACAGGCACTTCGGTCTTTGCCAGCGAGCTGGTGAATTCAGGTGTTTAGAATGTAAGTGAGAGTAAATGATAAAAGCTGCAGGTCTATACAGTCCTACTTAGCTCTCGTCGTCAGGTATATGTTAGCGTGGTGGGTGTATACTCCCGACTACCTCGTGGCTTTGCCCGTGGCTGTCTGGGTGTTTTTGGTGTGAGTTAATACTCCCGACTGCTCCGGGAGCTAGCCCGTCGCTCTCTGGGGGTTTCGGTGTGGGTTAGCGTGTGTACACTCCCGACTACCTCGTGGCTTTGCCTGTGGCTGTCTGGGTGTTTCGGTGTGTGTATTATGCGAGTGTATACTCCCGACTACCTCGTGGCTTTGCCCGTGGCTGTCTGGGGTTTTAATGTGTGCTGGTGTTTTGTGAGTACTGAATTAGTCTACAAACTTACGTGTCGTTAATCACAAAGATCGAGGATAGCTATTGATTTACAAAAGGATCGCGGTGCGCGGTCGTAAATACGGGGAGCTAAACTCGCGGTGGCTATCACTAGGTCTGCGGCGATTTACTTTAACGCAACCGTCACGTGCAGGTTTTCTGGAATCGGAGTTAGTCAAACGGACTAACTAATACAGGAGCTGGTGAAACCAACTAAATAATTCTCCTATTTGTAATTGGCGGAGATTACTCTGACGTATAAAACTTTCGATGTTTTATGAAATCTACGTTGGAGTGGAAACAAATTAATTTTTGTTGTGCAATCAAACGAAATAATGAGAAATATTAAGTTAGGTACTGAGTAATACGGAATACTAAGAAATATTAGATTAAGTTTTGCAGGTGGTTGAATACTAAGAAAGCTTACATCATTTCTTTTACGAGGGCTGATTGTTAAATAATTAATTAATTAAAAAAATTTTGAAGTAATGACTTGCGGTTCGTTACATACCACCCTCTCTTCCTCAAAATCCGTTCTTTTGACTTTTATTCTTCCTCCCTCGGGCAGGCAGATGGTTACGCGTCGGCGATTCCGTTTCTGGCGTCGGGTCGCGGAACGCGAGATTGGTACGGTCGGGGGCGGCATCAATATTTCGGGCTTAATCTCGTGTATGCTTAATATTTTAATCCGTCCCGTCACTTCTTCGGTTTGTCGGAGGTGTGTGGGCGTTTCGGGTGTTCGCGGCCGTCCGTCAGCGTGCAGTCGCGGCGGCGAAAACTCCCATGCACATTCCATTTCGGTCGGACTCGGAGACGGCGTTCTGGGTTCGGGTGACGTCGATGGTTTCTGTACGGGTGATCGGTCCCGTACTGGCGATCGATGCGGCGTCAGGAAGGCGGCGGGAAGACCTTCGGTCCCGGGCTGGCGATACGATTCGGGCAGCCATGGAGTAATGCGGCGTCGGTTCTTCTTACTTCGATGTAGGACGTGCCATTTTACATAAGATATGAGTCCTAGGTAAGTTTTGGTCTTTTATATGATGTTGAAAGCGCGCGTCTCTGATAGCCGTTAACATTGTGTTATTTTCATTGGTCACTGGATTCGCCTGATTAGCGACGTCAGATGCGTTCTTCAAATCTTTAACGTGCGCTACTCCCGCGCTTTTCCTACTGCCGGGTTCTCGGATTTCAACAATAACAGGCGATCTTACTTTATAAATTAGGTAAGGTCCGTTGTATTTTTCTGCTAATTTCGATGTAAATTCTTTCGCTTTACTTGAGAGATGGCGGGTTTTCCGGTAAACAAGATCTCCTTCTCGGGGGCGGTATGCTCTATGGCGTAGATTGTAATGCTTCCGCTGAATCTCAAAATTCTTTGATAAAGTGTCTCTGGCTAATTCTTGCAGGTCTTTGTCCGGTCCGTGGATTCCACTTATCCCTCTATTTGCGGATTTTTGTAACGGTATGCGGGTTCCGGCAATTTCGATCTGTTTTCTGTGCAGGTGTAGTGTAGCTTGCACATATTCTAAGAAGTCTAATCCGAGTACTACGTCGGTGGATAACTGGGGCATGTAATATCCTGGTAGCTGGAGTACTTGGTTTTCTACGGTGGCAGGAAAAATATATAACCCTCTAGTTTCGGCTAGTGAGCTATCGGCTAGGCGTACGGTTGCACAACGTTGTGTACAGGGATGTACTTGGCTCATTCTCAAAAGGTTCTTTACCTTTTCTCCTATATAGGTGCGGGAAGCTCCGGTGTCTATCAGTGCGTATATACTGGTTGCAAAAACTTCAATTTTCAGGAATAAACGGTCATCGGTGAGGCGGGGAGTCAAAGGGGTTGTTTTCCTGGTGTTGAAGGTTTTCACTGTCTATAACCAGGCAGACCATTCGTGGGCGGGTGTATTTTTTCCAGGTTTCCGGGCCGGGGAAGTTAAAGGTTCCTGGTGTATCTTTACCGGCGCGTGAAGTTTTCCGACCGCGGGCACGGACAATCGCGCGATAAGACGTTCTCTTTTCTGCATCTGGAGCAAAAAGCTTTAAACGGTCCGTTGCACTTCTCCCTAGTATGGACGGTCTGTCCACATCTCCAACAGACGGTGGTGGTTCGGTTGGACGTGACGGGATTCGTAGCGGTGTTCGTTCTCTTAATTTCCTCTGCGTGTCTAGGTGCCGGTGTTTCTTGAGTGGAAGTGAATCCGCTGAAATGTACTTTCGGGCGACTAGGACTGGTAGACGGTGAGTGTCCTCTAGGTGGTAACATTTCAAATTGCGTGGGCAATTCGAGGAGTTCGGCCAGGTTATTAAAATCTCGTTGACGGATGTAATATTTGTACTCAACGCGTAGGTTATCACATACTCGCTGTAGCTGAGCGTCTCGGGACATGTCACCATGCCGACGAATAAGGGTGAGAATTGCGGTAACGTATTCAGCAGCCTTTTCTCGGGATTTTTGTAGTCGGTTCCGGATTTCTTCTTCTAACTGGAATTGGTGTCGTGGCGGTAAGAATTGTGTTTTAAAGCTGGTGACAAAGTCGTGCCAAGTCGTCCATGATCGTTGGTTATTCCGGTACCACAGTAATGTGTTTTCCTTCAACAATTCAGGAAGTGCTACCAACAAGTCGCAATCCGCGATGTTATAACATGATTGTAACTCACCTAATCTTTCTAAAAATGATATCGGATCACTTATTCCATCATATTTTATGCCCCATTTACGAATTCTGTCGCAAATGTCTGCTCGTCTGGTGCCGGTTACGTCTGAGTTTCCTGGTGCTGAAGACGGTAGCTGTGCAGTGTATTGTACAGTTTCTGGTATAATGACGGTTACTTGACCTTCTCCCGTACGTAGATATCTAATTATCCGGGTTCGTAGTGTGTCTACATTTCCTCCTGTGTCCAGTTTGTATTTTTCGGCTTCCTCTACTAACTCCTCTTTCTTCAGGTGATATATCCATCCTACTCGTTTGTCGGTTTCTTCTCCGGTCTTTGTAGTACTCATTCTGTAACAGATTGATTATTTAATCTGGAAAGAAATGAATTATTTTCCGGTGCGTCTGGTTGTCCTCGGAATCTGTAACAGGAATTATTTAATGTGTTCAGTGTTAGTGTGCTATTTTATGTACGCCCCAACGTTAGGGTGCCATTTTATGTAAGGTCCTTTCTTACAATTTTTATATTTGCCGCGGCTAAACTGCAATCGGTCTTTAAATTTAAACTAAAGAGGGGGGTGGGTTCGTCGGTATCTTTAATCTTAGCTCTACACTGTCCACATAAAATAATTAAAATAAAATGGTTTAAAAATATATTTTCCTATATTATCCAAAGCTAATATATATTCACACTTATTCTAAATCAACTAACATAAACTGTGACAATAATAAACAACTGGGCGTCCTGATTGAGACGGCGGCGTCGGGGCGTCCTTCCTTCCACTCGCTCGATGCGACAGCTTATTGGTGTCGAAGTCGCTTCTGGAAAATGGAATTTAATACACCCTAGTTACACTCAATAATGACCGTAATATTTAAATGATTAATAACGTGGTGTTTAATTAATTATTTATGCTGGATACGGCCCTGTCTATAAAAGAAAAGAATTTATAAACAAACTACTGGTTATTCAAAACGAGGGTTGCGCGAATCTAGGTCACTAGTGAAAATCGATATCCCGAGTTCATGATAGTACGCATGACGGTTGCACCGGTCTAATTGCGTGCGGCTCTTTACCTTTAGTAATTTCTGGAAGACGGACAGGCGCGTATGCTTCGTGAAGCAATTTACTTTCGCGATGTATTATGTTTGAAAATATGACTTATCTTCAGAGGTTTATTCTCGCATTAAATGTAGACTGGGCGGATTATACAAGTTTGGTTGTATAATTAATATCTGCACGTTATCTGAGGGGTTGTAATTTTATGGCGATGATTTCCTTTATGCAAATGAACGAAATCTCACGTAGATATAACTGAACGTTACTTGCTGGTATACGCACAAAACGTGTATTTATTAAAGGCGGTTTATACTTGCGGAATAAGCTGGTGGAAAACAATTAATTGATTGCTTTCTTGAAATCCAATTACTTAGCGCGTGGGTATCGGTGTACGGTTTTCGGCTACGACAGGTCTTTGACGGATACTCTACGTTTAATTCGTTTGTGATTACAGGCACTTCGGTCTTTGCCAGCGAGCTGGTGAATTCAGGTGTTTAGAATGTAAGTGAGAGTAAATGATTAAAGCTGCAGGTCTATACAGTCCTACTTAGCTCTCGTCGTCAGGTATATGTTAGCGTGGTGGGTGTATACTCCCGACTACCTCGTGGCTTTGCCCGTGGCTGTCTCGGTGTTTTTGGTGTGAGTTAATACTCCCGACTGCTCCGGGACCTAGCCCGTCGCTCTCTGGGGGTTTCGGTGTAGGTTAGCGTGTGTAGACTCCCGACTACCTCGTGGCTTTGCCCGTGGCTGTCTGGGTGTTTCGGTGTGTGTATTATGCGAGTGTATACTCCCGACTACCTCGTGGCTTTGCCCGTGGCTGTCTGGGGTTTTAGTGTATGCTGGTGTTTTGTGAGTACTGAATTAGTCTACAAACTTACGTGCCGTTAATCACAAAGATCGAGGATAGCTATTGATTTACAAAAGGATCGCGGTGCGCGGTCGTAAATACGGGGAGCTAAACTCGCGGTGGCTATCACTAGGTCTGCGGCGATTTACTTTAACGCAACCGTCACGTGCAGGTTTTCTGGAATCGGAGTTAGTCAATCGCCAGGAATGGAGTTATGGCATATGTATATCTCAGGTTGAGGGGTATAGTAGTGTACGAGTTGGATAGGAAGGGTAATCGGGATCGAATGTTGCTGCTCACACATATTCTACCCAGCACTGTAAATCCACCTACTATGTGCTTTGGACAGGAAACAATGGATTATAACCAATTGTTTTCCAGAAACTCCGCAGCGCAAGTAGGGCTGAATACACTCTGAGGAGAAGATACTGCGTTTTCCACTATATCCCTCACCGGTGATGGCGCAGGTAACTGTAGCATCGGTGCTGCAGGACTGATAGATAATAATGTCATTTATCGACCATTCATTATCTAAGAAGTCTGCAGCAGCCGCAGGACTGAGGATACTTTCTGATGATGTTTCCATTTGCTCCAATTGTATCGAACAGTTCATCGAACTCCACTCCTGATCAAACTCTTCGATACAAGTGGGACTCAAGACACTCTCTGAAATATGTTCCCTGACCTCTACTTCTACCGAAGAACTCGCGTACGACCACTCTTTCATAAATTCTGCGGTAAAAGCAGAGCTCAGCAAACCCTCGAATGGACTACCCCGCCCTCTAAGCGTGTTGTCGATGTAGACGACTGATCATCGGGTATAACACCCTCAGAGGTCTGAGTAGTCGGAGATACAGTAATCCCCAGCACCGGTTGCGTTACAGGACTGGCAGAGGAATTGTGATCCGCAATTGGAGCCCATTCTTCCTCAAATTCAGCAATGCAGCCAGGACTTAACACATGATGCACTGCTACCTGATCTTCTCTCACGGGTGACGATGTAGTCTCATACGGATCACATACAGGGTGTAGGGTGAGCAGTATTTCGTCCAGCGCTGCCTGCTCATAATTGCGTCATAAAACCACATCCAAGTCGTCAGCTGGAGGTGCAAAGCTATTTCACAGTCATCCTGGTCAAAATACTGCTCATTCTCCACCAGGCCACCCTCAGCACCACCTTCATAGAGTAGCTCCATCACCTCCTGCACGTGGTCAAGGGAGGGGGGTAAGGGAGGGGGCCTCCAGAAAACCTTGAAAAATGTCTTCTAAAAATGCATGAAAAACGTTGTTTTTAGTAGGGGAAACACCTATATTTAGCGAAACGAAAACAGTAGAAATCATTCGTACAACTGCATCTACAGTACCGAATAACTACCAACTACTACTTAACCATGAATTATTCTAGAGCAACTTCCCCATCATCTGGCAACGCTGAATTACCTCAGGTAAAAACCACCATTTTTACATTTAATTTTTTTTTGTTTCTTTTTCGGTATTGATACACTTCTAACGTTTTTTTTCTTTGTTTTTTCAGGTTGATGCGCTTTCTCACACACCGTCGCCTGAGGTATTTTATGCTGACTCTATCCCCGTCCTTCCACCAACTCCAACCCCTCAGGTTGATGCGATCCCCGATCGCCATCGCCTGAGGCATTTGTTTATCTCGACTCCTTTATCCCGCTTGCATCATCAACACCTCTCCCCGTCCTCCCACCAACTCCCACCCCTCAGGTTTCTTCCCCTGTGGTCATATATCCCTTCCTCTTATTCCTCCCCCATCACCCTGGGTTGCCAAACAAGTGACCATCAAATATATGAGATGACGACCGTAATCCTGGATTCTGAGCAGGAGCACGACTTGGATGCCGATACAATAATACTCGAATTGACCAACGCTGAAGTTATCACTATCAGCGACGAACAAACCACTAGACCTTTTCTTATCGACAAGACAGATACTGATAGTGATATCTGCAGCATAGTATGTTTCAGTGTTGTGGGATTATGTTCCTCCTGTTGTGGCAACGAATACCTCAACACTGGTGACTACGACTCTGACGTGGTAATGGACCCTGTCTACAGCTACGATTCCGACGACTATGACAATGACGCTCTCCGCCAGCAACACTTACTTACCCAGACAGACCTCTGCAACGAAATCAGCGTGGAAGATAGCAGCGATGAGGACGACATACTGAACACTATAACACGTAACATATACAGACGTGACGAAAGCGCTCAAGACCTGACCGTACAAAACCGTGCACAGGAAATGGTACCTGATGGCATACGGAACGACAACACTGACACTGACAGGGTTCCAGACGACAATGACACCGACGTTGCTCAGGAGGTCCAGGACCGCATGTGTGCAATGGCGTCGAGAGACAGTGCCGCTAAAGCAATTCTGCTTTTTTGATAGTTGCAGGGTGGTACTGGCTCTTTTACGCACATCGCATAATATCATGGGAACGTCTCACATTCGCGCTATGTATTCCCTTCGTACTACTTTTATAATAACACTTCTGTCTTTGCTGCTGACCACAATAATACCATTCGTCCGGAATTATGATGTCGTGATTACGGAGAGCTCTTCGACAAGTGGTCTTTCTTAGTGATCGAAATAAACATAGTAAGTATGACTGACAGCTCTCCAAATACTTACGCTTTCTTTCCAGAAAAACGGTAACCCCAATAGTGCCCGCAGACCAGACGCAGACTAACTGACTGAGCGCGTCGACAACTTTACGTACAAACAGGCAGACCAACTGACAAATCTAAACAACCAGACAGACAAATAGACAGACATCACACATTGTATATGCTCCATTAGATATATCACTATGGTGATGACAGCCATCTGACAATCCGTTACAGGAGCATCTCCGATGGGCACCACACTGCACATATGCTCAGTTACTTGCACCACGTCCACGCAAATGTAATGAAACGGAAGTGGAAAGAACCTTTTGCACTTGTACAAAATCAAAATGTTTTACTCCTAAAGAGAATCATATTTCTGAATAATACAATTGTACATGCCTTTGTTTATACAGGAAATAAATATATTAATATAACGTTTTCTTTTTTTTGATTTCTAGCTGTGTATCAGATAAGCGTAAAATAAGGTGAATAGATAGGATAGGATAGGACAGGTAGCGTTCAGTGCGTAGTCATCACAAATGACCTTGCTAATGTATGAGATGACTGGCCTTGGTATTGTGTAAGCTTGTGGGACCTCGACTAAGTAGGGCATACTAGTGGCCTTCCTGGTGTATGACCTTGGTAAAGTAGGTAGCTGTTGTATAATCTTGGGCGTGTGGGGCTTTGCGAAAGTAGGTCAGACACTGCAATTGTGCGACCTTGGTCAGGTGGTAGCCTTGATAAAGTTGTAGCCTTGGAAATGTGGGACCTTGGAATTGTGGTGTGTTCCAAAAGTCTCCAAACTTACTTACTATTGCCATTATTTGCGGAGTCACTGAATTGGATGTGGCGGGCATTGAAATCATATAGGCTAACTGCATTAGGGAAGCTAGAGGCGTAGATTAAAAGGTCATAGGATGTTGTGGCCGGGCAAGTTGTAGTATAAAATAAATACTATAGGAGTGGGAAAGTGCACCATCGCAGCAACGCATTCGAGATGCTATAGGTGCGCAGGAAGTTGAAAAGGAGTGAATGGGAAGAAATTTTTAATTAAGAGGGCGATTCCGTGTTGGCTATTGTTTACATAGGTGTGAAATGTGTTGAAATTAAGTGTGCATCTGGGTCAGTTTTGTTTCTGTGATTGAAAGGATGTGTGTGTGTGTGTGTGTGTGTGTGTGTGTGTGTGTGTGTGTGTGTGTGCGTGTGTGCGTGTGTGCGTGTGTGCGTGTGTGCGTGTGTGCGTGTGTGCGTGTGTGCGTGTGTGCGTGTGCACGTGTGCGTGTGCACGTGTGCGTGTGTGCGTGTGTGCGTGTGTGCGTGTGTGCGTGTGTGCGTGTGCGCTCGCGTGTGCGCGTGCGCGTGTGCGTGTGCGTATGCGTGTGTGCGTGTGTGTGTGTTTGTGTGTGCATGTGTGTGTGTATGTGTGTGTGTGTGTGTGTGTGTGTGTGTGTGTGTGTGTGTGTGTGTAAAAAGTGTTTCCGACGAACGCCCCTGGTGTTAACGGTCCCTGCTAGGATAACCATTTGGAGGGAGTTAGGGATTGGGTTGGCGGATTACGGCGACCTTTATCTGCGTGCCGGAGACGTAGATGTTGATCCTCTGTTGGAAGAAGTTTCGGGATAGCGAATATAGGGTGCGGACAACCCTGTCTTTCCGGCGGAGAACAGCTTGAAGAGGGAGTGGGGAGGACTTCTAGGAAGTCTTTGATGGATAGGGATTCGGTGTCGGGAGAAGAGTTTAAGGTGGACTGTGTCTTCCGAGTCGGACTCTTCGGAAGACAGGATAGATTCGAAGGAGAACTGGGAGGTTCCCGCCGCTTCCGGTACTTGAAAGAACAGGAAGGGTAAGCTTCCCCTAGTTGTTACACCTTGGGTTAGCCGAGGATTTGGAGGAAGAGGATCTGTGACTTTCGCCACAGTTGGGACAACGGGTAGCACGAGTAGAACACTCCTCAGCGGTAAACAATACATGGGGAGAGGTTGAGGGTCAAGCAGGATAATACTGTGTCTAATACCACGCGGTTTGTTAATAATTGTATCGCATTCTTATTCAGTAAATTTGATATGAAATGAATAGAATAGTGGTATATTCCTACTAAAGTAGGAATAACGTCGACAATAAAAAGGATTGGTATCATGGACGTCTAATGATCTCGCTCGTTATGAAAATTCGGGTTGGTTTCCTAGCTCAAACAGCACCTAACAAATGCACAAGGCTATTTTAATGTTTGTATACCTTTGCGACTGCTACTCGGCTTTGCTGAAGACTACAATAAGGTGATTTTGAACATTAGACAAGAACTGGTTTTAATTCGCAGTAATACTGATAACGACGCAGTAATTACAACTGCTGAGGAAGCATTAAAAGTTAACATAGATAAAATATATTGGAAAGTTCCGCATATCATTCCAGCATTAGCGGAGGAATTGGCGTTAACCAAGTACATTGATAAAAATGTAAATACTCCAGTAGCATTTAGAAGTTGGGAAACTCACATATATCCCGCCGTTCCAGCAACAGATAAGCATACATGGGCAATCAAAACATCTACTAGTATAGAAACACCTAGATACATTATTATAGGATTTCAAACTGGGCGAGAGAATAATGTTCTGCAAAATATGAGCAGATTCTGTAAATGTGCAAAATAATATTCGGGCATTGATTTATTACTCAATGATTCGGGTGTTTCTTAACACGAACCGTTATCCGTATGACAATTTAAACGTTAATTATGATAACAATTACTTTTCTACGTTGTATGAAATGTTCGCTAAATTCCAAATATCATATTATCAAAAGATGATCAACCATTACTCACACCTATACAATTTACGTCAGCTGCACCATTGAAGTGGCAAATTGCTCAAATCAAAAGAGGCATTACACTCTAAAAGCAGTTCTTCGTGTAGAATTCGAAACATCAGCAAATACCCGCCAATACGACCGCATACTGTTATACTCCATGACCGTTTGAGTTACGTACAACGCGTTAACCAAAGCAGTACGACAATTGTAATACAATGTCCGTCATGGTTGATGTACAAGGGTTTAAAGTTTCAAAAGCTTTTATACCGAAAGAACTCACAATTTTTAATGGAAAACAAATTGCTCACTATATTTTTAAATCACCGTACCCGTGGCATACGTTAGATGCATAGTCGCCATTCAGCTACTTGGTTAATGTATAACCAGCACTGTAAAAATGGGAAGAGGGGCCCACATCACTTTCGAAGAATTCCCAACCGATTGATTCAACCAACAGATACTGTTTATGTCAAGGGTAGAGAAAAGCAGATTACATCAGAAACTGTTTGTCCCAGTACGTTATTGAACTTGATGCACATCCCGGTCTTCCTGCTTTGCAACCAGTTTGTTTCTATCATTCTCAATCGTCATGCAACTGCGCTCTGGCTAATGTATACTATCTAATATTTGTAAACAATAAACTCTTACGCTTTTTAAATAAAATTTGTAAATGTTTATTACGTTTATTTCTTTATATCACACACTTTTTGTACATTCTGTATATATTCTCTCGATAAGGAGTTGTTACATAATAATAATATATATTTCACAAAGAACGGTATTGCAGTGACTACTCAAACTGAGATGTTACCTTGGTTTGCAGATTATCGTTAACTAATATTAATACTAGTTTCCTTATGGAGATAATCTAAAAGCTACCAAGTGTCAGTACCCAAACTATCGTATACCTTCTGGATCATACAAATTCATTTCCTAGCAACCTCCAGTAAACCGCTCAGCGGATCGACGTTCTCAAGGGAATTCTCCAATGCCCCCACGCCAATGTTGAACATGTAATTCGGTACCGTTTGTCATCCTGAGACCTAAAGGCAATTTTGTTTAACATTTCTGTAGATATATCATGTAACGTTGATCGAAACACAAGCATTTTACACATTACTGTTTTATCAGACACCTCTGCAACAGCTTTGTAGTCTACCTTCGTCAACACTTTTGAATAACAGCTTTCTTAACGCCTTTAGCTTTCTTAACGACTTCGTTGTCAGCAAGCTTTAAACAGTATGATTTTGATCCAGCACCATAAAAATATTGGATCGCTTTCCCTGCATACTCATCTTTCATTCTTCCGACGACGGATGTATTCGTTGTAATACCATGCAGACCGTTTTGATAGTTGGATGTGTCATATTCATCATTATTCCGCATATGGGCATACACATCATCAGTTGTAATCTCGACAATTAAAGAATCCGTGTCTGTATAGAGCAACGTTACATTATTACCGTAATGACTGCGCAAGATATCGTAAAAAAAACGATACATTATATTTTTCGAAAGATCCAAAATGCTAAATCCGACATACACGGGTTTGGCATACGTAACGACCTGTTTCGACAATTCCACCGCAAATAAGTTGTTCGTTAATTGAATAAAATTTTTAAATTGTGGTTTTGCGACGTACCGTGCTAGACCCACACGACGACCGTTATTTTCCCAATGCGTTAATAACTTGATAACTCTTCTTTCCGACATTCTCCATTGTTTTACCAAATACACAATTGTTCATACAAAAGAAATCCTTTTCGAATTTGTTCTTTGCTTGATTTCGGAGAGCTGTGTTAAGGTCTATGTATGGTACTAGCCATGGACTTTGACGAAAGCATAAAACCCTATGAATATGAGTAACAATTAAACCATGCTCTATACATTGTTTTAAATATCGGTAATGTAAAACATAATTGGTCTTATCACACAGGTTCGGAATTAACTTCCCTCCTTGGAAGTTGGTGCGCAGATCATTTCAGGGCAAAAAGGGTACTCATTGTTTCATAACAGGTGGTGCGGATAGTATATTCTATCTCTAGACATACCCAATATCAGCGTCATCATTAATCTTCAGTACATCAAAGTTTTGAATTTCCTCCTCAGTTAACCACATAAACCAATTATGAGGTGGGTGTTGCCCATACTCCATCCGTATAAATTCCGTGCCATCTAAATACGGTAAAAAAACTTTAGAACTATTCGGATCATAATTTGGAACAAACTCGTTGTTAGCAATACTTATCCGCTTGATACAAGTACTCACTCCATCACAAATACCTTTCTTGAAAAAGTGGTACATATCCATATCAGTTAATAATTCTAGCTCTACTTTAGTACATTTTAACATAGTGCCGGTTTAAATCCATACACGCCTAGACAGAGCCGCCTAAAGTTTTCGAACAGGTCAGCCAACAGCAGCACTTCAGATTTTAAATATACATCAGCGTAATCACCGAGTGTATTACTCTTAAAGTGATCCCATACGTGTAGGACGCGACAATAGTCGTCATCGGAAATATTTGCATCACGTATTTTATCATAGAATTTGTCATAGGATGGTACCGTGACATCATCCAATTTACTAAAACTGTCTACGTACGCATTGGGAAAACTACCTTTCTTTCTAACAAAGGTGAAGTCATTATCATCACTAAAATATTTCCTTACCTCTATACTTTGCTCGTCTGACAAATTTTGAGATAGCGTATCTAACGATGCAGCCATAAACCTACAACTATCGACGAATCGCAAATTTATAAATCTTTTTTCCCGCTGACCGTGACTGTTTACAAATTCATCTACAAATATATGCTTACCGAACGTTATATATTTTTCACTATTAACAGGAAGAGCGTTAATTTTTTCAGTTTCACTCGCTAACTGTTTGATGAACAGGTGGACATCATAACCACTGAGATTATGAAAAAAGACTGGGATAAATGTTGGTAACTAATAGTTTAAATTACAATTTGAATGTGCCGCACCACGATACCTCTCAGTGAGGTGACAATGATCTCCACTTTTATTTGTAAGATTGTCCGTAAAAATCTTGTCGCATATATAACAATTTCGACTTTGTTCATGTATCACCTGTTGTTCATCAGTTAAACTGCTCATTATACTTCGTTTCAATCACTCTCGAGTCATGTAATAAATACCCCCGCGGCATTAACCCCTATACAGTTCTAATTTGGACCACAAATCGTTTACACCACACTTAATGTAATAACTGAAAGAGTATGGCTCATGTTTACACGTCTTTATCGTAAACGGTTGTTCAGGATTGGATTCAGCGGTATCTACCGGTACTAACAGCGCTTCAAAATCTGCATATATTACGAATGGTAGAAACATCTGCTTTTGATAGTTCCGAAACGCAAGTACATTTTCCGCATAGAACTCCCCAGTTCTGTCTTTTTTTTTGTTTTACGTCAGGTAATTTTGCACAAAAGTTGCAGTCCTGTGAGAGGTGACGGGTTAATTGCTCCTGTATTCTAAAATAATAAAGACATGAATCGCAAAAATGTATCGCCCCATTCCGCCGGGTTATTTGGTTGCTGTAAACGAGAAAATTTTTGATCCATACATAATGCTGATTCTCCGTTTGGTTACTGACTAATAGTAGTAAATTACCATGAATAGGTTGTTTAGCTCTGGTAAGAGAGGGACCCACTACCTCAGGAATACGATGGCCATCACGATACGTATCCTCCAGTCCATAAACATTGATCGAGATATTATTGTTGGACTCAAATTTTGCAATGTTAGTCAACTTAACAGGAAATTCTACACCATTCCAGTTGAATAACGTTCTGAAATCAGGGTAGGAAGTTGTCCGCTGTGGTAGACCCTTTGGTGTCACTAAATCTGATACAATAGCCCATGCAAAGCCGCAATTATCACTATTCTTCATATTCACTATGGCATGTTTATGCGAAATTTCAGGGGGACATTCATATAGCATGAACCCGTAGTGGGAGAAAATTTCAACATGTTTACCTAAAATATACGAAATTCACCAGCGACCACCCTACAAAACAGCATTTATTAATAATGCACCACCCTACTACTCATGACTCACACTTACCAGAATCTTTATGCTGAAATTCAGATTGTTTGGCATCCAATATTTCCACTATGCTTTGGAAATAATCTTCCGCCACCATCCTAACACTTAGAATATCATATTTAGTCTGAAAGGATTTAAGTTCCGTTCTTTCTCTGCTGTTCAAAAAGTACAAATCAAATAACTCAACATTGCACTTTAAGAAGAAGTGTTTCTGCAACTGAATTTGTATTAGTTTCAAAACATTGACTTTCACGTCCCCCATAAACGTTTGCACATCAGTGTGGGTATTGCTTGGGGATAGTCTATACGAAACAACCCCAGTAGCAACGAGTAGACATACATTTGATTTATAGTAAACAATCAGTGCAGTGTACAAATCAACACTTGTGTTACTTTTTTGTACAGAATCATTGCGTTGATCTAGCTTACGCTTCCTTGAGCTGTTCAAACCTGATGGCCCTGGTTTTAAAGGAATCACTATCACGCTTGTGTTCCAATTTTGCTAGTGAGGTTTAACCCTGATGGCCCAGGTTGTGCAAAGGAATCTGCTCTGTTGTTGTCGACAGTACCGGCTTACAGCGTATTGCTACCTGTGGTGTGGTTTTGCGACACAACCTCCTGCGCTCCAAAAGGTAGGGTTAAGGTCCTTTCTTACAATTTTATATTTGCCGGGAAACTGCAATCGGTCTTTAAATTTAAACTAAAGATGGGTTCGGGTATCTTTAATTTTAGCTCTACACTGTCCACATAAAATAATTAAAATAAAATGGTTTAAAAATATATTTTCCTATATTATCCAAAGCTAATATATATTCACACTTATTCTAAATCAACTAACATAAACTGTGACAATAATAAACAACTGGACGTCCTGATTGAGACGGCGGCGTCGGGCGTCCTTCCTTCCACTCGCTCGATGCGACAGCTTATTGGTGTCGAAGTCGCTTCTGGAAAATAGAATTTAATACACCCTAGTTACACTCAATAATGACCGTAATATTTAAATGATTAATAACGTGGTGTTTAATTAATTATTTATGCTGGATACGGCCCTGTCTATAAAAGAAAAGAATTTATAAACAAACTACTGGTTATTCAAAACGAGGGTTGCGCGAATCTAGGTCACTAGTGAAAATCGATATCCCAGTTCATGATGTACGCATGACGGTTGTACCGGTCTAATTGCGTGCGGCTCTTTACCTTTAGTAATTTCTGGAAGACGGACAGGCGGTATGCTTCGTGAAGCAATTTACTTTGCGATGTATTATGTTTGAAAATATGACTTATCTTCAGAGGTTTATTCTCGCATTAAATGTAGACTGGGCGGATTATACAAGTTTGGTTGTATAATTAATATCTGCACGTTATCTGAGGGGATGTAATTTTATGGCGATGATTTCCTTTATGCAAATGAACGAAATCTCACGTAGATATAACTGAACGTTACTTACTGGTATACGCACAAAACGTGTATTTATTAAAGGCGGTTTATACTTGCGGAATAAGCTGGTGGAAAACAATTAATTGATTGCTTTCTTGAGATCCAATTACTTAGCGCGTGGGTATCGGTGTACGGTTTTCGGCTACGACAGGTCTTTGACGGATACTCTACGTTTAATTCGTTTGTGATTACAGGCACTTCGGTCTTTGCCAGCGAGCTGGTGAATTCAGGTGTTTAGAATGTAAGTGAGGAAATGATAAAGCTGCAGGTCTATACAGTCCTACTTAGCTCTCGTCGTCAGGTATATGTTAGCGTGGTGGGTGTATACTCCCGACTACCTCGTGGCTTTGCCCGTGGCTGTCTGGGTGTTTTGGTGTGAGTTAATACCGACTGCTCCGGGAGCTAGCCCGCCTCTTGGGGGTTTCGGTGTGGGTTAGCGTTTACACCCCGACTACCTCGTGGCTTTGCCTGTGGCTGTCTGGGTGTTTCGGTGTGTATTATGCAGTGTATACTCCCGACTACCTCGTGGCTTTGCCCGTGGCTGTCTGGGGTTTTAATGTGTGCTGGTGTTTTGTGAGTACTGAATTAGTCTACAAACTTACGTGTCGTTAATCACAAAGATCGAGGATAGCTATTGATTTACAAAAGGATCGCGGTGCGCGGTCGTAAATACGGGAGCTAAACTCGCGGTGGCTATCACTAGGTCTGCGGCGATTTACTTTAACGCAACCGTCACGTGGGTTTTTTCTGGAATCGGAGTTAGTCAAACGGACTAACTAATACAGGAGCTGGTGAAACCAACTAAATAATTCTCCTATTTGTAATTGGCGGAGATTACTCTGACGTATAAAACTTTCGATGTTTTATGAAATCTACGTTGGGGAAACAAATTAATTTTGTTGTGCAATCAAACGAAATAATGAAAATATTAAGTTAGGTACTGAGTAATACGGAATACTAAGAAATATTAGATTAAGTCTTGCAGTTGTTTGAATACTAAGAAAGCTTACATCATTTCTTTTACGAGGGCTGATTGTTAAATAATTAATTAATTAAAAAAATTTTGAAGTAATGACTTGCGGTTCGTTACATACCACCCTCTCTTCCTCAAAATCCGTTCTTTTGACTTTTATTCTTTCTCCCTCGGGCAGGCAGATGCTTACGCGTCGGCGATTCCGTTTCTGGCGTCGGGTCGCGGAACGCGAGATCGGTACGGTCGGGCATCAATATTTGGGCTTAATCTCGTGTATGCTTAATATTTTAATCCGTCCCGTCACTTCTTCGGTTTGTCGGAGGTGTGTGGGGCGGTTTCGCGGCCGTCCGTCAGCGTGCAGTCGCGGCGGCGAAAACTCCCATGCACATTCCATTTCGGTCGGACTCGGAGACGGCGTTCTGGGTTCGGGTGACGTCGATGGTTTCTGTACGGGTGATCGGTCCCGTACTGGCGATCGATGCGGCGTCAGGAAGGCGGGGAAGACCTTCGGTCCCGGGCTGGCGATACGATTAGCCATGGAGTAATGCGGCGTCGGTTCTTCTTACTTCGATGTAGGACGGTGCCATTTTACATAAGATATCAGTCCTAGGTAAGTTTTGGTCTTTTATATGATGTTGAAAGCGCGGTCTCTGATAGCCGTTAACATTGTGTTATTTTCATTGGTCACTGGATTCGCCTGATTAGCGACGTCAGATGCGTTCTTCAAATCTTTAACGTGCGCTACTCCCGCGCTTTTCCTACTGCCGGGTTCTCGGAGTTCAACAATAACAGGCGATCTTACTTTATAAAAGGGGTCCGTCGTATTTTTCTGCTAATTTCGATGTAAATTCTTTCGCTTTACTTGAGAGATGGCGGGTTTTCCGGTAAACAAGATCTCCTTCTCGGGGGCGGTATGCTCTATGGCGTAGATTGTAATGCTTCCGCTGAATCTCAAAATTCTTTGATAAAGTGTCTCTGGCTAATTCTTGCAGGTCTTTGTCCGGTCCGTGGATTCCACTTATCCCTCTATTTGCGGATTTTTGTAACGGTATGCGGGTTCCGGCAATTTCGATCTGTTTTCTGTGCAGGTGTAGTGTAGCTTGCAATATTCTAAAAGTCTAATCCGAGTACTACGTCGGTGGATAACTGGGGCATGTAATATCCTGGTATCTGGAGTACTTGGTTTTCTACGGTGGCAGGAAAAATATATAACCCTCTAGTTTCGGCTAGTGAGCTATCGGCTAGGCGTACGGTTGCACAACGTTGTGTACAGGGATGTACTTGGCTCATTCTCAAAAGGTTCTTTACCTTTTCTCCTATATAGGTGCGGGAAGCTCCGGTGTCTATCAGTGCGTATATACTGGTTGCAAAAACTTCAATTTTCAGGAATAAACGGTCATCGGTGAGGCGGGGAGTCGGGTTGTTTTCCTGGTGTTGAAGGTTTTCACTGTCTATAACCAGGCAGACCATTCGTGGGCGGGTATTTTTCAGGTTTCCGGGCCAAGTTAAAGGTTCCTGGTGTATCTTTACCGGCGCGTGAAGTTTTCCGACCGCGGGCACGGACAATCGCGCGATAAGACGTTCTCTTTTCTGCATCTGGAGCAAAAGCTTTAAACGGTCCGTTGCACTTCTCCCTAGTATGGACGGTCTGTCCACATCTCCAACAGACGGTGGTTTCGGTTGGACGGACGGGATTCGTAGCGGTGTTCGTTCTCTTAATTTCCTCTGCGTGTCTAGGTGCCGGTGTTTCTTGAGTGGAAGTGAATCCGCTGAAATGTACTTTCGGGCGACTAGGACTGGTAGACGGTGAGTGTCCTCTAGGTGGTAACATTTCAAATTGCGTGGGCAATTCGAGGAGTTCGGCCAGGTTATTAAAATCTCGTTGACGGATGTAATATTTGTACTCAACGCGTAGGTTATCACATACTCGCTGTAGCTGAGCGTCTCGGGACATGTCACCATGCCGACGAATAAGGGTGAGAATTGCGGTAACGTATTCAGCAGCCTTTTCTCGGGATTTTTGTAGTCGGTTCCGGATTTCTTCTTCTAACTGGAATTGGTGTCGTGGCGGTAAGAATTGTGTTTTAAAGCTGGTGACAAAGTCGTGCCAAGTCGTCCATGATCGTTGGTTATTCCGGTACCACAGTAATGTGTTTTCCTTCAACAATTCAGGAAGTGCTACCAACAAGTCGCAATCCGCGATGTTATAACATGATTGTAACTCACCTAATCTTTCTAAAAATGATATCGGATCACTTATTCCATCATATTTTATGCCCCATTTACGAATTCTGTCGCAAATGTCTGCTCGTCTGGTGCCGGTTACGTCTGAGTTTCCTGGTGCTGAAGACAGCTGTGCAGTGTATTGTACAGTTTCTGGTATAATGACGGTTACTTGACCTTCTCCCGTACGTAGATATCTAATTATCCGGGTTCGTAGTGTGTCTACATTTCCTCCTGTGTCCAGTTTGTATTTTCGGCTTCCTCTACTAACCCTCTTTCTTCAGGTGATATATCCATCCTACTCGTTTGTCGGTTTCTTCTCCGGTCTTTGTAGTACTCATTCTGTAACAGATTGATTATTTAATCTGGAAAGAAATGAATTATTTTCCGGTGCGTCTGGTTGTCCTCGGAATCTGTAACAGGAATTATTTAATGTGTTCAGTGTTAGTGTGCTATTTTATGTACGCCCCAACGTTAGGGTGCCATTTTAAAGGTCCTTTCTTAATTTTATATTTGCCGCGGCTAAACTGCAATCGGTCTTTAAATTTAAACTAAAGGGGGTGGGTTCGTCGGTATCTTTAATCTTAGCTCTACACTGTCCACATAAAATAATTAAAATAAAATGGTTTAAAATATATTTTCCTATATTATCCAAAGCTAATATATATTCACACTTATTCTAAATCAACTAACATAAACTGTGACAATAATAAACAACTGGGCGTCCTGATTGAGACGGCGGCGTCGGGGCGTCCTTCCTTCCACTCGCTCGATGCGACAGCTTATTGGTGTCGAAGTCGCTTCTGGAAAATGGAATTTAATACACCCTAGTTACACTCAATAATGACCGTAATATTTAAATGATTAATAACGTGGTGTTTAATTAATTATTTATGCTGGATACGGCCCTGTCTATAAAAGAAAAGAATTTATAAACAAACTACTGGTTATTCAAAACGAGGGTTGCGCGAATCTAGGTCACTAGTGAAAATCGATATCCGAGTTCATGATAGTACGCATGACGGTTGCACCGGTCTAATTGCGTGCGGCTCTTTACCTTTAGTAATTTCTGGAAGACGGACAGGCGCGTATGCTTCGTGAAGCAATTTACTTTCGCGATGTATTATGTTTGAAAATATGACTTATCTTCAGAGGTTTATTCTCGCATTAAATGTAGACTGGGCGGATTATACAAGTTTGGTTGTATAATTAATATCTGCACGTTATCTGAGGGGATGTAATTTTATGGCGATGATTTCCTTTATGCAAATGAACGAAATCTCACGTAGATATAACTGAACGTTACTTGCTGGTATACGCACAAAACGTGTATTTATTAAAGGCGGTTTATACTTGCGGAATAAGCTGGTGGAAAACAATTAATTGATTGCTTTCTTGAAATCCAATTACTTAGCGCGTGGGTATCGGTGTACGGTTTTCGGCTACGACAGGTCTTTGACGGATACTCTACGTTTAATTCGTTTGTGATTACAGGCACTTCGGTCTTTGCCAGCGAGCTGGTGAATTCAGGTGTTTAGAATGTGTGAGAGTAAATGATTAAAGCTGCAGGTCTATACAGTCCTACTTAGCTCTCGTCGTCAGGTATATGTTAGCGTGGTGGGTGTATACTCCCGACTACCTCGTGGCTTTGCCCGTGGCTGTCTCGGTGTTTTTGGTGTGAGTTAATACTCCCGACTGCTCCGGGACCTAGCCCGTCGCTCTCTGGGGGTTTCGGTGTAGGTTAGCGTGTGTAGACTCCCGACTACCTCGTGGCTTTGCCCGTGGCTGTCTGGGTGTTTCGGTGTGTGTATTATGCGAGTGTATACTCCCGACTACCTCGTGGCTTTGCCCGTGGCTGTCTGGGGTTTTAGTGTATGCTGGTGTTTTTGAGTACTGAATTAGTCTACAAACTTACGTGTCGTTAATCACAAAGATCGAGGATAGCTATTGATTTACAAAAGGATCGCGGTGCGCGGTCGTAAATACGGGAGCTAAACTCGCGGTGGCTATCACTAGGTCTGCGGCGATTTACTTTAACGCAACCGTCACGTGCAGGTTTTCTGGAATCGGAGTTAGTCAATCGCCAGGAATGGAGTTATGGCATATGTATATCTCAGGTTGAGGGTATAGTAGGTACGAGTTGGATAGGAAGGGTAATCGGGATCGAATGTTGCTGCTCACATATTCTACCCAGCACTGTAAATCCACCTACTATGTGCTTTGGACAGGAAACAATGGATTATAACCAATTGTTTTCCAGAAACCCTCAGCGCAAAGGGCTGAATACACTCTGAGGAGAAGATACTGCGTTTTCCACTATATCCCTCACCGGTGATGGCGCAGGTAACTGTAGCATCGGTGCTGCAGGACTGATAGAAATAATGTCATTTATCGACCATTCATTATCTAAGAAGTCTGGCAGCCGCAGGACTGAGGATACTTTCTGATGATGTTTCCATTTGCTCCAATTGTATCGAACAGTTCATCGAACTCCACTCCTGATCAAACTCTTCGATACAAGTGGGACTCAAGACACTCTCTGAAATATGTTCCTGACCTCTACTTCTACCGAAGAACTCCGCGACCACTCTTTCATAAATTCTGCGGTAAAAGCAGAGCTCAGCAAACCCTCGAATGGACTACCCCGCCCTCTAAGCGTGTTGTCGATGTAGACGACTGATCATCGGGTATAACACCCTCAGAGGTCTGAGTAGTCGGAGATACAGTAATCCCCAGCACCGGTTGCGTTACAGGACTGGCAGAGGAATTTGATCCGCAATTGGAGCCCATTCTTCCTCAAATTCAGCAATGCAGCCAGGACTTAACACATGATGCACTGCTACCTGATCTTTCTCACGGGTGACGATGTAGTCTCATACGGATCACATACAGGGTGTAGGGTGAGCAGTATTTCGTCCAGCGCTGCCTGCTCATAATTGCGTCATAAAACCACATCCAAGTCGTCAGCTGGAGGTGCAAAGCTATTCACAGTCATCCTGGTCAAAATACTGCTCATTCTCCACCAGGCCACCCTCAGCACCACCTTCAAGAGTAGCTCCATCACCTCCTGCACGTGGTCAAGGGGGGGTAAGGGAGGGGCCTCCAGAAAACCTTGAAAATGTCTTCTAAAATGCATGAAAACGTTGTTTTTAGTAGGGGAAACACCTATATTTAGCGAAACGAAAACAGTAGAAATCATTCGTACAACTGCTTCTACAGTACCGAATAACTACCAACTACTACTTAACCATGAATTATTCTAGAGCAACTTCCCCATCATCTGGCAACGCTGAATTACCTCAGGTAAAAACCACCATTTTTACATTTAATTTTTTTTTGTTTTTTTTTCGGTATTGATACACTTCTAACGTTTTTTTTCTTTATTTTTTCAGGTTGATGCGCTTTCTCGCACACCGTCGCCTGAGGTATTTTATGCTGACTCTATCCCCGTCCTTCCACCAACTCCAACCCCTCAGGTTGATGCGATCCCCGATCGCCATCGCCTGAGGCATTTATTTATCCCGACTCCTTTATCCCGCTTGCATCATCAACACCTCTCCCCGTCCTCCCACCAACTCCCACCCCTCAGGTTTCTTCCCTTGGATATATCCCCCTCTTATTCCTCCCCATCACCCTGGGTTGCCAAACAAGTGACCATCAAAATATGAGATGACGACCGTAATCCTGGATTCTGAGCAGGAGCACGACTTGGATGCCGATACAATAATACTCGAATTGACCAACGCTGAAGTTATCACTATCAGCGACGAACAAACCACTAGACCTTTTCTTATCGACAAGACAGATACTGATAGTGATGTCTGCAGTATAGTATGTTTCAGTGTTGTGGGATTATGTTCCTCCTGCTGTGGCAACGAATATCTCAACACTGGTGACTACGACTCTGACGTGGTAATGGACCCTGTCTACAGATACGATTCCGACGACCACGACAATGACACTCTCCGCCAGGAACACTTGCTTACCCAGACAGACTTCTGCAACGAAATCATCGTGGAAGAGGGCAGCGATGAGGACGACATACTGAACACTATAACACGTAACATATACAGACGTGACGAAAGCGCTCAAGACCTGACCGTACAAAACCGTGCACAGGAAATGGTACCTGATGGCATACGGAACGACAACACTGACACTGACAGGGTTCCAGACGACAATGACACCGACGTTGCTCAGGAGGTCCAGGACCGCATTGTGCAATGGCGTCGAGAAGTGCCCGCTAAAGCAATTCTGCTTTTTGATAGTTGCAGGGTGGTACTGGCTCTTTTACGCACATCGCATAATATCATGGGAACGTCTCACATTCGCGCTATGTATTCCCTTCGTACTACTTTTATAATAACACTTCTGTCTTTGCTGCTGACCACAATAATACCATTCGTCCGGAATTATGATGTCGTGATTACGGAGAGCTCTTCGACAAGTGGTCTTTCTTAGTGATCGAAATAAACATAGTAAGTATGACTGACAGCTCTCCAAATACTTACGCTTTCTTTCCAGAAAAACGGTAACCCCAATAGTGCCCGCAGACCAGACGCAGACTAACTGACTGAGCGCGTCGACAACTTTACGTACAAACAGGCAGACCAACTGACAAATCTAAACAACCAGACAGACAAATAGACAGACATCACACATTGTATATGCTCCATTAGATATATCACTATGGTGATGACAGCCATCTGACAATCCGTTACAGGAGCATCTCCGATGGGCACCACACTGCACATATGCTCAGTTACTTGCACCACGTCCACGCAAATGTAATGAAACGGAAGTGGAAAGAACCTTTTGCACTTGTACAAAATCAAAATGTTTTACTCCTAAAGAGAATCATATTTCTGAATAATACAATTGTACATGCCTTTGTTTATACAGGAAATAAATATATTAATATAACGTTTTTTTTTTGATTTCTAGGGCAGATAAGCGTAAAATAAGGTGAATAGATAGGATAGGATAGGACAGGTAGCGTTCAGTGCGTAGTCATCACAAATGACCTTGCTAATGTATGAGATGACTGGCCTTGGTATTTGTAAGCTTGTGGGACCTCGACTAAGTAGGGCATACTAGTGGCCTTCCTGGTGTATGACCTTGGTAAAGTAGGTAGCTGTTGTATAATCTTGGGCGTGTGGGGCTTTGCGAAAGTAGGTCAGACACTGCAATTGTGCGACCTTGGTCAGGTGGTAGCCTTGATAAAGTTGTAGCCTTGGAAATGTGGGACCTTGGAATTGTGGTGTGTTCCAAAAGTCTCCAAACTTACTTACTATTGCCATTATTTGGAGTCACTGAATTGGATGTGGCGGGCATTGAAATCATATAGGCTAACTGCATTAGGGAAGCTAGAGGCGTAGATTAAAAGGTCATAGGATGTTGTGGCCGGGCAAGTTGTAGTTTAAATACTATAGGGGGAAAGTGCACCATCGCAGCAACGCATTCGAGATGCTATAGGTGCGCAGGAAGTTGAAAAGGTGAATGGGAAGAAATTTTAATTAAGAGGGCGATTCCGTGTTGGCTATTGTTTACATAGGTGTGAAATGTGTTGAAATTAAGTGTGCATCTGGGTCAGTTTTGTTTCTGTGATTGAAAGGATGTGTGTGTGTGTGTGTGTGTGTGTGTGTGTGTGTGTGTGTGTGTGTGTGTGGTGTGTGGTGTGTGGTGTGTGCGGTGTGGTGTGTGGTGTGGTGTGGTGTGTGGTGTGGTGTGGTGTGCACGTGTGCGGTGTGCGTGTGTGGTGTGGTGTGTGGTGTGTGGTGTGGTGGTGTGGGTGGGTGTGGTGTGGTTGGTGTGTGCGGTGTGTGTGTTGTGTGTGTGTTGTGTGTGTGTGTGTGTGTGTGTGTGTGTGTGTGTGTGTGTGTGTGTGTGTGTGTGTAAAAAGTGTTTCCGACGAACGCCCCTGGTGTTAACGGTCCCTGCTAGGATAACCATTTGGAGGAGTTAGGGATTGGGTTGGCGGATTACGGCGACCTTTATCTGCGTGCCGGAGACGTAGATGTTGATCCTCTGTTGGAAGAAGTTTCAGGATAGCGAATATAGGGTGCGGACAACCCTGTCTTTCCGGCGGAGAACAGCTTGAAGAGGGGGAGGACTTCTAGGAAGTCTTTGATGGATAGGGATTCGGTGTCGGGAGAAGAGTTTAAGGTGGACTGTGTCTTCCGAGTCGGACTCTTCGGAAGACAGGATAGATTCGAAGGAGAACTGGGAGGTTCCCGCCGCTTCCGGTACTTGAAAGAACAGGAAGGGTAAGCTTCCCCTAGTTGTTACACCTTGGGTTAGCCGAGGATTTGGAGGAAGAGGATCTGTGACTTTCGCCACAGTTGGGACAACGGGTAGCACGAGTAGAACACTCCTCAGCGGTAAACAATACATGGGGAGAGGTTGAGGGATAAGGGAGGGTTCGCAACTGTAGTGCCGCCCGAACATGACAACACCGCGTGTGAGGATGTACTCGAGGGTAGCATCCCGGATCTCTTCGGCTAGGATGCGCTTATCCACGTGACGAATCACGCAGGAAAAGGAAGGGGGTCTAGGAGTTGAGTTGGAGGGCCGGGGTTCAGAGAGTTGGGTTAGGGTGACGGTGGGACCGCCAAAGTTGTGCCGCAGCCTAAGCTGTGTACCATCCGGCAAGGAAGAGTATGTCTCTAAGAGACAGAAGGTTAAGGAATTTCAAGAAGTTAAACAGGGTTTTCTGGGTGGTTATAGATTTAGGTATATTGCGAATGCAATATCTAGAGGATTGAGAGCGGGTAGGATTAGGATTGGGGATAGCGGGAGTGGGAATCACGGTAGATATAGGTTGCTGGGCAGGCGTAGGTAGCAGGGCCGGTTTGTGTGTAGGTTTAGGTGGTTTGTGTGAGGGCTTTGAAGGTATTGTGGAGGAGGTGGAACGTGTAAAGATGTAGGAGTGTGGATGAGGCGGAAATTGATGAGGCGTTTGAATGGGAGCGTGTACGTAAGGATGATAGAGGCGAGGCGAGGGTGTGTCCGAATGTGTGTGTGTTGTATGTGCTGTGTGTGTGTAGGTGTAGGTGGACGGGAAGCGTCAGAGGTTGTGGATACAACCGTTAGGGTAGCACGGTAGCGATCGTGCTTAATCATCGCGGTACCTATTCTTTTATCCGACGTTGATCCTGTAGTTGGCGGTCTTCTGGATGCTTTTTATGTTTGTTCTTCGCTCCTGCTGTATTCCGGCGACTCCTGCTTGCTGCGGCTCCTCTACTGATGACCGCTTCTTCGTATTATCTGTATGCAAGCAGTGACAGATCTAACTCCGAAGCGGCGAAGATCACGATGCTGGAACGATAAGCGTAAAAACGCAAAGTTCTTTTTTTGAAGTTAAGGTTTGCAATAAAAATCACAGAACTCTTACGCTAGGAAGGGGCTTACGTACGATACCGAGGTTCGGACTGCCCTGATGTAGTTAACATAAAGCTCTATAATAACTTAACTCCAAAAAACCTTATGCTCTTTGCTCTAAAAGGTGAAGGGAGGTATCTTAGAACCTGTTTCAGCATCTAGTCCGAATGTAGTGGTACCAAACCCAAATTGTGAAATACCCATTTGTGGAGATTTTAAAGCCAATAAAGATCAACACTTACGAAATCAGTGTTATCCCTTACCGAAAGCAAAGCTAATATTTGTTATTTGCCTTAAAAATGCTTATTTTCAGTGAAAAGTAGGTGATAAGTACAAAAAGTTAATGGGAGACAATACACCTATAGGTATATGTAAAATTTGTCTCACATATTGTTCAGTCAGTAACTGATCAAATTTTAGAAGGGTATAACGGAGTTCTCCTTATTAATTTTGCACTACCTTTAAAAGCTGGTGAATACAGTAGCAATTAATTAATGCAATTAACGATTAATGATGTGCAAAAATTCGGTTGCTTTTTTTTAGTTAAAAAGGTGAAAGATGCTTAAAGCCCAAATGACATTGTGTTGATATAAAGGTAGAAACTAATCAAATTGATTATGATGAGTTATTTAGAAGGTATGTTAACCTGCAAAAAAATTAACTAAAAATGTAATTTCTGGCTTCGAAGGAATTTATATACAAATATATAAATAATGACATTTAACATTGAGTTTATTTCTATTTTTGTGCCAAAGATGGCGTTGCGATTTTATAATAAACTATTTCCTGCATTCAAGTTTCTAATTTTTGTAGGCGAAGTCGTAAAACCAACAATAATGCTTTATGTCGGATAAAAGTTTAAACCTTCAAGTCAGATAGATACACACTAATAGACATTTAGATTAGAAGTCAACTTAAAAAACTGAAAAAATATCGTAAATACAGTTCACTCGTTTTACATTTTATGTATTTAATTTCCAAGATTTACTTGGTTTCGTTCGTATCAAAAAACTTTAGAAAGAAAATCCAATTATCTTGAAAATATGTGTATACATTTTCCTATAAAATTGATTGTTATTCAAATTTAGAAAAAGATTGACGGGTACTTAAATTTCACATTGCGAATTTTGTGACGCCAAATTACGGGTCGCATAAAAAATTGCATTGAATATAATTAATTTATAACTTTAAAATCTGCATATCGGTATTCTTATATCTTTAAAATATTTGCTAAACACCAAACATTGCACATAATGAAGCCCTCTCTCCGTTGCTGAATTTATCCCAAAGTCTAATCAGTTACAGGAAAAATTAAAAGCCTAACTAAACATTTTTAAATCATACGCCTTTTCATTCTGGGGTTAATGTGGATACCAATATACATCCATGCACATACGCACACTCGTACGCTCACACGCATACGCCCACTCACAGGCTTACACACAGGCACGCTTGCACATGTACACGCACACGCACACATACACATACACACAAACGCGCGTGTTTTAAATTTAAATTTTAAGTTTACTTAGTAATTTTTTTGAATCGACTGGAACTCTAAAAAGCTTAATGCAATAAATAGACTTTGGTAAAAAATCGTTGAAATTCTTTACAAAACACAAGTATTAGGAGGGCCTAATAAAATGACGTTTTTTGATGAAAAACTTTATTTAATGATAAAATAACAAGTGAAAACTTTTATTCACTAAAGTATAAACCATTGTAAAGTAATACCTTTCGCCATCTTTCTGCAAGATCTTCAATGCCACGACGGTATCATGTGGCATCCTTGGAATTGAAGAATCCTCGGCATGCATCTTCAAGTTCCTCAACACCTGTAAAATGCCGTCCACGAAAGAAGTGCGCCATCGCTTGGAATAAGTGATAATCGGAAGGCGCAAGGTCCAGGTTATAAAGCTGGATAAGGAAGAAGCTCCAGCTTCAGCTGCAGTATGAAGTCTGGAGTAGTCTTGTTGCAGAATTGCCCATCCTCTGTTCACCAATCCAGGGTAACGTCGACTTAGAGCATCCTGCATCCTATCCAACTGTTGACTGTAAAGGTTAGCATCAATTGTCTGCCCATCAGGAACCAACTCAAAGTGAATAACCCCTTCAAAATTTCACCATACACAAAGAACAACCTTTCTCGTTTGGGAATCGGCAATGAAGGTTACCCAACAGTAATCCACTGATTTTCTGTGCTAGGATTATTGAAGTAAATCCACTTTTCATCGCAAGTAACGACCTGTTTACAGAAACGTTCATCCCAAGGATTGGAAAGCAGTTGATCACATACTGAACTCGCCTTTCTGCCATTGCTGGCGTTAAGTCATGAGGAACTTCTCTATAGCGTCTATTGCTTTTTCCAAGTTGATGCAAATGGCGCCTTACGGTTTCTTTGGAATACGCAACAGTATCAAAATTTCGTATTTTTCGTTAGCCATTTTGACGTTTATTGCTAGTGAGAAACAAAAGAATATCAGAAGAAAATTAGACATTCACCTGCTTGATTAGCTTTTAATACTGCATAGCATTAAATGTTTTCTAGATAGGAGCAGAAGGGATCAATAAGAAACTGAAAAAACGACATTTTTTATTGGCCACTCTAATATAAGTTTATCTTTATTTGCTCATTTTATTATAATGTTGCAAAGTAATTTAGTTTTACAACTCTCTTATTCCCATCTGTCTTCTCCCTTTTGTCCCGTCACCCATTATCAGTTTTCTCCTTTTTCACGTTACCTCCATCCACTTTGCTCCTCTTCTCTGTTCCTCTAGTATTTCTTCTACAATCCTGTCATCCACCCTTAATTTCCTACACTCTTAATATCATATGTCTCTCTTGTCCGCATAATCTACACATCCTTGCTTCCTCTTTTCTCCAATACTTGTTTCCCAACACTTCATTACCGCATCTTTTGCAAAGCTTGTCATTTTTCAAATAAAATACAGTTTTTTTGTGCTTGATAGTTTGTTATTAACCCGTGAAAATGACTGCAGTAAATCACATATGTGTTTATAATAACTGTTTTAAAAACCAAAGAGGTAATAAACATGTGAGTTTTTTTAAATTTCCAATCAGACATCTTTCGAACAGAAGAATGGAAGAAGAATTGTGGTAACAGCACAATTGCGTTAATGGACGTGGTTGACTTAAAAAATAAAGTAATTTGTGAAGAACATTTTTTGCCAAAAGACATTAGGATAAGCAATCGGCGCAAGTTGTTATCCAAAACAGCAGTTCCTTGTAAATATATTGAAAAAGGTAGGTAATCATATACGAATTAACATGTTTCGTCTATTTTTAATAATACCTAGATATTGCTTAAAAAATAAATAAATAATAGTATCTAACTATGAATAAGTTTTATTAAAATTAAAAGAGAAAAATAATTTAGATACTGATGATTAGTTAATTAATCTCAGTATTAAGAAAATCACAGGTGACTCTCCAACTTAAAAATAACCGTTATATAAGAGGTCTTACAAAGTGAAAATTACGCCCCACGCTTTTTTTATAGTCACACTTGATAATATCGTTGATTGAGGAAAATTTTTTAGTCAATGATAATATTTAGTTCAGTACCAAAAGTAGTGTTGTGTATTTAGGAGCTAAGCATCTACGTTTTAACAAAACCTTTGCTCTTAAAAAATATTTTAGTTTGTAATTGTTTAGTCTTTGCGAATGTTTTAGTTGATAATTTTCCAGATAAAAACCAATATTCCTGTGGACCATCGGGTAGTTCGCAGCCTATTGAGAAGTACACCAGAAAACGGCTCTTTTGCAGTTCAAATGAAGATGATTTAGATATCAACGATCTATGTGCGCTAAAAGATTTACCAAGAACTTCAAATGTTTGTAGCACAAACAGTTCGGAGTCCAAAGTAAGTGATAGACTTGTACAAATGGAATCCCCTGGCAAAACAATATTGAAAGTGCGCTGTTCGGCATTGTCATCTAAACTCCGACATCTCAAAAGTAAAGTAAGGGCTAAACGATCTCAAACATAGAGACTAAAAATGAAAAAGTCTGTAAGTACTGGTCAGATGCTTAATAATTTGTTTGTTGGTAAAAGTAAATATTTACAAGTATTCGTTGGCATGCAGCTCTTTCATAAGAGAAACGTCAAATGGACCAAGGCTCAACAGCAAATAAGCCTCTCGTTATATTATAAATCTCCCTCGGCCTATAAATTCATGCTAAATAACCTTAAATTTACTTTACCTGCAATCAGAACCATCCAGAGTTGGTTGAAAGTGATCAATTTAAGAACTGGATGCGGTAATACTACATTAATTGAGAAGCTGTTTTTGAAAGGAAAGGGCATGGAGGATAAAGAGAAAATGTGTGTTGTTCTTTTTGACAAAATTACATTAAAGAAACGGTTGGAATTTAACAAATCGGAAGACTTTGTCGAAGGCTACCATGACCTAGGATTTCTGGGAAGGAATAACAAATTAGCTAATACGGCTTTAGTATTTTACCTTCGGGGATTACTTTACAATTGGAAATTTCCATTTTGCTACTTTGTTTCTGCTGGACCTGTGGACAGTAACTCGTTACTGCAAATTATTCCTGTGGTAATAAAAAAATTAAAAGAATTAACTTTTAATCCAATGGCTCTGGTATGCGATCAGGGATCGAACAATCGTCGCTTTTTTAATTTGTTAGGTGCCACTAAGCAAGAACCTG
This sequence comes from Vesta saturnalis, assembly GCA_036346205.1. Lineage (NCBI taxonomy): Eukaryota > Metazoa > Arthropoda > Insecta > Coleoptera > Lampyridae > Vesta > Vesta saturnalis. Next base: position 546,263 of record JARFJB010001996.1, read on the forward strand.
TAGTCACCATAGGAGGTCAAAAAATTTATACTATATTCGATGCTCCCCATTTACTGAAAAGTCTAAGAAATAATTTTATGAATACGAAGCTTCAATTTATTGTTGGAAATAGTCATGTGGATTGTACTGACGTAGTTAAAACATACGAGATTGATGAAAGAAGTCTCACAACCAGAACCATGGTTAAAATTACATCACGGCATATTACCCCAACAAATTTTGAAAAGATGCGTGTAAAATATGCAGCCCAAATATTTTCTCATACAGTTTCAGCAGCAATTAAAACAGCAGCATCAACCAAACAGTTTATTTCTCCAACGTCATTACAAACCGCTGACTTTGTGGATACTATCAACAATATTTTCGATTCCTTAAATAGTACAGTTCTACATGACTCTAACCCATATAGGCGCCCATTATCCATTTATAACAATAAAACTGAAATGGTTTTACGTCAAGGGCTAGAGTATTTTACAAATATTGCCGTTTTTGAGGGAACCACGAAACGCAATAATATATACTGCCTCGAAGGATTTCAGTGGACTATAAAATCAATTCTATTATTATGGAAGGATGTGCAAGAACAGGGCATGAAATACCTTTTAACGGGCTTTCTAAATCAGGATCCCCTCGAAATTTTTTTTTTCTGTTAGAAACAAAGGGGAGTAGTACCGAGACACTTGTCGCCGCCATCTTGGATTTTGACGTCACAAGCCCGCCCACGTGGGGGACTGGTTTTTCCACCCTTATTTTACACATCCACGTGTGAGATCGGATTTTCCACCCTTATTTTTGCGCATCCTCGTGGGGACCGGTTTTCCACCCTTATTTTACACATCCACGTGTGAGACCGGATTTTCAACCCTAATTTTTATATATCCTCGTGTGAGACAGCATTTTCAACACTAATTTTTACATATACCTACGAGTGAGACCATATTTTTAACCCTTATTTATATTCGCTTACGTGTAGGACGTGTTTTCACCCTATTTTAGCACATCCACGTATGAGACAGGATTTTCAACCCTTATTTTTATATATCCTCGTGTGAGATTTCTTTTCGAAGGCCCTTTTCAACCCTAATTATTTTTTATATGCCCATGTGTGAGACCGTATCCTTTCTTTTTCAACCCTAATTATTTTTTACTCGCTTACGTGAAGGATCGTATTTTCAACCCTCTGCAGCCCTAATTAAGGTCTTTTTGTTGCTGCTAACTGTATTTGGGGTCAGGTCTTGGCTAGGCTTAGGGTTGTACTTAGGGGTGGGGTTGAAACGGGGGCTGGAGCTAGGGATAAGTCTTAGAGTTTGGTGCTGGGGCTGGAGCTAGGGCTGAAGCTTAGGGTCGGGGACTGGAGCTAGGGTTGGAGCTTAGGGCGGGGGTTGAACCAGGTCTTGGTTTAAAAGCTGTATTTAAGGCTTAGAGATATTTTTATCTTATAGATCGTTTTTCTTGTTTTTTCTCGGTTCAGGTATTTATAAATAGATCTTTTCAACGACTTAATTTGACCTTTGACCCTGGAATGATACTATAAAAAATGTACATGTGAGTGCATTCATTATGCTAAGAAAAAAAAAATTTATTAAAAAATATTTCAATTAATACATTGATACGAGCTTACAATAGCATACTTATTTTACTTTGAGAAACAGTATTGAGCATGTTATATATGTAATTTTAGCGGAGTTTATACAAACTTTTTCAGTACCATTATTAACAGATATTAATGTTTACCTAATACTATAATTCTGATATGGATGGTTGTTTTAAATGTAATTTGTAATAGGCATGTTATTATAAACGAATTAGCTTTAAATTGTTTTTAAATTTCACTTGTATGTTATAACCTTCTACAAGTAATTAAGACGACCTTCACTGCATACTTTAACAAACGACCTTTCAATAGTTAATAGAGTCATTAATACGAAGCGTAAATAATTTATATGGTTATTACTGTAAATAAATGCGAGTTACTATGCAATGGTGTTATAGACTATTGAAAGGTCGTTTGTTAAAGCATGTAGTGAAGGTTGTTTAAAGCTAACCTTGTAATATTCGCATACAGATGATATTTCAAAAATATTTGTATATTCAACATTTATATTAAAAATCTATACCCAGAATAAAAAGTATCACCTGATATAAGATTGCTTGACAGAATATACCGCTGTATTTTTCAGTTTAGTAAAAAGCTGCATAATCAATATAAATTTGAATTATTACATTTGCTTTAATTTACATCGTGCTGATTTTCTTTTAAGGGGTAATGAATTGTTTACAAAAAAAGGTAAAATGTACGATTTCGTAAAACGAAAAATTCAATATACAATTCACGTGCAAGTGATATTTCGAAAAAATATTTAAAATATATTTTGGATTAATTATCACCCTATGCTATTTATTTCAGATTTAAGCTAAATTTTACACACATGGTCTCTCAGAAATAATTCCATTAAGAAGGTCTTTTATCAGCGAGAGCTGTTTAAGGATGATAGATAAACACATTGTGGCTGAATGGATAAAATATCTAGAACAAATAAAACAAGTTACGTCTGACTTCTAAGAGTTTTGCATTAAAGCTAATAAGGTACCCGCTGTAGACATTGTGCGAATATAGTTCTGTAATAGAAGCTGACGCGCGCATCTCCTCTCTCTCTCTCTCTCGCACTTCTCTCGCTTATCTCACTTCACTCAATCACAAGCACGGACACAAACTCAAGCCCTCAAACGCAAAAAACACTCAAACATACAAATACGAAAATCTGCAAACACACGAAACGAAAAACGAAAACACGCAAACACACCAAACGAAAAAACCCGAAACAGGCAAACACACAGACACACAAAATGGAAACAAGGAAAATGACCGGCACGAAAAAACGAAAACAAAGATTTCGCTAACACAAGAAATCGGTAGCACGAAAACGCGAACCAGAATTTTACAAACACGAAAAGCGAAAACAGAGTTGTAGTATGAATCAGGATAGGGCATTGGCGTCTATAAATAAAATAATTCTCTCTGTTTATCTGTTTTATTCCTTATATCCAAATGGAAGAGTATCAAAATTTTCTATTCTACGTCGCTTAGAGTAACTTATCCTATACTGTTTAGATTCAGGTCTACTTATCACATTGTAGGAACTATCTCTAACAATTTTTCTGTCATTGTATACAAACAAAGAGTCTTTACTATTACTAAGCACCATATCTTTCATCGCATCAAAGTTTATAACGCGAGTTCTTATAATTTAAGGTAATGCCTTTTACTTTACACACAGATTTAATTGTTTGTCACTGGTAGAAAACACATTATAACTATAGTTTTTGGGTCCAGCACTAACAAATTCGGCTATATAGCTCCCATCACCGTACGTCTCCAGCTCGTCGGTCATTTGGCCAAGGAAATCCCCACATGCTGGGTTCCAGTCACCGGGTTTTGCGACAAATATCACACTGTCTGTGTCGTAATACAGAACGCGGCGGTCTAGTTTCTCCAAGTAACTGTATAGCTCTAAACGTGCATGAGCAGTCGTGTATGCGGCTATGGACACATTAATAGTTTTTGTGGCTCACCCTCTCCCTCCGGTCTATCCCAATTCACCATTACAACGTTATCGTTAATAGGTATTATAGATTGTACCTGAACCAATGGATCTGTGAGCAATTTGAAAAAGTCCTTTGGTCCAGATACAATACTACACTGGTTAAATTCTCGCTGACCAAACTTACCCCAAAAAGAATTCAGCATAAGTTTGGCCAGGTACCTTAAACCGGGTTTTCTTAATATTATTCGCGTCTAACTGAATCCCTCTTTCTCATAATACTCTGTCACGTACTGCGTTTTCTCGACTTCTGACGTACAATGACTAGGCCACCCTGAACATTCCTGTTTTAGTTTTAAGAAATTATCTATGTAACCGCTAAATAACCCACCCTGTTTAGTTGCTCTGTCATACGTGGTTACCTCGTATTCCCAAACTTCAAAAACATCAAGGACTTTATAGTTTTTAGAGATAGCTTTACGCAGTTCGTCAGCTACAAATGTTCCAACGAAACTGCGCTCGGCTTCACCATGTCTACATTCCCCTTGATTTAATTCAACACCGCACGTCTTACACAACACAAACATCAGTTTGCCGTGCATTTTTAAAGGTAGAACAGGATGGTAGAGATTAGAGGGTGGTAGTACTCTGCATTTAACTAAACCCTCCACCGTGTCTAATGAAATGTTCTTACATTCTAGCCCTACATGAATTTTCGGATGACCTTAGGATATTTACAGTATTTATTTACAAATGGGTATAATGAGCACACGTCATAATACATTATTTTCTCAGTAATACCGTCACATTCGTGATAAAGCTTACTAGCATTAGTACGACCTCCGTAAAACGCGTCACGTGGATTTAAGGGTTCATCATCCTGGTTGCCTAAATTCTGAATAAACGCTCTCAATTCATCATTAACGAGTATTTGATTCTTAAAATCGCATTCGCGCATCTCCACAAGATTATAACCGCGCTCGCGTATAAATTGAGACCGCGCCACCGTGTTCTCATTCCGTGCAAGCATAGAGGTGCTTACACCGAGCTTAGGGTCCATGTTGGCCTGATTGGGGAAACATTCCTCGCAACCGTGCCAGTAACACCCAAGAAATTCAAAAACGGTATTTGACTCGGCGCAATACCCGTCGACCTTAACACCTTCAGGTGTTCTAAACTCGCGAGATTTTCCTGCGTGTTGTATGGTTACTTGCTGAGAATGTTCCACCCAACGTAACCATTGTATTGCTATTCTGGATTGATTGTCGGCACGTCTATAACCGCCCTTAGGAATAAGTCCTATAGTGTTTTCTCTGAGGAAACGTCTACGAAACACTTTATTGCAAGCGCTAGCAATAGTGGTGGCCTCCTCGAACGGATCGACTTTATTTTGGGTCGTGAATGTGGACCAGAAACTAATACAACCTTTAACGAGGATCTTAACATCCATCAGGCAATATCTCTCAATCTCCTCACTCATCTTAAAAACATAATTACTCTGGGCCGTGTGCCAGTCTAAGAGTTTCTGTCGATCACCAGCCGACATCTGATCTGCACAATAATATTCCAGTGCTGGCACAGGACCCTCGTAATTCTGGTTCACGGATGAGTTGAACAGATACGGGAAATAACCCTTGGACTCGGGGAAATTGAAGGTTTTCGGAAATGTCGAGAGCGGTGACGGGATAAAATTAAGGGAGTCAATGAATCTAATATCACCACACTGAATAGAAATTAGTTTTAAACCGTTGCAGATGACATTAGGTCTCCACTGATTATTATTAGTTAACATGCATCTGAGCACAAAACACCCATCGTACCCCTTCATGTTATGTGCGATGCATGTAACCTTAAACTTTCGTGCTCTCTCGGCAACATATGACAAGAAGGATTCAACTGGGTTTTCCTTGAAAATGTGCACTCTTTCACCACACTTTGAGCACTGCTCATCTAAATTGTCAGCGTGTTTGATACAGACAGAGCAAACATTCGCGGCCACGCATAGATTGGGCTCATGCAGAAACCTATCATTCGTTCCCTCACACTTTTCTTGCATACATCCAAATCGTAAAAGATAAACATAGATGGTTTACCATTACCGCTGTCACGTCGAGCTTTGTTAACGGCCATGTAGCAAAGATGACCGATAGGTTTTTCGCTCATGCATGTGGGGCAGCGACTGTATCCGCATCTATGTTTACCCTTTACTTCAGTTGTTTTAAGACATTTTAAACATCTGCGCAGTTTTTCACATATTTTAGCGTCCTTGTGGTTTTTAAGACAATCCTGTCCGTAAAAAAATCTCCTGCAATCATTACAAACAATTTTCGGGTTTTCAATAGAACATGGCGGCTTTTGATGACACGCGGGGCACTGGTACATACATTTCATATGCCGTTTTTTGTTATTACAACGTTTTCTACACAGCTCGCAGTAATAACCGCAGGTAAATGCTGATGTGAGACTGGTAATTACGTTATAGTGCTCGTCTTCTAATATTAAATTTAAAACTACTCTAGCTGGTTCCCTAGGACCCTCAAAATAAACTGAATCACCTATACGCGAATTATAAACTACAATGGTATATGAATCTAAATGATTTTGAAATGCTTGGATGTGCTCGTAACTGCCACCCTGACTAAGATCTACACCGCTGTCTTGACAAAGTTGTACAGCTCTCTCTTGGAGTAATGGATAACCCAATACCATACCATAACGCATTGCATCGTTATTTCTAAACGCAATAGCTATGACTAGGGCGCGAGCTAAACAATTATTTTCGTTAATTGTTGATGGTACAACAATAAACCCCTTGGTTTTCGCTTTACAGAAATCTGCAAATTTTAGTCCCGTCAAGTTTTTGCGCCCATAGCCTACAGGCACAACCACTCTATCAACGTTTAAAGCTAACAAGTCACTTGAGAAAAACTAGCATTGCTCTGCATTACCTTTTCCAACAGCGACATTATCACTTTCACCGACAACTGGTCCACTCTTCTGAACGAAATGCCGATTGGTTTATCGGGGAAGTTCGGGTTCCTTAGTGTTATCCCTACACGGTCTGAAGGAGCCGCATCCTTTACAATATATGAGTACAATTCATCAAATGCACTCTGTAAAAAATGTGTATTAGATAAATTTTTAGTAAAATGGTATATTTTACCTGTAGCCACGTTAAGGGATTATCCTTGCACGTCTCGTCATTGAAACTAAACCGTAGCGTTTTACATGTGGTATTAAATTTTTTAATAAATTTAGTGTTTGATTCCCCCAGTATATTAATATGGTTGAACCTTGAGGATGGTCCGGCCTGTTGCTGCAGGCCTGTGCCCGATTGATCCTGTAATGTACTCATTCAGTAAGTGATACAATAGAAAAATTAAAAAAAAAGACATACCGTTATCAGATCCTCCACAGCGGAAGTTTCCATAATCTCATCAAACACGTCACTCAAATTTACTTGAGCAGGTCTATAAAAAATAATAATTAAAAACTTAAAAATAAAAAACAAAATATATACTTACACTCCAGCAACTCGCTGTACAGCTTCAACAAAATTATTATAAACATCTATCGAGTCGATAGTGTCATTTTCGCACAACATTTTATAAGTGATGATATTGTATGCGTTTTTCAAACCCTCGTCGGTTAACACACCAGCACTGAATAATCTCAAAATATGATTAACTGAGAAAGATTCCATAGCTATGCTCTTCAAAACAGAACTAAATTAACTAAACCAAGCGTACGCTTTTATAGTATTTTACAGGGTCAAAGGTCAAATTAAGCCATTAAAATTCACAAGGATAACTTCAAGGTTATCTACAAAACCTATGACTAATTAACTTCAAGGTCAACTTGTTTCTCATAGGTGTTTCTCAAGGTAGAATAAGTAGCTATTGTAATTTCGTATTAATGTATTAATATAAAATATCCTTAATCTTTTTCTTAGCATAATCCAATACACTCACATGTACATTTTTATAGTCCGAGGTCATGCGCAAGACTAATTTCACGGTACACTTCAAAACCTATGACTAACTAACTTCAAGACCAACTTGTCTCTCATAGGTGTTTCTCAAGGTAGAATAAGTATGCTGTTGTAATTTCGTATTAATGTGTTAATAGAAAATATCTTTAATAACATTTTCTTAGCATAAACCAATACACTCAAATGTACATTTTATAGTCCGAGGTCACGCACAAGGCTTTCTTCAAGGTTAACTTCAAACAGGACTTACAGCTAGCTTCAAGGTCGTCTTCAAAACCAATGACTAACTAACTTCAAGGCCAACTTGTTTCTCAAGGTATGATGTTTATCTTTTAACAAAAAGACTTATTGTTGAAGGTGAAGTTAGGTAATAACATAATTTGTACATACGACGCAGAAATTGACATTAAAAGAAATGTAATAATCTTAATTTTTATTTTAGCTAAGCGAATTATTATTCATTACGGTATAAACACTTATTGTTAAACTAGGGCAGGCGTTTAACGTCCTTGGAAAAATAATTTTAACTACACCCATATAAAATCTGAAATATAACAATAAAAAATGTATTTAAAGATTACTATCAAACTCTATTCTGTCCTGTGTGCTTCTCATAATTAAGTTTTAAATCAAAGGTGTTAAGCATCTTGTTAATATCAAGGGCGTTGCCTTCTTTTAATTGTATGATTCATTTACAGAAGTCCACTAGATAAACATTTCGAAATACTACCTGGTGTGTTTTAATGACCTTGCAATTAGGAACAGCTGATAATTCCATTAAAATAAAACGTTTATAACTTTACATGAGTTCAAGGTAAATAAAATGCAGTACAATGGTTATATAAATTCGTGAAGGTCGTTATTATTTCGTGTATAAGGTGAAGTTATGTAGAAGGTTACAACCGGTAATTAAAAAAAGAGAGTGTAAAAACAATTTAAAGCTAATTCGTTTATAATAACATGCCTATTACAAATTACATTTAAAACAACCATCCATATCAGAATTATAGTATTAGGTAAACATTAATATCTGTTAATAATGGTACTGAAAAAGTTTGTATAAACTCCGCTAAAATTACATATATAACATGCTCAATACTGTTTCTCAAGGTAAAATAAGTATGCTATTGTAAGCTCGTATCAATGTATTAATTGAAATATTTTTTAATAAATTTTTTTTTCTTAGCATAATGAATGCACTCACATGTACATTTTTTATAGTATCATTCCAGGGTCAAAGGTCAAATTAAGTCGTTGAAAAGATCTATTTATAAATACCTGAACCGAGAAAAACAAGAAAACGATCTATAAGATAAAATATCTCTAAGCCTTAAATACAGCTTTTAAACCAAGACCTGGTTCAACCCCGCCCTAAGCTCCAACCCTAGCTCCAGTCCTGACCCTAAGCTTCAGCCCTAGCTCCAGCCCCAGCACCAAACTCTAAGACTTATCCTAGCTCCAGCCCCTGTTTCAACCCCACCTAAGTACAACCCTAAGCCTAGCCAAGACCTGACCCCAAATACAGTTAGCAGCAACAAAAGACCTTAATTAGGGCTGCAGAGGTTGAAAATACGATCCTTCACGTAAGCGAGTAAAAATAATTAGGGTTGAAAAGAAAGGATACGGTCTCACACATGGGCATATAAAAATAATTAGGGTTGAAAAGGGCCTTCGAAAGAAATCACACGAGGATATATAAAAATAAGGGTTGAAAATCCTGTCTCATACGTGGATGTGCTAAAATAGGGTGAAAACACGTCCTACACGTAAGCGAATAAAAATAAGGGTTGAAAATACGGTCTCACACGTAGGTATATGTAAAAATTAGGGTTGAAAATGCGGTCTCACACGAGGATATATAAAAATTAGGGTTGAAAATCCGGTCTCACACGTGGATGTGTAAAATAAGGGTGGAAAAACCGGTCCCCCACGAGGATGCGCAAAAATAAGGGTGGAAAATCCGATCTCACACGTGGATGTGTAAAATAAGGGTGGAAAAACCAGTCCCCCACGTGGGCGGGCTTGTGACGTCAAAATCCAAGATGGCGGCGACAAGTGTCTCGGTACTACTAAGGGGGTTATAATCCTACTCCTTCAGTTCGTCAGTGCCGTATAGCAATTCAGCAGAATATGAACATTAGGCTTCAAATGGCTACAGATACCGGAAATTGTCAAGCTGATGAAATTCTGACATTCTAAAATTAGAAACTGAAGAAAATTCTAATACTCCTGCAGACGCACCTGTTAACATGCAAGTAGATGAAAGTGTACGTACACACGAAGCTACATCCGACGATCTTGAGATATTAACAGCTCCTGTGCCGCAAGAAGCTACTTTAGAAGCATGTTCTAATGTATATGTTGCTGGTTATCTAGCATGGAGCGTGGAAAAAAAATTTAAGTGCGAAGTGTGTTCAACTAATTTAACTAAAGGTGATTGTGATTTAATAAATGAGAATGAGTTTTTCATACTTAACAAAGAATATTCTTGGGGACATAATATAAAATATTTAAAGAGACCGTCAGATAAATTTTCAGGAATTATATCACATCTTTTACGTACATTTAATATATCTTTCGAGAAACATAAATGTAACATGCAAGTTAGTACAAATATAGAGCGCGATTTAAAGAAAACTTTAGAAAGGTGTTGTGATTGGTATTCAGCAGAGACACCTGTATCGTGTGTATCTCACACATTCTACATTTGTTCATAGGAATGAACAAATGGGAAAGTGAAAAACGTAGAGAACCACCAAATAAAAGTGTAAAACCTCACCGAAAAATTATAATTTTGTTATGATTCAATGATAAATGTGATTTGTTACGGCGGTGAATATATACCATATTAGATTATCTATCATTAAATAACATACTTCCGGTACTTCAATCAGGTTTTAGACATTATCACAGTACTGCTACAGCTCTCACCAATATAACTGATAATATAAGCTCACTCAATTGATCGTAGAAAGGCAGCAATCTTAATCTCGCTCGATTATTCGAAGGCGTTCAACGTCGTAAATCATAAATTGTTATGTGCCAAGTTACGATATTATGGTTTAAATGACATAGCAGTGAAACTATTTCGTTCTTTTCTAAGCAATAGTACTCAAGTCGGAAGTGGCATATCTTCTACAATAATGGTTCCATTCGGAGTACCAAAGGGGTCAATCTTAGGACAAATTTTATACTTGGTGTATGTATCTGACTTGCATAAGTCGGTGAAATCATGTGAACTTCATGCGTATGCTGATGACTCTCAATTAATATTAAATTTCGATCCAAATGACTATTCCAGTGCTTCCAATAAAATTAATCGCGATATCGAAGCCGTAGTAAAATTTAGTGATAAACACCAGTTAACATTAAATAATAATAAAACAGTAATGTTATTGTTTTGTGCTAAAACTAAATATTCATGATTAACAGGAAACATGAAAATCATTTTAAACGGCGTTTCCTTACCTTTTGCGGAGAAAATTAAAAATTTAGGTTTATCTAAGATCGTAAATTAAATTTTAGTGATCATGTAAGTTACGTGATCAAAAGGGCCTATATGAAACTATGATTACTATTTACTAATAAATCAATAATTAATTTTAAGTTTAGAAAAAATTATGTGAAGTATTAATTTCTCCCATTTATGGATATTGTTTAATTGTTTATTACCTATTTCTAAATTACATTAACAGAAACACGCTCCAACATCTACAAAATACTTGTTGCAGATTTATGTATGGTCTACGTAAATTTGACCTTATTACCGATTTCATGCAAGAATTAAATTGGCTCTCCTTAAAAAATTTCATTTCTTAAATTTTGTACATATAATTGTTATAACGCCGCAAATTAATTGGTAGAAATGAAATTCACTCTAAAAATATCAGATGTGTAAATAATTTTACCATACCTGCACATCATACAACATTGTTCGAATGTGGTTTTACGTATAATGCGACAAAACTGTATAACGCCCTGGATATAGTTTTTAAAATTACCCTTAAATATTTTTCGTAAAAAATTCGTGGTACGATTTGACTGTTAGCAATTTATATTTTTGCTTTATATTGTACATTTATAAATAATCATTGGATACACAGGTAGCTATTTATTTGGTATCAATTTATTTTCATATATTGGTAATAAAAATATTATTTCAAAGAATAATAATAGCTAGGGAAACAATACCGTTTATAGTATGTAAGGCTTTTATTTATCTATGAGTATGTTGACGGATGGCGCCGACCCGACAATGACAATCAGTCTCATCATGACTCGTGCAGTCGAGTAATCAGTTCAGAAAATTTCCAACGATGTCGTTAGTTTACAATTCAGAACCTTGTCGGTGGTGGGAGCAGGGGTTCCAATAGAAAAGACAGCATGTTTTGGGAACGCAATTTAACATTACACTTGCGTGTCTTAAAATTTTTAGTCAATGCTATCACTTATTTGTATGTCATATAAAGATAGGCCAAAACTGAAAAAGGAATCCAAAATGTAATAGTACACAGGGTTAGTCAGAAAGAATGGGTCAACACTAACCTGGAGATATTAGACACCAAAATATTATGTATGAGTTTCATCATGCCTTTTTACGAATGTCGCTGGTTTTACAGATACAGGGCGTTGAAGGTTTAAATTTTATTCTGAAATTTCTCAATAATTGAGAAAGTTTTGATCAGATGAATCTAAAAATTAGTAGTCTTGGATCTTTTGATGTGAGGATTACGAATTTGAAGCTTATTTTGACGTTGCTCCTAGAGGGCGCTAGTTTCACCGTATTATTTAGATAAATCAAAACATATTTTTCATCTGTTGAGCTATGCTTGAAAGAAATCTAAAAGAACGTTCAATTTTACATAAAAAGGTACTCTCAAAAGATGAAAATAACCATAACAATGATTGATAATAGTAATAATAACAAACCTTAAATCAAATGCTGGAAGTGTCCACCACCTACCTCAATGTATTTTACTATACATTCTCTTAAAAATCTCTGAATATGAACCAAAATGTCCCTATTATTTTTAAATGCATTCGCAGCTACTTGTATTTTCGGCCGCAACTCCTCAACAGAATTAATTCAAGTTGGACCATACTGAGAAGTCCAGAGGTTTAAGTCTGGACTTCTCGGTGACCAACCAAATTCACTCCCAGGGAAATCCTACTTAGAAAACATTATCAGCGCCTAAGAGAAAATCAACAAAATAAATGTTTAAAATTGCAAATAACTCAGAAACCGATATAATCAGGCGACCTAAACAAGAGTACCTTTTTATGTAGAATAATAATAATAATTTTGTCTAATCTGACAATCCCTGTTTGTTGGCATTGAATGTGGAATATGGATTATGATTCACAAGTTTCTTTTGAAAAACCGACAAAGGCGCAGATATCGGCCGTCTGTATCCTATATCTTATCAATTGTCGGTCGACTTCCAGTCTCGAGTCTCACAGCCTCCAGATCTTTTTACAAGCTACCGTAAGTTGTATAAAAACGCACGTTAGTGGTGGGAAGTGAAGTCGGTTTCAATAGTAAGTCGTTTGTACATCAGAAAAAATAAATTTAGTTGTTGCTATAAATTATTTGTAGTGAAAAGTGAAATATAAATTGTAGAAATTAAGTGTAAATATCAGTTATGTTAAATAAATTGAGATCTGTTGAAATTGAAGTTACGCTACAGTACTGAGGTAACAGATAAAAAATTATGAAGTGTAAACGACTCCCCGGCGCCCAATGCAAAAAGAAGAGGGTGGCCAAAGAACAAGAAAAAGAAACAGAAAAGGGCGCGATTTGAAATATTTGAAAACTGAAGAATCGGTGCCGTCTACAAGTCACGATATTAGTGCTACCTTTCAAGTAAGTGAGAGTAGTGTCAGTAGTGAGGAACAGTATGTGAGGCTGAGAATAATGTTCCATCAGATACCATTTATGATGCCTGCACAAATAGTGCTGACGTCGTATAAATATTTGAAAACTGAAGAATCGGTGCCGTCTACAAGTCACGATATTAGTGCTACCTTTCAAGTAAGTGAGAGTAGTGTCAGTAGTGAGGGAACAGTATGTGAGGCTGAGAATAATGTTCCATCAGATACCATTAATGATGCCTGCACAAATAGTGCTGACGTCGTATACCCTTTACCTATTTCACAAACTCTCTTAAATAACGATCCAGATAAATGGCCAAAGGCGTTTTCACACGCAGAAAGACAACTTTTGGTTAAAAATGGTTCTATTCAAGTTAAAGGATACCCATATTCAAAAATGAGAAGGGGAGAGATGAAAAATGCGTAAGGAAGTGACTTTTGTATTCAGTGTTTAAAGATTGTGTATTTTGCTTTTATTGCAAGTAATTTACTTGAAAAGCAATACTTTCGCGGAAACTGGTACAAATGACTGGCAACATTCCTGTTAGCGCGCCATGAAAAAAGCGAAATACACAATAATAGTTTGAAAACATTTGCAAATCTTGCACTTGCTTTACAGAACAAAACCAGAATTGATACTCAATAACTTCACATTAAAACCGTTACCCCACACACTATGGGAGAGTAGGATAGCTTCGATACGCCCCCTGAGGCACAATCTAAAAATAATATGTGAAGCATTAATCACGATCTCAGATGACAACGGCAAAGACATTAAAAGCCACCACACTGTGTGTCTGAGTAAAAATGGAAACTTATAAAATTATAGTTCTATAGTAATGTGGTATGACACACTGTTGCAACTTAATATAGTAAGTAAGCAGTTTCTAAAATATGTATATCTAATAATATTGCGGAGTTCTTGAAACTATTGAATAAAATAATATCGTATTTCAAGCGAAAACGAACAGATGACAGTTTCGAAGAATTTGTTCAAGAAACTATAAAAATTGCTGATCTTCTTGTTTATCGGAAGCGTCGAAAGAAAAAGGTCAATTTTGATTATGAACATGAAGATGGAGTTGAAAATAACCAAAAAAAAAAGAATTTTACGCGGCATTTTTATTTCGCTATTTCGGATAGGACTCACTGCAAGAACGATTTCCACTACTTAATGACCATTCTAATTACTTTGGGTTTTACACAGATACCGGAATTTAAAAAAATCTAAATCAGGTTTAAGGAAACGTTGCCTAGACTTAGAAGTAATATTAACTGACAAACATGAGAAATATATCGATGGAATACAACTATTCGAAGAAATAAAGACTCTTTTGAGTTGTAGTTTAGAAAAAAACAGTGGCGCCTTTGAAGTTCTATGTTATTTAGCACAAAAGGATCTACAAAATTATCTTCCTAATACACTAATTGCTCTAAGAATAATTTTGACGCTACCTGTTTCAGTCGCTTCAGATGAGAGATCGCTGTCAAACTAATCAAGAACCACCTTAGAACTACAATGCTTCAAGAACGTTTAATTGACCTGAGAATGATATCTACTGGATGGATTAAATATTCATAATATTGTCCAAAAGTTTTCTGAAATTAAAGCTCGAAAACTTTTATAAATTTTGTTCCTTATTACGATAAACCATTATTGTCCTTCTTGAGGTTAATGTTGATTTAATTGTTAGTTAACCTTTAATTTGTAGAAATTGTTTTGCTATTATATTTACTAATATTAAAATATTGTTCGCGGTCGTGCTTTTAAATGAACTGTTTCACATCAAAGAGTAGTTTAATTAATCCGTTACATTTTCCACACTTTATATTGACATAATAAAAATTAAAGTCAAATTTATGGTTTGAATTCAATAAAACATCACTGTTAACTTACGGATGACTAACATTTTTTCATACATGGTGACCAAGGGGCCAATATAACCCCAGTTGTTTTAAGAAATAAAATTATTTTGATGTTATATTGTTTAAAAATGTAAGACACATTAGCAAAACGAATTTTTATTCCAAGTAACCAGAAAAAGTAGAAATATCTGTCTGAACTCAACGAAAGAAATAAAGAAATTGAAAAAATGCATTAGTTTAGATCACTACGAGTATTACAAAATGTTTTTTAAATCTTTGAATGTCTTTTACAAACAAAATGCTTACATTTATCGCATTCTGTCGGAAGATCGACTGCAAAGTTCACAACGGCCATGTTTCAACTGGTTCTGTATATTCTGGATTTTTTGACCATTTTATTAGTACCATATCTATCACAGTTTGAATGTGTTTATGTAAAATTTGACGCGGCCGGGATTGTAAAAAAGGTGTAAATCACTCAAGGCCCAAATCTTGAAGAAAGAGCGTCCTTCGAAATGATTTTCGTTTTTCGTGGTCGTCGTATTTATCAACATACAGCGTAAATGCATTTATTCCACCTATGTCAATGAAATTGAAAAATGTAACTAGAGGCCATCGCTTTGTATTGCGGCTGCATGAATTTTTTTTCACTAATAGTATTCCTGAACAGACTAAGAATTACCTAACGTGCTAAAGCACCCAGGAATACTGGGTAGTGTGTTCCACAATTTAGTAGCCGCGTGGAAAAATGTAGATTGCGCCCGTTTAGTGTGACAAGGTGGAATTTTGAGTGCGTAATTATGGTGTGAATGAGCAAACCGAGGGTTCCTAGCGAAGATGGCCTGCGTAGGTGTTAGGAGTGTATTTCAGGCACCCTTGCCATTGTAATAGCAATAGAACAAGTAAAGAACCGAAACTATTCTTCTATGGTCAAGACACTGTAGGTCAGAAGTCATTTGTATTGCTCCTTAGTATTACAAATTAGAATTTAATTCTCTTGCCCTATTTTCGACTCTCAGGACTTTCACTACCGTGGTGTTTGTTGTGTGGCCTACCGTGGAAATTAAACTAGGCTGGTTTATAACAAATTTATTCGGTCACAACGATATACTAAAATAAAACTATTCTGAAGCAGGAAGTAATAAAAATGAATAAAATTAACTCTAATGAATTCGACAAATAAATAAAACTTAAAATGAAAATGATTCTGGTCTTTGTTGTGGGATGTTAACTAGCCGGACGCCACTGCTTGGATTCTCCGGGGTTCACTACAGGGTGTCTTTTGTGAATCACGTCTAGAAGTATATAATTAAACAATGTGCTGTGGAAGCACGTTAATTATTTTGCAAATGAATGTATTAATTACCGTGAAAATACAAAATATGTGTAGTGAATTATGTATTGTGTATGTACAGGATTCTAAGGAATATATCGTAGGTGAGTACTTAGTTTATCTTGGCGAATTATATGGACAGGAATTAATGAACAGCTGATCCCAGAAAATAAAATCAATCCTGTAATTTAATGATACTGTCAGAGCAGGAGTTAATAATGTGAATGAAATTAGGAAATGAAATTGGAATTTATACGAAGTAATTGAATGCGTTTGTAAATACAAGTGAATTGAATGGTGTGTACTCATTTGGTATGAATGTATACAAGTAGTTTTGGTTATGTAAACTAAAAATAAATCTGGTTTACATAATAAATTGTTCAGTATGTATGCAACGGGGTTAATATGCATGTACTTAAATTGAGTTGTAGACAATATTCTTTGTATGAATGTATACAAGGGGATTATTGGGAGTTCTGAAGTAAGCGATTCAGGAAAATGTAACTTTTGGTAAAGACAACAGGAGGTTTTGTGCGAGTGTGGGGATGTCGACTAAATAGGTGATTGCGAAATATATTTGGGGAAGATAAATATAAGTGGGAGGGTATTGTTCGAGACTATGATTTTATTTTGGTTTAAATGCAATACCCTGTTCGGGGTCGTTACTGCCGTCGAAGGTATTAATGTCTAGGATCGTTAAGGGAGACTTATTGGTGTGAGAAGTAGTTAATTATTCGGGCGTAACTACCGTCAAAATAACAATGTCTCTCAACAACCCTTAGGTACTCTCCTCGGGGCGTATAAAACGACCAAGAAGACTGCACTAATGGTCGTGTCTTACTTTTTGCGATTGAGGTTATGTAGATGGAGGTAAGGAGAAGTATTTAATTATTCGGGGCGACCACCGTCAAACTAAAGACGTCTCGTCCGAGCAAACTATGTACTCTCGCCGGGGACTGTAAAAAACGAGAAGACCTTACTAAAATCGTGCTTGGATCACAGTTACATTTGAGGATGCTAGGGCTGTCTTTTGACTAGTAATAGGGATAGAAATGATCAGGCAATGTGAATTAGGTGTATGGGTAGTTATAATTCGGGTTGGGATTCAGGTAAGTCGAAAATAATAATAATCAGGATAATGTTTGAGATGCTGATTCTAATAATATCAGGAATATTAAGAGAATCAAAACATAAGTGAAGTTGGATGATAGGCGGTCTGGTATTTGTAGGGAAAATTTGTATGGAGTGGGGAGTGTACAACTGATGCCATTTATGAATAATGATAATATAGTTGTGGAAGGAAATGGAAAATAAGTTTTGATATGAATTATTTACTGGGATAGGAAAATTTATGGTAAGGATTCTGGGGATCATTACACATTTATAAGTCTCGTAGCTCTTTTTTGATGCGATTTACCATATCAAGGTCGTATTGGCGAGCACTGACCCAGAGGTGGTAATTATATTCCACATGACGTCGAAAGGTTCGATGATACGAACATCGCTAACATAAAAATAGAGTTTGAAAACTAGAGATCTAAGCCATTCATATTTACAGCTGGAAATGATCGGTCTTCCTTGGAGCGCACAAGAAAACGCTGAGTTTTGTCGGCATTGAACGTGAGTAGATTATTCCTTCCCCATACAAGGATACGTTGATTGAGTCTGCCATTTTCACTTTAATGTCCTGACTAAACTTACTGTTTTTTTTTAATAATTGTGGTCCTGAACAATCTAATTTGGCCTATCGTGCTAAAGCACTCAGGAACACTTATGAGGATGTATAGAGGCACATTGAATTGCCAAGAGATGCCTATGAACAGCTACCTTAAATTTATTCATATCATAAGAGAGGAAAACAGGAACTAGGCAGATCATTCCATAGCTTAGAAACCGTGTAGAAGAATGTGGATTGCGCCCGTTTGGTACTACAAGTGAAGATGTGTACTGCATACTGATGATGTAAATGAGCGAACCGAGTGTTTCTAGCAAAGGTAGTCCGAGATGGTATCAAACAATTTAATTCAGCAGCGCAATAGCCATTGTAATACCGATAATACAAATAAAGAACTGAAACGATTTTTCTATGCTTAAGGGACTGTATGTCAGAAGTTAAGGACGGGTCATTTATAAGCCTAATCGCTCTCTTTTGAATACGATCAACGATATCGAGAGCATATTGGGGAGTAACAGCCCAGAGGTGAGAATTATATTCTAGATGACGTCTAATTTGGGGCTTATACAGCAGAAAGAGTGGTTGAGAGGCAAAGTACTTCTTAGATCTGTACAAAAAGTAATTTTACGAGCAGCTGTTTTGGTAGCTGACAGAAGATGGTCAACCTATGATAGATTTGAAGATACAGTCATTCCCAACAGAGTAAAAGAGTCTGAAGGCTTAAGATCTGAGCCATTCATACTTACAACAGGAAATGATTGATCTTTTATGGCGGACACAAGGCAACAATGAGTTTTGTTAGCATTAAATTATCTAGATTATGGCTTCCCCATTCGAGAATACATTGAATGTCTTTGTTGATTGAATTTGCCATTTCAGCTTTAATGTCTTGAGACATAGAAGGTAGATTACCATTACGAGTAGACTGAGATAAACTACAATGAAGAGTGCTGTCGCCAGCAAAGAAATGAATCGGACTAGTTGTTGAAGAAATAAGGTCATTTATGTATAGCAGGAAAAGTGTAGGCCCTATAACCGATCCCTGTGGCACGCCCGCGTTAATGCTAACTTCTTTTGAAAAACAGCCATCAACTATGACACGTATTCGTCCTTTATCAAGGAAACTAGAAACCCAGTTGATAAGCATATCATTTAACCCAAACGAGGTGAGTTTGGCAAGTAAACACTTATGCCAAACTTTGTCAAATGCCTTTGAGATATTTAAAGCGACTATAACTGTTTCACCAGATTGTTCTAAGATATTATTCCAAACTTGGGTCACATATGAAAGATCGCCTGTTGAACAAATCTGCCTAAACCCATATTGGTGGTCAATTTGTTAGTTTCAAGGAACGAGAGCAGTTGTTGATTGATGGCCTTTTCCCTGATTTTAGACAAAATGGAAGTGATGGAAATTGGTCGCTAGTTTGAGGGATCGGTCTTAACGCCTTTTTTGGGAATATGTTGAACATTTGGAAACTTCCATGATGAAGGAAATTCCTCAAAAGACATAGAGATCGAATAGAACTTAAATAGGACAGCTATTAGTTCGAGTCAACATTTCTTTAAGACAATAGCTGGGATACCGTCTGGGCTAGTCGTCTTATTGAGATCAAGCCTGCTGATAATGCATTCTAAGAGCTTGTACCGAAAATGAATCGGTTTCATAGCGTATGAAGAAGAGTTGACTCCAGGATCATTGAGACACGTGTCTATAGAATCAGCAACTACAAATCCCTCAAAATGTGTTAGGGGAGGGGGGTGAAGATGTACCAAAGTTTTTACTAATGACTTTAGCTAAAGACCAAAATTTACGACTGCCCAAAGGAGATGTTGCTAGTTCATTGCATTTTCGTTGTTCAAACAATTTTTTAGTTTTAGTGATGACACTTTTGCAGATATTTCTAGCACCAACGTATTCTGCATGATTCTCAACCGTCTTATTAGATTTCCATATATTAGATTTATTTTTCAAAGATATTGTATCAGCACAACCCTAATTGAGCCAGGGTTGGGAACGTGAATGACCCATACGATTCTGTTTTTTGGGAATGTATAACTCCATGCGCATGAAGATGACTTCAGATACTGAAAGAGCAATGTCCGAAGAAGAGGACTACTTAAAACAATATTCACACCATAGAAAGGTTGCAAAGAAGTCTCGTAAGTCACTCCATCTAGCTGACTTAAAACACCACAAGGTTCTGTTAGTGTTGCAAACAACAGCTGAATTAGAGACAGTAGATATTATTTATATTAAACAATGGTCAGATAGACCTAGCGGGGAAAGAACGTTTTATAAACAAGTGGGTTTGATGTAAGAAAGAGATCTAGAAGATGTGGAGTATGGCTAGGGTTATCAGGGATTCTTGTGGGTTTAGAAATCATTTGTGTGAGATCACAAACAATAGCAAATGTTTCTGCACTATGACATTGAGATATCGAAAGATGGAAACTGAGACTGAAGATAGTTAACATTCAAACTAAGGTAACAGAAGAAGTCTTGAAAGTTACTGTCATTAGGAGACTTATAAATACAACAGTCAAATTTCATAAATTTAGGACCTGAATGTTTAAACACGCCGAAATTTTTATTATCCAAGGAAGAAATCCTCTTGCAAGTAATGCTGTCATTGAACTAGGTAAATACGTCTCCTTTACATCGAAAGTTAGAGTGAAGGTTGTATTGTGATATTGCAAGTCGGGTGAATCGGAGTTTTCAGAGGAGACTTGTGTTTCAGACAGAAACAAAATGTCAGGTTGTAATTGTTCAAGATGTTGGTGAGCAGCATTAAGATTAGACAGATTAGTCAGGATACAGCGGATGTTGCAATAGTGGATGAGAGAGTTAGAACGTTCGATGACCGAGGCCGCTTGGACCTTGCCCTCCCGGACATCCGAATGAGGCTGGATTTTACGTCCGGAATTTATTACCCTAGAAACCACAGACATCTTTTTTGTAACTTTTAATTTTGCACTTTCAATCCGATAGGAAGACGGCAAGGGCGAGAAGGAAGAATAAGGATGAGAATACATTAAGGATGAAGAAAAGATAACAGGCTGCCCTTACCGAACTCAGAAAATCGGAGACCCAATATTAAATAAGTCCATGGTAAGGGTGGTGGTACGTCCCCGGATGGCAAGGGGAAACTGAGAAGAACTACAATGCTTGGGGTACGCCCGCGTTAATTGTAGTTTCTTTCGAAAATAAGCCATCGAAGACAATACGTATACGTTTCTTGTCAAGAAATCTGGAGATTGCGATTGATGAGCGTATCGGATAAGCCGAACGAGATGAGCTTAGCAAGTAATCACTTGTGCACCTGGGCCTTTGAAATATCCAAAGCTATTACGATTGTTTCACCGTACCTTTCTAATGTGTTATTTCAAATTTGGGTGACATAAAAAGATCACCAGTTGAACGACTCTGTCCGAACTCATACTGGTGGCCGTTGATGAGTTTATTGGACTCGAGGAACGAAAGTAGTTGATGGTTGATGGCTCTTTCCATGATTTTCGATAGAATGAAAATGATAGCTATTGGTCGATGGTTTGAGGGATCGGTTTTATCGCCCTTTTTAGGAATGGGTTGTACATTTGCTAACTTCCACGATGAGGAAAACTCTCCAGATTACATGGAGATCGGAAAGAGTTTGGACAATATAGGTACTAGCTTGGGGCAGCATCTTTTAAGAACGATAGCTGGAATATCGTCAGTGCCAGTCGCCTTGTTTGAGTCAAGTTTATTGATAATTGATTCTAGGAATTTGTATCGAAAATGGATTGGTTTCATTACGGGGTAGATTTGGGCGACGCGACGACACAATTTTACCAGAATCATTGAGACATGAATTTGATGCAACGTAATCGACAAAGAGGTTGGATTTGTCAGCAGGGTCAGCTACTACAGCTCGGTCACGAGACCGCATGGGAGGAAAGGAAGATGTACTAAAGTATTTACTGGCGGTTTTAGCTAATCACTACCCAAATAACATGAAACTAATTCTTTGCATTTACGTTCTTCAAACACCTTTTTGGCCTTGGTGATGATGTCTTTGCAACTATTCCTAGCGGCAGTATAATCGGCTTGGTTTTCGACAGATTTATTTCATTTCCATTTGGTTTATGCTTTTGCTATAAAGCATTAACTATTAAACCACGGTTGGGAACTGGCATGACCTACGCGATTATGTTTTTTGGTATGTGTTATTGAAAGAGCAATTTTTGAAGAGGAGGTCCATTTAAAGCAATACTCGCGCTAGAGGAAGTTTGCAAAAAAATCTCGCAGTTCGTTCCAGTTAGCTGATTTAAAACATCACATAGCTCTACCTGTTTTTAGAATAACAGTGGGATTTGGAACAGAGGAAGTTATTTCCATTGCAGTGGTCTGATTGACCAAGTGGGGAAAGGACTTTTATTTTATAGACAAGTCGTTAGATGTAAGAAATAGGTCCAGGAGATGTGGAGTATGGTTAGGGTTATCACGGATTCTGGTGGGTTCCGAAATCATTTGTGTGAGATCACAGGATACATCAAATGCTTCTGCATTATGATCTGCGGGATTAGTGGTAGATAAAAATTGAAACCAATTTCAGTTTTGGACATTACAGTCTCCCAGAATTGAGATATCGCAAGATGGAAACTGTGATAGGTGGTAGTCAATTTTCAGACTAAGGTAATCAAAAAGATCTTTGAAGTTATTATCCTTAGGGGACCTATATAAATAATAATAGGATTTCACAAATTGAGGCTCAGAATGTTTGAACCAAATCACATCGAATTTGTTGTTTTCCAATGTGAACATTCTCTTACAATCTGCGTGGTCCTTGGTATACGCACATACCCCGCCTTTAAGGCGAAAATTAGAGTGGAGGTTGTATCTGGAAAATTGTAGGTCAAACGGACCAGTGCGTCCGGGGAAGACTCGTATTTCTGATAGAAACACAATGTCCTGTTGCAAGGTGTAGGTGAATAGCATTAATATTCGATCTGATACCACGTATATTGCAGTAATGCATCCGAGGTCGTTTGAGTCCTGGCCTCCCGGGCATCCGAATGGGTGATAATTTTATTCCCGGTAGATATTGCTCTTCTTAGTCTTGATTTTGACGTTGATGAATGTTTTCCCCCCATCCTTGGGACGGATCGACGAATCAATGTGAGACTGTTGGGCGTCTCGCCCTACTCACGTGGGGTATAGCGCCTGTTTTAGAACTCGTCATTTTAAGGGTGTAGCCGTTAAAACGTGATGTTTGGCTAGTGCGTGTTGGCGAGTACATAAGGAATAAAGGAGATAGTGACCGGCAGCCCTTACTGAACTCAGAAATTTGGAGCATCAATACTAAGGAGCACGGGGTATTGCACCGGGCGGCCTGGGGTATACATGTTTTCCATCTATGAATATAATCATTATCATCAATATTCTTTGACCATTTTATCTAAGATTTCTACTGCAACTTTGTGTTTGTTATAATCCAAAATGATTTGGAGTTAGGCTGTTTCTTCACCGGATACATTTAGGCCTGAATGTTGTGCGCTAGCAGCAAAACGCTTCTATTTTTTGGTACGTATGGCATCTTTAGTATATAAAATTTCGCTTGAGTGTTCCGCTCGGTTTTTGTTGGGAATAAATTGTTTGGGTACCTCTCTACGACTTTCTAATTCTGTTAACTGTAAATGTTCTTTTAACAACAGCAGATTAATAATCCGATAAAGGCGCACAATTCTATTTTATTGACGGAGTTCAAGTTGTCGCCTAAAATTGATAGTGCTCGATTGTTAGCTTCGCGAATAACAATGTCCATAATTTCACCGAGGAAAAAAAGTTTGAAAGCTTCAGGCTTAGTTGTAAAATTTGAGCTGTAATTAGTTCTCCCAGGCCTTTTAGTTACGATGTTCCTTCCTAAATGTTTGGTGCTTTTAGGTGTATGTTTATTCCACAATGTGCCATATTTTGCCAACATATTTTCACCTTGGTTTGTATCATCCTCACTTTCTTCTCCGGTGTCTGTTAAACAATCTTCGTTCAGTAATAATACCTACATCCTCGTTTTCTGATATTATTTAATCTTCTATATCATCATGAAAATCACTTTCATTGGCTATCTGATCTAAATCCGTCGTGGTGAGAAATTCTCGGGTCATATTATACACAAAACACTAAACACCTAAGTATACATTCGCCACGTAGTAAAGATAATAACTAACTGAAGTAAGTCACACATCACCATAGTCGTAGAGGCGCGTTCTAATAATGACTTTGATCATGCGCGCAGTGCAACATTGCTCGGAATTCCATATATAGACGATATTTACCTAATATAAAAATGAAACATTAAGGACCGTCATTTTGACCCCAACTTCTGAAAAAAAAATTTATACGTGAAATACCGGGAATCGTTATTATAAAATTTGAGTATACTGACAATAATATAGTCAGATAAAAAAATAATCAGTTAAACATAAAATGTTTATGAATTTATTGAAGAAAAAATATACATTGGGGTCAAAATTGACCCCCTGCGTCATCCGAAGGTTAAAAAGTCCTATACACATTTAATTACAGGTGATAAATCGAATGGCGATGGAATAGTATTATTTTACATTAATAGCATGGTAAAGAGGTAAATAGGAGCTGTCAAACTAGCCTTTAATCTCCCAGAGCCAGTAAAAACCGTTACCTTGCGTTTGCGTAGAATGTATTATATTTGATGTAATTTATATTTGTGAATGCTTCTATCATTTTCAAATTGAAGTTTTTCACTTTACACTTACATCATAACTTAATTAAATTTTGTTAAATGTGTTTTTTGGCTGACATTTTTCATTGTTAGCCTTCGACCGTTAGAGGGTGTCTTTAAGACAGTTTAACAATATTTAATTTTTAAATGACTTAGTTATTCTTTACTAAAATTTAATTCTATAGTTGGTTTATCCGCTTCTCAAACTGTAATATTAATAGCAGGCTGATGTTTATGTTTGAATTATGTTTCAAATTTGACAAAATTTTTTTTAACATCTTTAACAATTTTAATAGATATTACTACTGACGAAGATAACTGTAAGGGTACAAACATAGTGGAGCGACGAGGCTCAAGACTAGCGGTGAGGCTAGCGACAAGATGAAAAGTCGGAAGAAACACATATTCTATAGTAGAGCGATACGTTTTGCGATTTTTTAAGTAGAGGCAAAACCTAAAAAAAATTCAGTTACCAAAATGTTGTCGGATAGCGAAGATGAAATTCTTCTATCTGGTGCCTCACTGCGAATTTTGGTTTTATAAAGGGAACATGCTGTGCATCCAATTAATAAAAGGAGACTACAATGTGGAACCTATTACACTCTGTTCAACGAACAAAAAAAAACATCCTGATAGATTTTGTAATTATGTGAGAATGGATTTATCGACATTTTTGTATATCCTAGAGAAAGTATCGCCATTTCTAAGCAAGAAATACACAAACTTTTTACCTATTTCTCCTGAAGAAAGGCTTTTGGTTACTTTAAGGTAAGTAAAACTATAGATACATTTTATTCCGAAAAGAACTAAAAATATAATAGGAAACTTCTTCTGTATGTAACAAAATAGATACAACATATTGTCTTATACCTATATGCTTTTAACGCAGTAACTATTAGGTATCTATCGTATCACCCATGGAAAAGAGTGGCATAATTAAGGTCATTATAATTAAAGGTTTCGAGATGTGTATAGGAATACCGTGTTACTAAATTTTGACTTTCAAGCTGTTGTGTGCCGCGCTGTGGTTCAGGGCGTTTTGGATAGCCATACTGTTGTAGTAAATTTTGAATTTCATTTCTAAAAGCTAGTTTTTGATCATCCGGGTTTTTTTTAACGTGAGGAATGAAACTGTCAAAAAATTGCTTATCTTCATCAAGTGCTGCTTCCGGCTGACGGACTGCCATTATTTGTTTTTTCCGTAAATGGTCCATTTTCTGTTTTTCAATTCCCAAGAAGGCGTCAACTTGACTTTTTCTGTGACGGCGTCTGAGTTGTAAAACTGTTCGAGGCTCCTCATAAGCTGAAATACCCGAAGATGCAGAAGGAGTTGGATGAGGAGAACCTGATCGGCTTTCTAATAAGTGCGTATCCCAAAGGGTATTCCCTGCTGAATTTTGTAGTGTCGTCTTCGCTATCACTAAGAGCGTTACTCGGGGATGGTGAACCTGTTGAAAGATGCTACTGGAGTTTTCAAAATCACTTTCATCAGCATCGGATTTTATAGACATATTGCTCTGGGATGGGCGAGGTATGAATTTGTCCTTTAGAAACACCATTTGTTTGAAGTGGGTCCAATGGGACTTCAACTCTGCATCTCCAGGATCTTCAGAACGAGGAGGGGGTAATTACTTAAGTTCTCGTCTGAAATAATCCCTCAGATTTTTTCACTTCGCTTGTGATTCTTTTACTAAAATGTAAGAAATCTTTAAATGGAACAAGGAGTTATATGTGAGTTGTAAAAAAAATTTAAATGATTTCGCCAAATAAGTAGTCGCTTTAGTTTGTACATGACATTTAGGAACACCCTGTTTATAAATTATTTTAGAATATTGCTTGTTTTCAGATATTTAGTAACTAGAGAATCCTTTAAAGGTTTATCTTTCACATTTCGAATGGGCGCTTCAACGCTAGGTGCAATTGTAAAAGAAACAGTCAAGGTCTTGTGGGAAACTTTGCAACCAGAACATATGCCTGCACCTTCAGCAGAAGATTTTCTTCAAATAAGTAATGATTACGAACATCTGTATTGGTGCTCTGGATGGAAAGCACATAAGAATAAAAAGTCCCAAACATTCAGGCACAATGTATTATAATTATAAATAGTTCTACTCTGTCGTTCTACAGGCGGTGTGCAATGCTCATTATATTTTTACAGTTATTGATGTTGGAGTGTTTGGAAAGCAAAGTGATGGAGGCACTTTTCAAAACGCGAATATGTATAAATTACTTAAAACCCAAAAGACAAAAAATTTTGACAGATAAGTTTCTTTCACAAACCAACATTAAAGCACCTTTCGTTTTTATTGCTGATGAGGCATATCCCCTGATGGTTCATTTATTAAAACCATATAGCAGACAAAATTTTACACCAGAAAACCTCAATTTCAACGTGCGCTTCTCGAGAGCACGAAAAACAATTGAATGCGCGTTTGGCATTGTTTATTCTAAATGGCACATATCAAAATCAATTGAAACTGACGAAAAAACTGCAGACCGAATTATTAAAGCAATATGTGTTTTGCATAACACTATCGTCCACAAAGAAGGTTTTGAAAACATTTAAAACTGGTTATTGAGGGAGTTGTACAAAGGCCAAGAGGACGAGCTACTAATCAAGCCCAATGTGTACGAGATATCTTTAAAAATTATGTTAATTCGTTTCCTATTCAGTATATTAATACATAATATTGTTACTTTTAATATACAGGATGTTATAAATCCAAGTGTATGCATGGGATCTGATGATGTCCCAAAACCATTGACATATCATTCGAAAAGTTGATATTATTGGCACTTTCCATAAAAGCCCAATATATTGAAAAGAGGCAAGAAATGTATTTTTGGCAAGCACTTATTAGTGTTTTGGGACTTAAGAAGCTTCTATTTGATATAAAAAATACAAGTTCCTATTTAAAAAATAAAGTTTCATACACTCGAATTTGTAATACCCTGTATATACTGCTTCAAATTGTATTTCTATAAATAGAAACAGGAACCGAAGTATTTAGATACTTTACCTAGCTCCTATTTGTTGCTAATTGCAACTACTACTACTATAAAACTGCTTAATAAAAAAATATATAGTATACCTACCTGCCTGATATTTTGCATTCCGTGGCTACCTCATCCCACATCTGATCCAAGATGTATCTATTACGATGATCAGGATGCGATTGATTTCTTAATGCACGTTTGTTGTACACACAATTAATTAAACTCTTATTCATATTGGTTTATACCGTGCTCTGAACTTGTCCCTTTGTGTCGCGCCATAAACAAATAAAATTTTAACTCGATCGCTCCTCACTCGATTTGCCTCAATACCGCAATTCAAGACTCGTCGCTCCACTATGTGCACTCATATTCAAATATCATTGCGTAAAATGAATCTCGTCGCTAGTCTTAAACCTCGTCACTCCACTATGTTTGTACCGTAAGCGTTATCGAAACGTTTAGATTGTATAATTTAAAATACACTATTAAAAAGCCCAAAAAAGATAAGTATTTTATTATATATTATATTTTATTTGTTATTCTTTCGTAAATTACATTAAAAATGTGAATTTATGATATAAATTTATTTATAATGACATTCCTAAATATCTCGTCAGGTATGGCTTAAATTATTACTACAACAGAGGGTTAAGGGTCAAATGGCGATCATACAAACACATGCTATTAATGACAGTTGACTACTCGAAAAAATTTTCTTTGTTTCATGATTAGAATGCACAATTCTCGCACACATTTTGGTGTTAGAATGAACCCAATTCTTCAACGATTTTTAATGACTTTTTTTTCAAGAAAAAGGAAATTAAATATAAAAGTTGTTTATTAGTTGCTACGGAAACTATCAAATTAACTCACTATTCAAAACCTAATTATTTTACAACCAGATTTTTTGTTATTAATGAATAAATAAGATGAAGTAAGCCCGAAACAGAGAAAATAGTATAAAGTTGTAGAAGGCCTTTTAAGCACTAGTTTATTCGAATCTTGACCTCGTGTTAGAATAGTTGGCCTTCTGCAACTTATGTTTTCATATACTACCTATTAAAAGTTAGTAACTAGTTTGTAAAAGTTATTTTACATAGCTTAATGTTTAGTTAGGTTAATGCATTTTTACTATTAAAGAACAGATATATATATATATATATATATATATATATATATATATATACAGGGTGTCCCAATAGTGCGTATTCGGTCGATAGCTCCTTAGCCATTAAACTTAGAAGATAAGTTTAAATACGAAAGTTGTCTATTTTTATAAGCTGCATAATCTAAAATAGGTTGGTTTCTACAGGGTGTAATATAAAAGCGGTACAATATAGAACTTTTGATTTTTAAATAGAACACCCTATATATTATTTTATTTTTCGATTCTCCTTATAATTTTACATCCTTTTTATAAGAATTAGTTACAAGCTAAATCTTACAGTTTTTGAGATATTTGCAAAGTTAACTAGAAACTGACATTTTTATGTAGTAATTCAAGTAGGCGTATCTCAGTTACTTTTAAAGATAAAAAAATAATCTTTGGTATAGAATTTATTCATACATGAGCTTATTTTAATCTATTGTCAAAATTGGATTTCAATATACACAGTGATCACAAAAATTAATTCAATAACATAAATTTGAAAATGCTATATCTTCATTTTTTTAAATGGCACACCCTATATTTTTTTAATGCCCTGTCTTCGTCTATTAGTCGGCTTTCAATTCTGTTGAATATGTTCTATACCTATATCTAATAGTTTCGGAGATATATAAGTTTGTTAAATTTTTTTCATTGATAACTCTGGAGAAGAGTAACATTAGTCGGCCAAAGCAAGCTATGAATAGGTACATAAGAAACTAAAAAACATATTAACTGAAATACAAACACTTAAAATTAAAATAAATGATCAATGTGACCACCATTTTTTTGCTGGCAAACATGAAGTCTTTGTATAAACGACTAATTTACTTTTCGTAACGTGGAAACATTTATATTTTGAATGACGTCTCTAATTCTTGCCTTCATATCATTTACAGTCGTTGGAGGAGTATGATAGACTTTTTCCTTAATCCAACCCAAAGAAAAAAGTCCAGCTTTGTCAAGTCAGGCAATCTTGCAGGCCAGGAGATCGGCCCTCCTCTTCCAATCCATTTGTTTTGAAACTGGATATTTAAATCATTTCTAACGTTTCTGCTAAAATGCGGAGGAGCGCCATCTAATTGCAGCCACATCTCTCTAAGGGTTTCTAAAGGTAAATCTTCAATAAAAATTTCAAATTCGTTGCGCAAGAAGTTTAAAAATGAATCTCCATTGACTGTGTGTTCAAAAAAATATGGTCCTATAATTCTTTCCCCAATAATTCCGGCCCAAACATTAAGTGACCAGCGGTGTTGATGATCAACAGGAGTTACAAATCTGGGATTCTCAGTATCGTAATAATGGAAATTATGTCTATTAACGTATCCATTTTTGTGGAAAGTAGCTTCATCAGTAAATAAGATCGTACTAAAATAGTTGGGTTTTTCTAAATTTTTATTTATGGCCCAATTGCAAAAGTTTAATCTATTAACGAAGTCATCCTCGTCTAATTCTTGTGCAAGTTGGACATGGTATGGATGATATTTATATTTTTTTATAATTCTATTAACTGATGTTTTTGAAACTCCAACTTCTAATTCCAGTTGTCGGCAAGAAACGTGAGGATTTTCAATCATGGATTGAAGAACTAAATGTTCATTACCCTTCATTAATTGCGGTTCTTTCTCGTTCCAAATTGTCTTCGTAATGAATACTGCCTGTTTGCTCGAAACGCTCTTTCAATCTTGCAAATGCTGAAACTTACGGGTGTCGTGCATTTGGAAAAACTTGCTTATAAATTCGATGAGCTAAAAGACAATTTTTATCGCTTTCGCCAAGGACGTAAATCATATTAACAAGTTCTTCTTTCGAAAAATTCATTTTGTAATTTAGGAAGTAAGTATACAATACTACACAAATATTAGCACTGTTTGACAAGTTTGATTTCTTCATTTGTTTTCGTTCATCTTTTGTTTTACGCTCTTTTGATTAAATTGTTTAATTTAACGATGAATCGTTTAAAAACATCTCAAATATCTCTTAAAAATGGTGGTTTCATACAATATTTATTATAATTACAATTTATGTAATTCAGTTAATATTTTTTTAGTTTCTTATGTATCCACAGCTTGCTTTAACCGATTAATGTTACTCGTCATCAGTGTTATCAACGAAAAAAATGTAACAAACTTAGATATCTCCGAAACTATTAGAGATAGGTATAGAACATATTTAATAAAAACTAAAGCTGACTAATAGATGAAGATAAGGCGTTAAAAAATATAGGGTGTGCTAATTAAAAAAAGGAAGAAATAGCATTTCCAAATTTACGTTGTTGAATTAATTTTTGTGATCACCCGTTTATTCAAAGACTTCATATTTGCCAGCAACAAAATAGTGGTCACATTGATCATTAATTATAATTCTAAGTGTTTGTATTTCAGTTAATATTTATTAGTTTCTTATGTATTCATAGCTTGCTTTGACTGACTAATTTTACTCTTTTTCAATGTTATCAACGAAAAAAATTGAACAAACTTAAATATCTCTGAAACTATTAGTGATAGGTATAGAACATATTTAATGAAAATGAAAGCCGATTAATAGACGAAGACAAGACATTAAAAAAATATAGGGTGTGCCATTTAAAAAAATGTATGAATAAATTCTATACCAAAGATTATTTTTTTATCTTTAAAAATAACTGAGATACGCCTACTTGAATTACTACATAAAAATGTCAGTTTTTAGTTAACTTTGCAAATATCTCAAAAACTGTAAGATTTAGCTTGTAAGTAATTCTTATAAAAAAGATGTAAAATTATAAGGAGAATCGAAAAATAAAATAATATATAGGGTATTCTATTTAAAAATCAAAAGTTCTGTATTGTACCGCTTTTATATTACACCCTGTAGAAACCAAACTATTTTTAGATTATGCAGCTTATAAAAATAGACAACTTTCGTATTTAAACTTATCTTCTAAGTTTAATGGCTAAGGAGCTATCGACCGAATACATTATTGGGACACCTGTATATATATATATATATATATATATATATATATATATATACAGTGTATTTTAAAATCACCGACAAACGAAAACTGGAGATTCTATGATTCAAAATAAGACAAAAATTATCATAAACGCTTTTCCGAAAATGCTTCCTGACCGAGATACAGGTTGATTAAAAAATAATTTTTTTAAGATTTTTTTAACATTTCTCAAAATCTACAAAAGATATTACACTGAGATTTGGTACACCTAAATGTCTAATTAAGTACAATTAATCAGGTGAGTTTGAGTCAACTCGCTCCATCCAGTGGCGTAGATACTACGTTTAGAACCGTTCATCGTAACTTGTTAGAGTATGGAAGTTTAAAAGGAAAGAAGAATCCCGGACGAATGCTCGCGTACCAGTTGAAATTGAGGAACAAATTTTAGATAGAGTTTATGAAAATTCATCAATAAGTACGCGTGAGTTAGGTTTAGAATTTGATGTGTCGCATAGCAAGTATTGGAAAGTTTTACGAGAACAAAATTTACATCCCTTTCACCTACATTATATCTGCTGACCATCCTCGTCGAATGAATTTTTGCGAATGGTTTTTAAATAAAAATGCTGAAGATGTACAATTTGTTAGAAACTTATTGATCACTGATGAGTGTATTTTTTCCCGAAATGGAATAATAAACTTGCATAATTCCCACAAATGTTTAGATGAAAATCAGCATCCAACTGTAGTTACAGCTCACCAACATAGATTTAGCGAAAATATTTGGATAGGTATACTAGACGATCACCTAATCGGACCTATCCGTTTTCCTCAAAGACTTACTGGCGAATTCTATTTAAATTTTTTGAGAGAAGATTTGCCAGAATTGTTTGACGACGTACCCTTACATGTTAGAATGAACATGTATTTCATGCATGATTGTGCACCACCACATTCTACACGAAACGTCAGAGCATATTTAAATGCATGGTTCCCTGGACGCTGGATTGAACGAGGAAGTGAGGTACCGTGACCGGCACTATTGCCAGATTTAAACCCATTGGATTTTTTTGTGTGGGGGTATCTGAAAACTCGTGTCTATTCTGTTTAAATTGATAATAAAGAGCAACTTTGGAATCGCATACAGATGGGATGCGATGAGATTAGGGCTATGTCACAAATTTTTCAGCGTGTTAGGTTTCATTTGCTAAGAAGAATACAAGCTTGCATTCAAAAGGAAGGAGGACATTTTGAACAATATGTATAAAAATAATTATTATTTTGTGTTTGATTCCTTCAATATCGCTTTAATAATGTACCTATTAGTTAACTGCGTTATTTTTTTTGTAAAATAAAACAAATTTTGATTTTTATTGAATAATGTGGTCGTTTATGTTAATGCAAAATATTTCAAAAAACCGGGTGCCGAATCGAAAAAATACTAAGTATGATTTTATTTGCAGAATTAAATGTTGAATCTATCAAAAAAATATTTGTTCAAAAAAACCAGGGGCGTGCGTTTTTTTTACTTAAATTGATTAACTTAAAATATTCTACGCCACTGGATAGAGTCAGTTAACTCAAACTAACCTGATTAATTGTATTTAATTAGACATTTAGGTGTACCAAATCTCAGTGTAATATCTTTTGTAGTTTTGAGGAATCTTAAAAAACCTTAAAAAAGTATTTTTAATCAACCTGTATCTCGGTTAAGAAGCATTTTCGGAAAAGCGTTTATGATCATTTTTATCTTATTTTGAATCATAGAATCTCCAGTTTTCGTTTGTCGGTGATTTTAAAATACACGCTGTATATATATATATATATATATATATATATATATATATATATATACAGGGTTAGTTGAAAGTATGGAGACGGCGATTTATTGTCGTTAATATTCATTTTAGGAAATTATGTTCAATACAAAAGTTTGTTATGAAATTATTATCTACATTTGAGAATACTTGAATTATTTTTTCTTCAATTGTTTTTAAGTTACGACGTCATCGATATTTTTTTGAAATAACAACCTATATTTCTGATTATTGATTTCGATAGTACATTCTATTCTCTTTTCAACGGTATACAATTTTCAATATGTTACATTTGAAAAAAATTGAGAAAAAGTGCCTTAATGTTCAAATATTAAAGATCCATTAAATTAGCAGAATTCATCTAGATAGACAAAAGCGAGGTGATAAACAAACTCGAGCGAGGTAACTTTATCAGTGGTTATTTTTTATGTCAAATAGTTGACATATTTCAATTGTGCAATTTATTGCTGTTAATATTAGCAATGGCGAGTTTAAGTGAACGTGAAAGAATTGAAATACTTATGATGCTGGGTTATGGACGCAGAAGTTTACAAGACGCTTGTAATTTATTTAATGACACGCATCCAAACAGAAATCCAATTTCTAAATCCGTTGTTGGTAAAACCTTAAAACGCTTTGAACAAACCGGTAGTGTTAAAGATTTGCCAAGGAGTGGTAGACCTAGAACAGCGAAAAGCGATGATAAAAACTGAATGTTCTATTGGCCGTATCTGAAGATTCCATTTATCAACCAATCAATTAGCGGCCAATCACAATATTTCACAGTCATCGGTCGTTTCAATTTTAAAAAGTGAAAAGTACAAAACTTTATAAGGTACAACTTCTACACGAGTTGACGGAAGATGATTTTGATAGGAGACTACAATTTTGTGAAGAAATGTCAAATATTTGCAATAATAATGCAAATTTCGTCAACAATATTCTTTTCTCTGACGAAGCTACCTTTTGTCTTACCGGTGAAGTAAACGGACATAATTGCAGATATTGGTCATCGGAAAATCCTTTTTGGTTTATGGAGCACCATACGCAGTACCCCCATCAATGGCAATTTAACTTCGGCTCTGTATTTGCAGTTATTGCAAAATGAAATTATACCTGCTTGTGCTATGCTGTATCCAGATGAAAACAATGAACACCTTCCCAATAACAGTATCTGGTTTCAGCAAGATGGCGCCCCACCACATTATGGTGGAAATGTTCGTCAATATTTGGATAACGTCTTTCCAAACAGCTGGATTGGGAGACGAGGAAGTATTGAATGGCCAGCTCGTTCGCCTCATTTAAGCCCTTTAGATTTTTTTCTTTGGGATACGTAAAAACAGGGTTTGTAAATGTTTTTACTATCTAACATTCGAAGATTTAAAAATCCGAATTACCAGAACGGTAAAAGAAACTCCCCGAGAATTTTTACAAAAGTCTATTCAGGGTTTTGTAAATCGATTGAGTCATTGTCAAATTAGAAATGGAGAACAATTTGAACACTTACTTTAATTTAGTTAGTTATTAATTTGTTTTTAATGATAAGATTGTGACTGATAAGTTTATTGCAAATAAATGAGTCTAGTTACCGTGTTAATTAATTCTGCTAATTTAATGGATCTTTAATATTTGAACATTAAGGCACTTTTTCTCAATTTTTTTCAAATGTAACATATTGAAAATTGTATACCGTTGAAAAGAGAATAGAATGTACTATCGAAATCAATAATCAGAAATATAGGTTGTCATTTCAATAAATATCGATGACTTCGTAACTTAAAAACAATTGAAGAAAAAAATAATTCAAGTATTCTCAAATGTAGATAATAATTTCATAACAAACTTTTGTATTGTACATAATTTCCTAAAATGAATATTAACGACAATAAATCGTCTCCATACTTTTAACTAACCCTGTATATATATATATATATATATATATATATATATATATATATATATATATATATATATAAAATTATTCTTCATTTTCACATTGTTCTACAAATTTGAAAATAATTATGAAATTGTATATTATTACCGAGGTGGAACATTGTTAATTTCTATCAAGAGAAAAAGATAGTTTACTGAGACCGTTAGTCTATATCAGTAGTTGTATGCTATACAAAATATGACATCGGCGTGACTATTAAGTTATCTGAAATTTGAGAGTGGAACGTAAGGCTCTTTCCAACCGAGTAAAAATGTAAAATTTATTTTAAACGATTGATCATTTTCAAACTCTAACATAGATTTAATACCGCATATTATGAAATGGTAATGAATAAAATAATTACTACATTTACATGTATTAATTATTTCACAAATACTTTACATCTTAAATTTGTATGCTTATTTATGATTTAAAACACCGATGTAACACTCTGTCTCGTTGTGAAATAATTACACACAATTAAGTCTAAGCTGAATTTTTGTATTCTCTGAAGTACCTTAGTCAAATGACTTAATTAACCTGGATTTCACCTGCCCGTGGTCCTGAAATGGGAGGCTCTAAGCTTAATGTGAGAACGCCCGTATCTGTACTATTGGAGTATCTTATAATGATGGGCGGACGGAAACCGTGAATTAGAGTGGAATTATCCTCTAATACATCTCTATTGCATTCTATAAAGATAATTATCGATTTATTCATATCTAACCACCATTTAAATTTATGGTGTTAATTAAAATTGTTTATACTAACTCTTTCATTTTGACTGGTTATGTTGTCCACCAAAATGTGTAATGGTCTAGTATAGTTCTTTTGATATCCATATCCATACACTTTTTACATTTAATCTAATATTAATTAATCAAACTTAAAACATGTATTTAGATACATATGCATGTGATTTATTAAAGATAGTTTTTTTATTAAAGCAGAAATATATGAAGTGTTTATTATACTGGGTGAAACCTTGATTACTGGGCATAAGGAAATAACATTGAAAAATATCATTGGGTATTATATCAACCAACAAACAATTTTTTGCGCGTCTAATGATCAAAACGATTAAAATAACTTGATAATCAAGTGAGATTGAGTATGTAAAGCCGAACAGTTTTATAGTGAGGGGTCAGACAAACACGAAACCACCTTCAACAGTGGAGATTTAGGAGATGAGTCTGTGACATATCATTATTTAAAAATGGGAGCATGAAACAGGCAGAGTGTGAGGGAAAATCTGGAAGATATTCTGAAAAAAATAACAAAGATGAACGTTAATTAATATTAAGCGAAACAAAAGAAAGGTGCCAGCCATGGAAGAAATCGGCGAATATTTACATATTTTTAGTGGTGCATCAAAACATATAGAGCAAAGGCATCGATATCTTAAAAAGAAATGCAAAATAAAAACCTACAAAAGGGTAGCAGTCAATTCATAGTACTAATTAGAACCATAAAGGCTATAAAATATTACTACTATTAGTCAATGAGAGATTATAGTAATGGGAGGTAGAAAACGGAACATGCAATATTAAGATATAATGATAGACAATTGATTAGCATAGAACACTGAGTTAAGAGTAAAAATTGTTTCTTCGATCGCTAGAATATCTACAA
This sequence comes from Vesta saturnalis, assembly GCA_036346205.1. NCBI lineage: Eukaryota > Metazoa > Arthropoda > Insecta > Coleoptera > Lampyridae > Vesta > Vesta saturnalis. The sequence goes on from JARFJB010001996.1 coordinate 583,745, forward strand.
ATTTATACAGGGCTTTTCACGATGAGCGTTAATTAGACGTTTCTGGCAAACCAGAAAACGGATCAACCTGAAAATTTGACAGTATGCATAAATTAATATGATCTACACGCCTAAAATATTTTAGATGATGCGGCGTTGCCGCTTCTACTATAAAGTAGCGACTACTTTGATTTTTCAAATGGAACACCCTGTATATAATATCATATTATGATTTCCTATTACGTTGTCAACAAATTCACTATTTCCCTATACCTGTCTAATACCGTTTAAGAGATATAAATTAATTTCGATTTTTTTTTGACAACACGTATTTTTATAAACACTGATAATCTTTAACTCTCTGGTACTAAGACGATCAAATTCGAAATGGAATGGAGTGATACCATGAGGATCTTCACTTCGAGTCATTTTTATTTGACTCATACAGGGTCTTTAAAAAATGCAGATACTTTGTTCACATGAAAAAAGTCATTTTTTTCAAATGGAACACCCTGTATATTTACACATTTTTGAGCTCTACATCAAATTTTAGATTGACTTTAATCAGATAATGCTATTTCGATTTTGAACCGTTTTCGAGATAAACTGTTTCAAACAGAAACTGGCGTTGTTTCTTTGTATTCATCACTTATTTAAATTGAGATTTAACATCTATTTTATACTACGTAATACAATTTCTTTTCGATTTAGTTTTTCAACAGTCTCAAATCAGTCAATTCGAAATTGATATGTACCTTAGAAAAAGTTACAATTTGTATGCATTGAGGTATTGTGTCTCTACCGTACAACATTGCAAATTAATATTTTTTAATAGTGTGCTTTGGAAAAATGAATGATCCAATTTTAAAACGTCAAACTTTCGTTGGTGGTTTTGACTGATTGTGATACTAATTATAATAGAAAAATGTCAAGATTAGGTTACTGTAATGAAGATTTCTTGAATTTATTAATTATTCATGGTGAGTGCAATAGAATTGCAAGTAGAACATGCCGAGTATTTCATGAAAGATATTCACAACTTCCGAAGCCGAATAATAATGTGATAAATCGACTACTACAAAACTGTAGGTTGAATGGAACAAAAAATGATTCGTAGAAAGCCTGAAGTGGATGATGATGACAATGGCATAACAGTTTTGGGATTTTTTAATGCATTTCCAAATGCTTGTCTACACGAGGCTAAAAGGGAGATAGGTATACCCTACGTGACAATTTATCGCATTCTTAATAAGCACAAATGGCATTCCTATAAATTCTACTGTATCCAACATTTGAAAGAGGCTGATTTGCCTCGTAGAGTGGAATTCTTTGAATGGTTACTTGTCAAGACTCAAGAGGATGAACATTTCTTTGACAATATCATATGGACAGATGAGGCCAAGTTTATAAATAATGGAATTTTCAACAGACATAACAGTTATTATTGGGCGTCAGAAAATCGTCATGTCGTTCGCCAAATGGGTTTTCAAGAAAGATGGCAATTTAATGTATTTTGTGCCATAAAGAATGAGTCAATTTTTTATATCTAGTTTTATGATGATAATTTGAATGCAACAAAATATTAAGATTTACTGAGAAATGGAATTCAAATGATTTTAAATAATAGGCCAGGAAGAGAACGTGTATGGTACCAAATGGATGGTGCTCCACTGCATAATTCTCGTTCAGTAGGCGAAGCTTTAACTGAAATCTTCGAAGACAGGTGGATTGGTAATAATGGACCTTTTCGTTGGCCTCCTAGAACACCAGATGGCAATCCAATAGATTATTTTGTGTGGGGTTTCATTAAAAATATGGTTTACTCCAACCCAGTAACAACAATGGAAGATATGAAATCGAGAGTTAGAACTGCTTTAAATAGTTTAACTCAAGACTTAATCAGAAGCGCTACACATGAAAATCTTTTGAAGAGATTACGTGTTTGTTGAAGTGGAGGTGGAGATGTGTTCGAACATATTCTGAAATACACTGATAATTGAATTAACTCACTAATTCATTAAATTAGTTTCAGTTCGTGTGTCAGCGTTAATAAAACTATCGTTTGAAGAAAAGTTTCATGTGATGGTTGAAGAATATTTTAATAATTATTTATTCATTGTATTATCTGTGATTTATGAAGGAACATCGAACGGAATCTGTTAAATTTTTTTTTTATGATTGTGGACCTGAACAGGCTAAATAAGGCCTATCGTGCTAAAGCACTCAGGAACACTTAGGAGGATGGATAGAGGGATAATGAATTGCCAATAGATGCCTATGAACAGCTACCTTAAATTTTCTCATATCATAAGTGAGAGGAAAACAGGAACTAGGGAGATCATTCCAGAGTTTAGAAGCCGTGTAGAAAAATGTGGATTGCGCCCGTTTGGTACGACAAGTGGAGATTTGTACTGCATACTGATGATGTGATTGAACGAACCGAGTGTTTCTCGCAAAGATAGCCGGAGATGGTATCAAAGAATGTAATTCACCAGCACAATAGCCGTTGTAATAACGATAATACAAAGAAAGAACTGAAACCATCCTTCTATGCTCAAGGGACTGTATGTGAAGTTAAGGACGGGTCATTTATAAGCCTAATCGCTCTCTTTTGAATACGATCAACGATATCGAGAGCGTATTAGCACTAACCCAAAGGTGAGAATTATATTCAGATGAGGCCGAATTTGGGCCTTATACAGCAAAAGGAGTTGTCGAGAGGTAAAGTACTGCTTAGATCTGTACAAAAGCCTATTTTACGAGCAGCTGTTTTGGTAGCTACAGAAGATGGTCAACCCATGAGAGATTTGAAGATACAGTCATACCCAACAGAGTAATAGAGCTGAAAACTTAAGAACTGAGCCATTCATACTTACAACAGGAAATGATCGATCTTTTTGGCGGACATAAGGCAACACTGAGTTTGTTAGCATTAAATTTAACTAGATTATTGCTTCCCATTCGAGAATACGTTGAATGTCTTTGTTGATTGAATTTGCCATTTCAGCTTTAATTTCTTGATTTGACATAGAAGGGGATTATCACTATGAGACTGAGATGAACTACAGTGAAGAGTGCTATCGTCAGCAAAGAAATGGATGGGGTTAGTTGTTGAAGAAATAAGGTCGTTTATGTACAGCAGAAAAAGTGTAGGCGCTATAACGGATCCCTGTGGTACGCCCGCGTTAATGCTAACTTCTTTTGAAAAAAGCCATCAACTACGACACTATTCGTCTTTCATCAAGGAAACTAGAAACCCAGTTGATGAGCGATCATTTAACCCAAACGAGGTGAGTTTGGCAAGTAAACACTTTGCCAAACTTGGTCAAATGCCTTTGAGATATCTAAAGCGACTACAACTGTTTCACCGGACTGCTCTACTGTATTGTTCCAAACTTGGGTCACATATGAAAGAAGATCGCCTGTTGAACCACTTTGCCTAAACCCATATTGGTGGTCACTAAGGAGTTTGTTAGTTTCAAGAAACGTGAGCAGTTGCTGATTGATGGCTTTTCCATGATTTTAGACAAAATGGAAGTGATGGCAATTGGTCTGTAATTTGAGGATCGGTCTTATCACCTTTTTGGGAATAGGTTGAACATTTGCTAACTTCCATGATGAAGGGAATTCCCCAGAAGATATAGAGATCGTATAGAGCTTAGATAGGACTGGTACTAGTTCGGGGAACATTTCTTTAAGACAATAGCTGGGATACCGTCTGGGCCAGTCACCTTATTGAGATCAAGCCTACTGATGATCGATTCCAAGAGCTTGTAC